>JANHMN010000005.1:33305738-33324245 GCA_030674055.1 Rhabdomys pumilio | reverse complement strand
AGAGAGAGAGAGAGAGAGAGAGAGAGAGAGAGAGAGAGAGAGAGAGAGAGAGACAGAGAAAGACAGAGAGAGAAAGAGAAAGAGAGAAAGAGAAAGAGACATTCATACACACACTCTGGTCAGGCCCAACCACCTGACTCAATTCCACAAGCGTTCATGCATACTTACATACACACACCTATACTTACATATGCATATGTATATGCATATAATATATACATACACACAAATACATATGGTCGATGGAGCAAAAGCCCCCATGAGCAAGTTCCATCAAGCAAGCGTCAACACAGAAAGAACTCTCTCATTCTGAATGAAAAGGGATCTTCAAACTTTATTACTCAGAGAAAGAAAAAGCTTCTACCTTTTTATCGCTTAAAGTAATAAAAATCCCCTAAGTAAGAAAACAGCAAAAAAAAAAAAAAAAAAGAAAAGAAAAGAAAAGAAAACAGCCTGTCTCTCTATTGGTGAAAGAAAGAAAAAACCTCTTCTTCTTTATTGCTGGAAAAACAAGCCTCTCCTTTATTGTTGTTCTTAATTATTATACTTTCTCAGGATAAATGATCACATGGTTTTCTAAGCATCATTACATTCTGAAAGTTCACAACAAGTTTGAGATATAAATTCAAATCATAAATCAAATAACAAGTTACAGCAGAAATGTTTATATGTGTTTCCATTAAGTTTAATACCTAACTAAAACGTTCATTATCTATCTCTTGGCTCTTTAAGTTCATTAAAAATTTAAAACAATAATATTTGTTACAAGCACAGTTTTTTCAAAAGATGAATCATCTGCCTTGTGTCTCATTAGTTATGAGGTTTTTACAGATAAATCCAGTCAATATTTTTTCTTTGCATCTACAATAAATTGCCCATTCCCAGTCTATGACCTTTAGTTATCAGATAATGGTATCATAGCCAGCCTAGAAGGAATGATTTCCTTAATTATAAATTTGTTCCAAGTCTGCTTTCTTATCCTAGTTCAATTAGCTCATGATTCATGAAGGTTTATAGAGCCCTAATTGAAGCTTTTATAATATAGAGGAGTCAAATTACTTGTATAAATTTAGGAAATTTATATAATAATTATTAGAAATTATGAAGACATTTACATAGCATTACTACAAGAGAGTACATCTTCATTGATCAGCAGGAAATCTGCCCAATAGGGTGGGCTGATGCCCAGGAATCATTATACTATGTAATAATGATAGGAAAGGCAGATCAGCAACAATTCTCAATCCTGAGATGAGATCTCTGAAGGTCCTGCAGTTCACAGTTTAACCATCATAGTGATGCAAAATGAGGGCCATCTCCAGAGAAGTCACCTGCTTGTCTTTAGCCTTTCCTAGATGGCTCCTGGCATCTCCTCCCTTCAAATAAAATAGAATGAAATGTGAATCTCACTATTGAGGAGATAGGATAGCAAATCCTAGGCATCTGAAGATAACAGAAGCAGAATAGTTAATCTTACAATAATTCCTGAATTTATAAGAAAATTTTATAAAGGATTATTTTAAAGAAATTTATAATTGAATTTGAAAAGAAGTTAGCTAGTTCCTCTGCAGAGGATCTATGTAGTTTAGAATGGCTAATAGCGCCAGTCTAGAAATGTGAGTTTCCATGTTAATTGCTATTTGTGAATTGTTCCAGACAATCTGCAGATGTGCTAAAAAATTACAGTTTTGTAAATGAATTTGCATAGTTATCAAGTATATTTGTGGAAACGAGAGTCAGCTGAAATTGCAATAAATCTATTGTAACAAAAAAGGCTGCAATGCCTATGATGACCTCACCTATAAATCACTTAGGTCGTAAAAGGGAAATAGTAGCCTGTTCCAATGCAAACATAGCAGAAGCTTTACAGGAGGGCTCTGAAATTTTAACAGGTAGCACAAACATAAAGTGGCTAACATACAAGGAGTAAAAAATAGTGGAATTCATATAACTAATAAAATAGTATTCTTATAGGTAATGTTATATATAGACCCATATTTGACAATTTTTATATACCTTGTATCCCCTGGGTATAGGACAACATAGAATTAGAGTACAATCAGGTGCACGAGGAACCACGTCCTCAGTGTCTTCTTTTGATGGGGTATCTGACTCAGGTGGAGAGCCTGCAGATGTTGATGGCTGAAGTAGGGATGAGTGAAGTGGCGGGTGTAGAAATTTCTGTCCTGACATCTATAGAGTCTTGTGGGAACATACAAACAGAGATTCTCCTGGAATAAAACATCCAGAAGGTTTTTATTATTCAGGTAGTAGATCTTTTATTTTATTAGACACTTGAAATGTATAAAAAGGAGTCTTATAATCTATTCTGTAAATATGATAAAGAGATGAACAACAACAATTTTATTTTGTAATTTAATTTTTATGTCTTTAAGGTGTGATGGGCTCATTCCACAATAATGTGTCCCTGTGAACTATAGGGAATAACAGTGGAATGTGAGACACTAAAAGTCAACTATCAACTTTTAAAAGCTTTTGAACTATAAACAAGGACATTGTCTGTTATTAAAGTCCCTATCATTTCTAAGATTAGGAAAAGATAAAACAAATACTATATCATATATTTGAAAGCTTTCCCAGGTTGATCAGAGGCATAAATAACAATGAGAAGTAAGTGTCCACAAAAAGAATAAAGGCTAACTTTCCAAAAGACGGGACATGTATAATGTCTGTCTGCCTTAAATCACAAGGATATATACCCATCAGGGGTTAATTGCCATGAGGAACCAGCAGTTCTAAAGGAATTCAAGACCATTTATGAAGGAGTGCATTGGTGATTTGCATGTCACTGCTGAGCTGCTTTCATAGAAAACGCAACAAGGTATCTGTATTGAACTTATCCTTACCTTCAAGTACAGGACCAGGAAGCATAGAATGAACTCAAACCTGCCCAATAGACAAAAAGAAAGTTACCAGGTTGAAGCTGGACTTGTAATTCTGAAATTGGGGCTATAATAGTAGATTAGCTACTATACAGTATTATATAAAAAAGAAAAGAGGGTAGCAGTTGGAAGAGGGCTTGTCCTTAATTTCTAAAAGACAATAACTGTTGTTATGAACTCTATTTGATATGTAGAGGTTCCTTGTGTGAGGAAACCTTTCTTTATGGCCTTCAATAGTTAAGGTAGTCTTTCTGAGGGGGAATAATGAGTAAATATTGCTTTGAAGGCTGAAACAAGGATAGGTCCTATGCTGCCTGGAGTTGCCAATTGCAGATGGTGGATAGATATAACTTGATATATTGATTGGTTGAATTAGGCTGATGAATTAACCTATTTTTTACTTCCAGCCCCTCACCGAGTTTCCCTGGTATGGCAGGGTACTTACAATATGGGGGTAGAGTAGCATCAGATAAAGGAGTGCCATTGCTATGAAAAGGAGAGTGACATTCCTTTTGCCAGGGTATATTCTGTTCTTTTAGATAGAAAGGGCATAATGAGCAAAGCCTCTTTCATTTTAAAATTTGAGGGGAACTACCAGTGATAGAAACACACACACACACACACACACACACACACACACACACACACGCAAGCATGCATGCAAAAGCTCACACACATACACACTCCCGAGAAAGGTAAAAACACGGGAAGAGTGTTAGCTCAGTGATTATGAACACTGGGCTCTTCCCTCAGAGAACACATTTTGATTCCCAGCACTTGGCTCCCAAGCATCTCTATGTCCTGGTGCCAGGGGAATCGAGCCCTCTTCTGGACTGCACAGGCTTAGGACATGCACTTGAGTCACAGCCAACACAGAGACAAAATAACCAAAAATGTGAATGAAACATCAAAATTAGAAGAAATAAGTTCAGGTAAAAGTGAATAGTAGTACTTAGAGCCCAGTAGTAATGGCCACGATTTTCCTAGTACACTTCAGAGAGTGCATGTAAGGAGCTGGTAGAAAAGCTTGTGTCATGAGAAAGTTCTTGGATGTTTTCCAGCCCTTGAAATTTGTGAAAATGTCCCTCAGGAGCAGAGTGGCAGGCACGGGATAGCTGCTTTCCCCGCCCCTGCCCCGTGTTTGGAGGCGTGGTGTGGACTGGCTGGCATAAGGTGAACTCTACCCACTGAGCCTTGGCAACAGTGCAGGAAGCACAGTGATTGGAGGACACGCCTTTAGGGACATGTTGGGAGCACGAGGCTAGACCAGGGAAGAGACATCTCAGCATGTGGCTCACCTTGCTTTGAGGTGCTGGGAATCCCACAGGAGGTGGCAAGAAGATGACAAACCTTGAAGGTAACCAGTTCTTTCTGGTTTGAAAGTAGCAGCGCGGGCCCCTCTCCCTGCTCGGGGTCCCCACTAGTCTGAAAGGATGCTGCCTGGGAGAGCTCGGCAATCGCAGGGTCATAGCAAGGGCTTCAAAATGGCGCCTGCTGCTTTGAGGCTTTCCAGAGAGGGCTGGCGCTCAGCCTCCTGACTCCCTCACTTGAGGAGGCGGGGCTTTCAGCCTTTCTGGTCCAGCTCCTCTCCACCACATGCGTCCCTGTGTTCTAGAAGGGAAACTTTAAAATGTGGCGGGGATTAATGGTTGTTGGAAGGGGCACAGAGTAAAGAGGCCCTTCGTTTGAGTGAAGTCAAGGGGCGTGCTGAGTTCCTATCCCCAGGATCACATAGCTGGAGCCTAGGGCTAGCTTTTTTTTTTGATCTCGGTATTAAAATGTCAGAAATATATGCAGGGTTATTTTCCTGATGGTTTTGACTGGGTCATAATTTTAAGTAGGTCGTTGACCTGACGTTTGTTTCTTAAGGACTCTCTATCTCCACTGTGGCTCCCATTGTTTTCCCTCACCTGCCTCTTTTTGTGGTCCTTTTTTTTCCTCCTGCCTTTGCTTTTTTACTGCTCATCTCTGATCCTCTAACTTCATCGTCTAAGTTAACCAGTTCCATTATAGGGGAATGGCAATGGGAAAGAGAGATGAATGCCAGAGTAGGTTAAAGCACAATAAGGAGGATGGCAAGCTATAATATGGGCAGATCCGAATAGAGCTGTGAAGGGCATGTTGAACCTTGCAGGACTTCCAGATTGGAAATGGGATTGTACTTTGGAGACAGAACAATAAAATTTAAGGGAGTCATAGATGGGACAAACCCTAAGTAGTTGGAGGCAAATATTTGCAGGATATGGTCACTTCATTAGTACTGTCAGCTACTCAAACTCTGATCAGGGGAGTGATTGACCCTGGTAGTTTGAAACCAGCTTGGGCAAGACAGCCTGCTGACACAAGGATAATGTTGGATGGGATTGTTAGCAGAGGTTGAGCAGGTAACAGGAGACCTCAGGAACAGGAAGGGAGGTACAAGAGAAGCTCTTGGTGATGCAGTGGTGGATGAAGCAGCCATAGTCTTACAAGGGAAAGAAGAGCAGGAATGGAAGACCACAGAAAACTAAGAGCAAGACGTGTGGGATGGGTCACTGGTAAGAGATGATGCCTTTTTGAATATGCAGATGAAAACCATGTTACAAATGAAAAAAGAAAGAAAGACCAAAATTCAATGTGTTAGTAAGTGCTGTCTTTATTTGTGGGGACTAGCATATATAACATGTACTTTGTAAATGCCAGTCAGAAAATAGGAATAGGCAAATCCAGAATTATGTGTTAAGAGAACTACATATGAAAGTAAATCAGGCCAAGTGAACCGTACAAGTGAGTATGGAAGAGTTGAGTACAGAAATATCACTGTTAAAAAGGAAAATATACTGTCTCTTTATCAGTGATTTCTGTGAGTTTGGATATATTGTTGATTTAGATATTTTTATTCAACTTACAAATACTTCCTCCAGAAGATTCCCTTTTTCATTTTTATTTTGTACATAACAATTTTGCCAGCCTAGAAGTTTTTTAATGGCAATAGAGCAATTTGCTTTGTTGTTGTTGTTGTTGTTGTTGTATGTTTTGGTGTCATATCAGAAAGACCCAAAATAATTTCTTAAAAATGTTCCATCATTTTATCACCCTGGAGGGACAAGTAGCTCGGAGTTGCCTCTAGATCAGTCAGACACAGTAAGCAGGTATTTCTGCAGAAGTGGGTTTTTCAGGAGAGAAGAGGAAGTATGTGTTAGAATTAATTGTTCAGTCTAGAATGGACAAATAATGAATTTTATTTAGCCAGTTTAGCCAAATAATTAATTTTGATTGGTGGACCTTGGTGTTTGGATAATTAGACCTTGGTGTTCAGTTTCAGGAGTGAGACTATGGCAAAACAGTAAATAGACCTGGGGGGGTTCACTTTTAGAAACATAAGCTTAACAACTTGGCAAGGGAGAGGGAAAGGGAAAGGACAAAACCTGTCAGTGCTGTGTTTGTAATGCTTGAACTTTTTAAAGAGCCCTGCATTCCCACACTGTTGTCTTATTATTGGGTTGTTGGGTAAGTGGGTGTCATTCTTCTAGCTGATTTCCTGCTGATATTGGGGTATCACTATTAGGGACCCAAGGAAGCTGGAATATTGGACAAGGCCTAGAAGAGCAGGCTGTGGCAGTTACTGTCCAGGCTCTGTAGACCATCTGGGGCTAGTGACTTTGGAGCTGTCTAGGATGTAGGTTCTGAGGGAGCATCTGGGGCTGTCAAGTTGCTGGAATAGTCTGTAATTTGGCTTGAAATCTTTTGGGACAGTTAGACAAGGAACAGAAGGTAAAGTTAAGGAGTCTAGGAGACATTTTTTATCTTGGGTGTACATTTGAGACTTTTAAGTTTATGGCTCTGATAGTTGTCGAAGGGGAGACCCAAGATCAGAGAAATGAGGAGATGGCCAGGGATAGGGGGAGAGATCCCTACCTCAGGAATAGACAGATGGAGAAACAGGCTGTTGGTTGACAGGAGTGCTTATCTGGACTCCATTGGACCCATGACACGTAGATTTAAGTAGATTTCCTGAAACTTAGAACAATTGTTTTAAGTTTACAAATAGAGATAACTAAAGTTTTATTACTGTTTGCAGTCTATTAAAATCCATATTGTTGAAAGGGCAGTAGGTGCATGTCTTTGAGTCATAGTTTGGGAACCTAAACAATGGTGTAGAGCAAGGAGAAGAAATATGAAACAACTTTACATATACCTTGAATCATAAATCAGTTTCTCAGCCCCTCGCACCTTATGCAAGCTTCTATATCCTCAGATATTACAATACTTTTCATAGGCATTTATAACTTACATTTACATCCTGAGACTTTTTTATATCTTCAAACCTTTATAATTTGCAGGGCATTGTATAGCGGATGTGGGGTTAGTTCACTGACATATATCCTAGGCTCTACTTTTAAGAAGTCCTATATACTAGAGTGAGAGATAGATGGTTTTCTAGAAAGTATAGAATGGATTTGGTATTAGAGGAACATGTTTGATGTAAGTAATGAATAATGTCCTGTGAAGAAAGATTAGATATGTTCTTGTCTGGGCTATGTAAGTAGGTTAGCCTAGAGAGAAGTTGGGTGAGGAGGAGGGGATGAAAGGGAACTTCATGGGCTGCCATGTTAGTTGCCTTAACTGATGAGGTCAGTCTGGTGTTCCTTGCAATGAACCAAGCCAATATGAGAGAGTAAAATAGAGGCTTTGTGGAGGCCATGAATAGATCAAGAGGTGGTAACTGAGTTGTCTTTATTGTTTAGAAATGATAATTCCTTCCAGATAACCTACTGAGTACCGTTCAATCCCAGCTTCCTGTTTCTTTCTGGCACTGGATGACTGGGGCCAAGAGATGGAAACAGGGGTGTCTAACTACTGTTCCCTGGCATCCAAGGCCCCACTCTGCCTTCCAGCGGATACATGCAAGAACATGGACATACAGAGAAACATATGCAAATAAATACAAAATGATACTATAAAAGCTCCAAGATGTCAATTTGATTCTCGTCCTTCATAGTATGTTACAAATCTTACTGAAGGTAAAAGGTATTAAATGTACCAAAATTGGAATTAGAAGCAAAAATATGCTTAATACTGTGGTTTTCTGTTCACCATATCTATCTGTTGAACACTAAGGCAAAAGAGCCATGGTTAAAAGTTCTGTGGTATGACCTTGCCTTTAAAAAGCAGCCTAACAAATGTGGTCAACCACAGTCACACAAGGGTTTATGGAGTGTACACTATGAATTCAACACTTGGGACTCTAATATATCAGCAATGCTTTCTTCTTAAATGTCCAATAATCTACCTAAGAAGCAAATATGTACAGTCCCCATTGTTTTATGGCTTCCGGAAGTATGTATAGCTTGAGTCTCTCAGAAAGTGAAAAGCACCTGAAACTTAACCTCCCTCCCCCCACTGCAGGTGATGACACCCAGGGTCTCCCACACATAGGAGCAGAGACTCATGAATTATCCCCCATCTCCTCTGTCACATTCTTTGGAGTGCCCACTATATGAAATACTTTTTCAGCTGTGATTCAGTGTGTAGAAAACTTGTCTGTTTTAATTTTTGTAATCATAAAAGAATGCTTTATTCACAAAATTAATGCTTTAAGATAAAAATGTTAACAGTATTTATATGTAAATCAGATTCCTCAGTCTATGATTTCCGTGCCTGGGATTTTAATAAATTTTGTATGGGATCATTACCGTCTAACAATGGAGAGCACAGACCTGGAAGTGTAGTTCAGTTGGTACTTTATATGCCTAACACAGATAGAGCCCTGCATTCAATTCAGTGGTACATGCCTATAATCCCCTCCCTCCAATAATGGAGCATAGTAGGTGTATGCCTGAATTTTGCATTCATACGACCCTCGGTTTGATACACCAGTTTCACAGACAGACTTTTTCCAGGCTCTTCATGGAAGACTGGACATGGCGGCTCACCCCGTAGCCAGAGGAGTGGGGCAGGTGAAGCAGGATTTTATTATTTTGAGTGAAATCTGAGCTGCAAAGTGACACCTGGTCTCAATGACATGCAAAGAATAACGTTTTTAAAATAGGGAGGTTTTGTTTTGTTTTGTTTTTTAATGACCATAGTATGGTTTGTGAAGCAGCATCTTGCCAACCCAAATCTGTTCTCCTTTGGGTGATGTGGCCAAGATGACTGGGATACAAGCAGGGGGCTGCCTTTCCTGGTGGCCTGCTGCTGCTGTTCTGAGGATCAAACTCAGTACTTTGTGCATGCTGCTCAAGCACTCTGCCAACTAAGCTGCTCCCCACTTCTGAACAAATACACTTTACAAATACAGGTTTTTGACTGTTCTGTGTTTAGACAGACAGGATCTGGCTGTATAGCACAGGCTGCTCCTTATTTTCCTATTGTCTTTGCTGCCCTCTAGTGTCGGAATTTATTACAGTACGCCACCAAACCAGGTGGGATTGGTTGGTGTTTTGTGTTACTTTTTCCTGCTATGAAATGGGTTGTGTGCTCTTCCTGGGGCACAACTCATATCCAGTAGTTTTGACAGGCCACGTAGAGACACTTGAGAGACCCTATTACTGTAAAAAGTTATTGCATGCCAGTTCCATTTAATGTATTAATCAAATATTCACTGTGTAACTTGAGAAATTTTCTTTTGCTTTTTTCCCTACAGAATTTAATGTGTAGGTGTGTCTACATGTGCATTTGCAGGCCTGTCTCTCTGTGTGTGATCATGTTTGTGTGTATGCAGTAGCTGATATATGTGGAGTTATTCTAGTACAAGTTTTCAAACAAACTAGGGTCAACCTTGCATGTTATTCCCCAGGAGCCATCTACATGATTTTTTTTTTTAAAGAAGTCTCTCCCTGAGACTTGGGTTTTATTGACTAAGTTGACTGTCCTGTGAGTCCCAGGGATTATCCTGTCTTTTTTCATTCTAATAATTTACAATTCATATACCCTATGGTTCAAACATTTTAAGTTTCCTATTAATTTACTTTGCATGGTTCAGGGCTTATATGTCATTTTACAGTAGACATGTGGCGGTCAGAGATCAACTTGGAATAGCTGCTCTTTTCCTTTCAACTTAGAGGTTCCAAGGGTCCAATATAAGTGGTCAGGCATGGCAAGAACTATGTTTACCCAGTAAACCATCTCATGGGTCCTCACAAAGGGGAAGGTTATGGGGATCCAGTTCAGGTCCTAAAGCTTGCATGGCAAGTGTTTATACACTGCGACGTGTGTTCTGTCCTCCAACAGAATGTATGAGAAACAGAAGCATCCTCCCTTGCCCCCTCTATTTTGTTGTCTAGCAGGATCTAGAAAACAAATCATGTTATAAAAATTAAAAGGATGTCACTGTTAAAATATTTGATATATTTTCAGTAAGTAATTTTAAATGTTTCTTTTTAGTTTCATCACACATTTCTAGTATGAGAACATAGATATCATTTTTAATAATCATTTTCTTTACATTTCAGTTTAAATATTGCTGGGTTTATTTATTTATTTATCTTTCAATTTTTTGAGATAAGTTACTGATGTGTAGCTGAGGTTGACCTAAAACACACTATACAGCCCGGCTAGCCTGAAAAGGAACCTCACCTGCTTTACCCTTCTAAGTGCTGAGATTGCACGTGTAAGTGGTAATGCCAGGCTCATCCATCAATTAATTTTTATATTTGTTTGCTTTAGATTAATATTTTTCCATGTACTTTTACTTAATTTTTGAGCTTATAATATAATTACACTATTTCTCCCTTCCCTTTCTTCCTACCAAACCTACCATATTATCCCTCTTTGCTGTTTTCAAGTATATTGGCCTCTTTATTCATTGACTAGTTGCCACATACCCTCCCTCTTTCTCTACCCCATCACATGTATGTATATATGTGTGTGTTAATGTATATTCCTAAAATATAAATATAACATGAGAAGTCTTTTTAATATTTCTTCTATGTTCATGTTTTTAGGGCTGACCATTTACTTTGTGATAAACAAATTGGTGTGCTCTTCCCTGGGGAAAAGAATTTCTCTTTCTCTCAGTGTTCTTCAGTTGCCTAAAGATTTTTAGGTAGTGTTAAGTCCTCTTGAGTGTTCACTGTCCACATTAGCATATCCATTGGCGATGCTCTTGTTCAGGTCTCGTATAAGCAGACAGGTTGGTAAGACTTTGAGTTTCGCTTCTGGAATTCCAGGGAGATATATTATAGCAGTAAACTCACTGTTCCTCTGGCTTTTAACATCTTTCATAGTTCTTTTCCCTGATGTTGCTTAATATTTCAGGTAGGCTCTTTGTTTTATTGCTGTATTAATACATTGGACTGGGGTCCACAAAGACATGGATTACTTCTAGCTTTCTGTAATTGTCCCAATCCGTTCCAAAGAGAAGGTTTTTTTAATATGGACTGTATTTATCTGGCAGGTATAAAAGAAACATCTAAAAAGAAATTAGAGATTATTCTGGTTAAGTAATATAGTAGTTGTAGATTCTTCTTCACAATCCATGGCTTCGTTAGACCTGGGTAGTTGGCTAGGATTAAAGTACCAACCATGATTTCCTACTTGTTAAGTGGGTCTTAAGTCCAATTAGAGAATTGTCTGTTATTCTCATGGTATGGATGCTAAAACTATACCCTCAGGGTTACTATGAGATGCTGATTGGTGAGCATTTTAGGTATCATAAGTGGGTAGGACTGTTGGTTGCTTCCATCTATTGGAAACTTGCATGTCCTTATGGTACCGTGAGTGTTAGGCCTCAGGGAATAGGCTTCTAGGTCAGTTCCAGCTCAGAGGTCTCTGGGCCCAGCATCTGATGTGCACAATCTCTTTACCAATATGGACTTACCTTTCACTCTGAGTGGCAGCCAGGGCCAATAGAAATGGCTTGTAATGTGTTAGGAGTCTACTGAACGACCCTGACAAATAAGTTTAAAAAGGGGGGGTGTCTCTTGGTGGGAGTTGGTGAATTTGTAAGGTTGCCTTTAGCTCTTGTAAGAAGCATTTTCAGCAGATATAGAAAATTGTCATTTAAATTGTGTATGTATATTTATCTAGAGAATTGTATGTATTAGAAGTGTTTACATAGTTAGTTTCAAGTCATTCCTCCTGCCTTTTCTAAACATCTTTACTGTTATTGTACCCCCTTCTGTATTTATCTCACTTACTTTTTAGTAATTAGAGGTCTCTTGAATTTCCCTGATCAGATCATTTATATACTAGTAGCCTCCTCTGTCGCTCCCCCATGCTCCCACTGCAGCAAGGGTGACTTTTACCTTCCTGAGTTTCTGCAGTTATGTATGTATGTATGTATGTATGTATGTATGTATATGTATGTATGTGTGTGTATATATATATATGTATATATATATGTATATATGTGTGTATGTGTGTATGTGTATATGTATATATACACATACATACATACATACATATATATATACACACATATATGTATATATATACACACACATATATACATATAAATATATATGCTTATGTGCACATACACATATATATTCATATATACACATATACACATATATATGTATATATACACACACATCTGAATATTTAGCACTAGGAACCTCAGAAGAGAGAGAATATGAAACGTTTATCTTTCTGAGTCTAAGATACCTCACTTACAATGATCTCTTTTACCTTCATCCATTTGCCTGAAATGTTTTTATGATTTCATTTTTCTTCACAGCTGAATTATATATACAACATTTTTATTATCTGTATATTTATTGTTGGTGTATAGAAAACCTACTATAACCTGTAGAATTGCTGAATATTGCTGAATTTGTTTGGTGTTTCTTGAAGTTTTCTGTGTTGTAGGGATGCCTATCATAGGATCAATGTCAATTGACGAAATGAACAGCACTTATTTGAATTTAAAATATGTGTGGAAACTGATAAATACTTTAAAATAACTTGCTGCCTCTCATGGAGCCGGAGAAATAGTAGTACCAGAATGCCCAGCACCTCAGGCCAACAAGCTCTGGCACGTTGAGGAGAGGTGGGCAAATTCTCTTGGCAACTGATAGCTGCTTGGTTGGGGAGAGTCAGTTTTTTTCAAAGGCATGGTGCTAGCGTGTTACCCACACTCAAGTGGATAGCTGCATGTCCAAGAATATATAGGCAACACAGATTGGAGTTAATTAGTTTTAAAACTAGGGGGGCTCACAATTGAATGGGTAAGGTGAATCTGGGAGAAGTAGGGTGAATATGATCAAAGTAGATCATATGAAATTCTCAAAGAATTCATTTTTTAAAAAATATTTAATTGGTGTGTTAGGAGTGTTTGTTCTTTCAGAGGACCAGAGTTCAGTTCCTACATATAAGCTGGGTGCTTCACACCTGCCTGTAACTCTAGCTCCAGCCCCAGGAGAAGAGATCTAACATGTTCTTCTGGCATGTGGGTGCGTGGTATGTGTGTGCATGTGTGTGTGTGTGTGCGTGTGTGCGTGTGTGTGTGTGTGACAAGAAATCTTAAAATCCCTTTATTATTTGCTCTTGCTATGGTTTTTCAAATTTATTACAATTACAAATTATTATTCTGTTACTATATAGTATTAGGAATTGTTAAAGGTTAACAGTTCTGTGTATTCTATAATATGATGAAGTATGGTGTAGATTTCTGGCTAAGAAGACATTACTGTCATTTGACTTTTCATTTTATTTTTCCTGTAATGTCTGGTACAGATGAAATCAGACAGATTATACAGCTAGAAGCTGCTAACGCTGAGGAAGAACAAAATATGGAGAATAACATACTGTCAGAAAGCTCCAGCGGGCAAGCAGTTATCCCGAGACATTCACAGGAGAGAGGTAAAGTACATTAAACACTACACATGGAAAAAAGGAACATGCAGATTTTAGAACTTGCACTTTTCTAACGTTATATTGTGTTACATGCTTCATTTTTTTCAGACCCGGACTTGTACAAGGTTGGTAAGAGTTTATTCCAGTTCACATGAAAGAAATGTTTAATTGATAAGAGCTGCTTTTCTAATGGAGAGCAGGGTGAGAAATTAACAATGGAGGTAATTGTTTTAAATTTGCCTGGTTGCTCTACTTCTGTGAGACAATACAGGAATCTTAACTGCATGAACAATAACCTGACCACTGTAGCAAAGACGTTTTGTGAGAAAGCAATGTCACTGGGTGAAGGGACTGAGGTTGAATATGAAGAATGCCTTCTTTAACCCTAACAGCATTGTTTGGAACAATGAACACATTTTAACATAATTTTTATGTCGGCATAGTCTTTATATTAATTCTAGCTAGGTCTCAAGTTTAGTACCATATACAACTAAATCTTAAATAATGCATAAACTGAAGACTGCCCCTTTGAAATGATGGGTATAGAGAGAATGGGTAAACCCTGGTGTAGGGCATTCAGTGAGACAAGTAATGTCAGTGATGAAATACTAAATGTTTTCTGAAAGAGGACCTAGCATTTAAAAACTGATTCTGAAAGATACTGAATTTACTGATGAAAATACAGAAAATAATTTTTGTCAAAATAATATACAGGACACAGACGTGGCAGTAGGGGACGAAATGCTCATTTTTTCAGACACAGATATTCAGAAGATCATCCTCTACTCCATCTGGTAAGTGAGCACTAAGAGATAACAGAAACTAAGAATTTGAAATGTAACAGAGTTCTTTTTGAGATGCACGTGTTTGTTTGGAGGCAAGGTCTTGCAAGCTATGTAGACCAAGGTAACACACTATTTACTATGTAGCCTAGGCTGGCAAAGAACTTCTAATGCTCCTCTTGCCTCAATCTTCCAGAGTGCGGAAACTAAAAGCATGTGTTATATGTTATCATAATTACTTTTCCATCTAACAAAACACCGTGATCAAGGCAGTGTATAAAAGAGTTTACTGGAGTCTCTGGTTCCAGAGGGTTAGAGTCCATGATCATCATGGGGTGGGCATGGGGTATGGCACCAAGGAGGCAGACCCCACAACTATTCCAATAAACATTTTATTTTAATCATCAGGAATTTTGAATGTATAAAATACAAAAAGTAGATAGTGATTGTCATTCATGGTAAATAATCTCATTTTGTCCTCATATAATTTTTTTATCTTAAGCTATAATGTCAAAATAGTTTACTACCCTTAAAAATGAATTGTATGAACCAGAAATCAGGACTAGAGAGCTACCTTAGTGGTTAAGAACCCTTGCTGCTCTTCCAGACGACTCAAGTTCAGTTCCCAGCACCCACATCAGGCAGCTAACAATGTCCTGTAACTGCAAGTTCAAGGACTTTAACCCCTTTTCTGGCTTTTGTGAGCACCCACATACATGTGGCCTAAACTCACACAATCACACATACATGCATATACACGTAAATAAATAATGAAATTAAACGAAATAGGATATGAAACACACTCTGGAACCCTCCAGGGAAAATAATTGTACTGCTTAGGTAAATGGGCCTATATACCTAGTTTATATATATAAACTTGCTTAGGTAAATGGGCCATGGGAAAAGAATTTAAAAGGTATCAGTAGCTCAGCTTAACAATATGAACTAATTATTCTTAAGCTGTTAAACAGTGGTTGAACAGGAAAATTGTTTGCTGGGTAAGAGCACTTGCAAAGGAAGAATGAGGACCTGGAACACACACAAAAAGCAAAGCTTGGTCAAGGGTGCATCTGGAATCCCAGTGTTGTGGGAGTGGAGATAGGATCTGACTAGCTAGGACCTAGCTCCAAGTACTGTAAGAGACCCTATCTCAAGGGGATAATTTGGAAAGTAAGAGCAGGACACCTGATGACACCCCCACTTGACCTCCTTGAAGCTCATTTTCTCTCTCTCTCTCTCTCTCTCTCTCTCTCTCTCTCTCACACACACACACACACACACAGGTGATTCTGGGAACATTATTTTGTCAAGGAACAGGTTACAATTTTAAGTACAGTACCCATTCTGTGTTGCAGAGATGAAATACGTCCTTCTGATTGGAAGAATTTCGAGAGTTTGTTGGAAAGTGGTCTAGATCTTGTAATATGAGATTTGTGTTGCTGCATTTGGTTTGGTTTGGTTTGGTTTGGTTTGGTTTGGTTTGGTTTGGTTTGGTTTGGGTGTAGGTGTAGGTGTAGGTGTAGGTGTAGGTGTAGGTGTAGGTGTAGGTGTAGGTTTTTCTTTCTTTGTTTGTTTTGTTTATTTTCATGGATTGGATCCAGGGCTTTACACATGCTAAGTAAGTGTTCTACCAGGAGCAACATCCTGGGCTCCTTAAAGGGTCTCTTGATTTTTGTCTTTATTTGTTTGAAATGATGTCTCATGGAGGCCAGGCTGACCTTGCACTTCCTATGTAGAGATGACATTAACTCCAGATTCTCACCTTTCCATCTGCTGGAATAATACAGACACTGTATTACTATCTCTGTTTTTATGGAGTGCAGAAGCTCCAGCCCAGGGAGATATGTATGATAAAGAAGGACTCTACAAATTTAACTGCATCCCCAGCCAAGGTTTGGGGTACAATTGATAAAGTTTAGAAAGAAAACATGAGTGTCCTGTTGCTGTAGTCCAAGATCCACCCAACTAAAGATATTGTAAAGTATATTGAAATTGAAATCATCTATCCATTGCAAATGGTTTTGAATCATTCAAGGATTTCATACCAGTAATCATTGGAAAAAGTAAAGAAAATGATAGTGGGCATAGCGGTCAGTGCATGCAAACCATGATCTGTTAGCATTGAGACAAGTGCTGGAATATTAGGTATGAGCTATTATACCGTGACTATATAAAAATTTTTTGATAGGTTTGAAAATGGTAAAAGTTCTTGCCACACAAGCCTAGCCAATTCAGTGGGCTCTCTGGGATCCTTGTAGAAAGTGGATGGAAAAAGGAGGTTCATGCAAAGTTGGCTTCTAACTTCCATGGCGTACACACCCACACATATCATGAACAAATACACACACAATAGTTTTTACTATTAAAAGAAAATCAGTATTTCCTTAAGTTTTTGAATCTTATAGTACTTAATTTGATGTAAATAATTTTTTATGGGAACCACAGCTCTGCTCATTCTGAGTATGCACTAGACAACTGAGCTACAATCCCAGCCCAGAAAATATTCCTTACATAAATATGATTATTTTATAATTTTATTCAAGTTGTGGATGTATAATATTCTTTATGCTAGTACCATCCTCCTAGTATCAGTTATTGTGACTGTTTAGCAGTGTTGTAAGCAGGATGTGGTAGTGCCAAATATTTTCCTTGCTAGGCAACATATACCTGTTTAAAGCTAGCTTTCTTATCACTGTCCTACTATGCTATTCGTTTACTCTTATGGATATCATAGACATTTGCCAAAGTTTTTACTGTTTCCTTTTGAGTGATTCACTATACTGCCTTTTTGCTTTAAGAGTTTAAAAGGGGGCTGGAGGTTGGCTCAGCGGTTAAGAGCACTGACTGCTCTTCCAGAGGTCCTGAGTTCTATTCCCGGCAACCACATGGTGGCTCACAACTATCTGTAATGGGATCTGATGCCCTCTTCTGGTGTGTCTGAAGACAGCAACAGTGTACTCATAAAAAAGAAAGAGTTTAAAAGGATGAAAATAAACCTAGTTATTACCAGATCCATTTATTTGAATTTTACCAAGCCAACTTTTTGCTACCTTTATAGCATTCCTTTTCCACTCAATTAGTTTTTCTCCTTAGAATTAAATATTTATTTGTATTCAAATATAAAATTTTTAATGACCACTGAGCAGGGAAATAGTCAATAGAATAATTTGGAATATTTTTTGATCTTAAGGAGTTGTGTTATAAAATATTGTTAAATGTAGATTTAGCTCAGTTGCTAGAGTATTTGGCTAGCATGCATGAAGCCCTGGATTCAATCCTCATTATCATATAATATTACTTGTAGTGACAAGAGTCTGTAATCCTAGCATTGGAGAGGTTAAAGGAGGAGTTTAGAAGTTCAAGATCACAATGGGTGACACAAGCCTATAATTCCAACATTCATGATAATCAGTTTCAGACTAATCTAAACAATATAATGAAAACATCTCAAAATAAGGAAGGGAGGGGAGGAATGGAATAAGGGAAGGAAGGGTTTTGAAAAATATCCTTATGACTTAAATCAGATGATCTTATTTATATTATATAACTGGCATCCTTTGCAGATGAGACAAGTCAACAGAAACAATCGAACAAGGGAAAATAGAAACCAACAAGAAGGGAGACAGCTACAACCAGAAAGAAACCAATTTTTCTTCAGAAGATTTCATGACCGTGGCCATTCCCGATCTCATGACCACCACATTAGAAGATCTCATGGCCTCTATTCCAGAAGATCACATAGCCGATTCAGGAGAGCTCCTATTCACTCAGATAGATCTCATGTCTACTCAGGTAGATCTGATAACCATACAAATAGACCACACCATGACCTTTCAGGAAGAGCAGACCATGACCTCTCAGGTAGGCCACATCATGACCTCTCAGATAGAACACTTCATGACCACTTAGTAAGACCACGTCATGACCACTCAGGTAGACCACACCGTGACATCTCAGATAGTCCACACCATGACCACTCAGTTAGACCACATCATAACCTCTCAGATAGACCACTTAATGACCACTTAGTAAGACCACATCAT
>JANHMN010000005.1:33282020-33305728 GCA_030674055.1 Rhabdomys pumilio | reverse complement strand
ATGACCACTTAGTAAGACCACATCATGACCACTCTGGTAGACCACACCGTGACGTCTCAGATAGTCCACACCATGACCTCTCAGATAGACCACATCGTGACTACTCAGATAGACCACACCATGAACTCTCAGTTAGACCACACCATGACCACTCAGGTAGACCACATCATGACCATGAAGGTAGGTTTCATCATGGCCACTCAGATAGATTTCATCTTAACCACACAGAGAGAGCTCTTTCTAGCCACTCAAGGATAGCTCATCGTGGCCATACAGAGAGAGATAATCGAGCCCACAGAGGGAGAGCTCATGATAACCAGAGAGGGTTAGCTCATCACAACCGTGATGGCAGATCTCATCGTGACCACTCAGGGAGAGCTTATCATGGCCATGCATGGAGAGCTCACAATAACCGGTCATGGAGAGCTCATAACAACCGGTCAGGGAGAGCTCGCAATAACCGGCCAGGGAGAGCTCGTAACAACCAGTCACAGGGAGCTCACAATAACCAGTCACAGAGAGCTCGTAACAACCAGTCACAGAGAGCTCACAATAACCAGTCACGGAGAGCTCGCAATAACCAGTCACGGAGAGATCATTATGACCGCTCATGGAGAGCTGGTAGCAACCAGTCATGGATGCTTCATCAAGGAGAAAGATACCATGGTCGAAGAGGAAGATTTGGAACAAGGGGTGCATCACCACCAGAATCTGAACCTGAAATTGACAGGTAGAAACAAAATCAGTACTTTATCAATGTTGGTACAATGTTTTGAATGATGGAGAAATGTATAAGCATGCTTTCTATTTCTGTGTCTTAATAACTAAATTTGTATTTTCGCAATTCAGACACTGTTCCAATTTAGACACGCATTGGAACAATTACATGGTTCATGATATCAATTCACATGTATATGCAATTGTCTAAGTTTGTTTCCAGTTTCTGGTCTTTCCTACTAAGCCTATCCACTACTCAGAGTAGCTACTCCTTTTGTATCTTCCAAGCTGGTAGGCAAGATAATATACCAACAAAGTATGCTAAATTGATATGATAGGATATAGCAAACGGTAATCAATGTTTCTTTCCTTTATCTTCTTCATTAAGAGTCTTAAAAGTCTTTATGAGACAAATTATATCTTCCTCTGTGTGTGTTTGTGTGTATGTATGTATGTGTGTATATGTATGAGAGAGTGTGTGCATGTTTGTGTGTGTAAGAGTGTGTGTGTGTGTGTGTGTGTGTTGTTGTTGTTGTTGTTGTTGTTGAAATCATGCCAGAGCTTGTACACATTAGGCTAATGCTTTTTGTCTAAGTCACAGCCTCAACCCAACAAGTATATTTTTGAGCAGTTCCTCCAAATCTACTGTCCAAAGTATATGTTGTCTTCAGCTGTAGGGTCTTACCTTTAAATTACATGAGGCAAACAGGGCAACAGCAGTAGCCTATATTATTTTGAGAGTCTCTTTTATTCCTATGACTAACAGTTGAAGAGGTTTTCCCACACCTAGCATAGGATTTTTGTTAGGTAGTCTATTATCCTTGTGGGGAGAATTGGCACTTAGAATTGTATAACTTCATTCAAACTACATATATCTGTTTAAACGTGTACACACATAACATATATCTTTTAAGTGAACAAAGTCGATGTTTTCCTGTGGCTTTGTTAACCATTCTTGGTGTTATTTTGGGTTCTTTTCTTCTCCCTCTGTATTGCTTTTCCCCTTTTCAGCTAAATCCTTACCCAGTTTTCTCATTATCTTCTCATAGCACCTTTGTCCTATTTCACTCCTCTCTAGTGTTCCTCCTCCCGCTATGTTCCCTTGTACTTTCCTGGTTTCTGAGGTTATATACTCACATCTAAGGATTCAGATAATCTACAAAGGTAGAACATGCAACATTTGTCTTTCTGGGTCTGGATGAGCTCACTTGGTATATTTCATAATATATTCATCCATTTGCTTGCAAAATTCATAGATGTAGCATACAGCTAGTAACTGATTACATATGAATATTGTAAAGAGAAATAAGTTGTAATGCTCTCCTTTAAAGTGTTAAATAGGGGTCTAGGGAGATAACTTAGCAGTTAGAGTACTTGATGAGCTAGCATGGAGACTAGAGTTCAATTCCCAGCACCCACACAACGAACCAGGGATCCTACACAAACCCGGACGCCAATTGCTGAAATGGGGAGAGACAAGATGCTCACTGGGGCTTACTAGCTTCTAGACTAGTCAAGAAAATACAAGTCCCACTGTCAATGAGAAACCCACCTCAAAGCAATAGGTGGAAAGTGATAATGGAGGAAACATGCTGTCTTCTGGAATCTGCATGTGTGTATAGGAACATGCATCAACACATATGTATACTCTCACAGAGATGCATGTATACATGAAATTAAATAAATTTGCATATGTTAAATAACCTGTCAGTGATAGAGTTTTTAATTTTTTTTTCTAATTTTTCACCCTTTATGACAAATACCAGATATTCTACAATAAGAGAAAGGACTGAACACTTATGGGCACAGGAACAGCGAAGAAATGAGATACTTGATCTGAATGCAGGGGTAAGTGAAATACTTTCTACTTTCTACCACAAAACTCTACATGGTCCCATGTATTATTTTCTTTTAACTAGGATTTCCTTTTGCGTCTTCTTTGCTTCTTCAAAATTTTAGTATTTATTTTTATTCATGATTGTGACTTGGGGAAGTCATCTTCTGAGCTGCAGTTTTCTGACATGTTAAGGAGACTTAGACTGATTTATCTCTAAGGCACACTGCCTTTGACATTCTTGCATGTGTGTACAATCTCAAGTTGAGTATTACACTTGTAACCTCAGCAAGAATAAAAGACAGACATAGGGCTGAGGGACTCTATAACAGCACAGCTTTATTTAGGAAAAGATGTGTAGTGGGGAGATCGCTAGATAAAGACACTAGAGAGCCAGAGGCCCTCTTAGACACAAGAATTGTTAGAGGGTGGGAAAGGGAGGAGGGGACAGAAAATGTTCCTTTTTGATGGGATCTTGGCCATTGCTAAGAGTAGCCAGTCAGTGTTCATTTAAAGAATGTCAGGGGATCAGTATGACTTGACTACTCGTTACTGGGGAGTAGAAAGAAGAAGAGGCAGGAATCTAGAAAAGCAATTTACTTTAGTTATAGGGATAAAATCACTTCAGTTTGGGAATTGTCATGGTTAACCAAGATGTAGAAGCTTTACAAAATGGCCAAGACCATAGTTAACAATATTAAGAACCAAAGAAAAGGAGGGAATATTGTCATTTAAATGTTAAGACTTGCAATTTAGATTTTAAAAACTCACCTTATTCTGAGCAAGGATGTCATTTCAATAATTTTTCTCAACTTTTTCCATTTAGCTAGAAAATGACTCCAGCAGCTCTGAAGAGAGTGACACAAGTTCTGACAGGTAACTACACAGACTGTGTAGTGCTTAGAGGAAAATATACAAACTGGCATCAAATATAAAATTAGCACATAGCCTTACAATCTGAATTTGAAAACTCCTTAACAATTTGTATAAATAATCATACTCAGAAAAGTTTTAATTATAACTGCCTGACTTGGTTTTATTTTTATTTCTGAGACTTTTATATATCATATTCTGATTATACATTAACATAATTTTGCATTTTGATTAGATATCTCTCTACAGGAATTATCACTGATAAAATCAGTGCTCTTTCGATTTTTTTTTCTTAATTTCAATTTTAAGATTTAAATCTCTTCTGTGCAATAACAGTGTATGCTAAACAAGCTAAATGAATATCAGCAAACCATTTTAGTAGCAGTAGTAGCAAGGCTTTAGCCTGTGGCAATATTGAGGAGGCAATAATTCTGTATTTATTTACCCTTTCTTAGATCTTAGTTGATATTGATCCCTGTTACCAAAACAGGATGAAATGTAAGCATAAGTAAAGCAGAAGTTCCTTGACTGACTATCTGCTCTACATAGGAGGTAGTGAGGATCACCACTACAAGTAGACCACAAGAGCAGAGTTGAACATGCGCTGTTAGATTTTCTACTTAAAGACCATCCTCCCTGAAGCAAACAGAGATACAGAGAAAGGCCTGCTCAGGGAAGATGGTCAGGAAAAGAAGGAAAAACAGGGCCTGCCTTTATTGCTTATCTTCCTCTTCATAGGGCAGGAAGAGAAACCCTTATAAATGGACACTAGCTGTCATAAAAGAGTGACTTTTACTTTTTTGTTAAGTTTGTATTGTGTTTCTCAAAAGGATTAACTCAGTCATGGGAAAAAAGGCTAGTTTATGGATGGTATATTTTGCCCTCATACAGTGGTATTTGGGGGTGGCTCTATAAATTTCTACCAAAGATACCAGGAGAATATATACAAATGGGAAAGAAATATGTTGCTATACTACCTTTGAAATGGACCTAACCCAAGATACTTGTAAAATAATTGAAAGCTCTAAGTAAGTACTTTTGTATCCAGGGTTTAATCTAGCCTTACAATTCCTTTATGGTAAGATATTACCATTTCCATATTACAGAATGATAGATTAAAACTTAAGAAGGGATGCTTGTAGTTGTTTTGTTTCTGGCACCACTGCGACTCAAACTTAGGATCATGTGTATATACTGAGTGAATAGATACACCACTGTGCCATGGAGCTCTGCTCCAGCCAAGGAAGGTGATATTTTTTTTTGTGTTGTTTTTTTTCACTCCACCCAAATCAAACAACTAACTTGACAGTTTGTGATTCTATAAAACCTGTATGAGTTTTTTACTGTCCATATTGCCTTTCCACAACTACAAGTACAGAGGACACTAGAATGTTTGTTACCTTTTCTTGCTTAAACAGTTGCTATAGCTTTAGGCAGTGGATTCAGTCTTGGTGAGTAGGAAAAGGATAACCACAACCAGGGAGTAAGAGTGGAAAGAGGTTTATTATTTGAACAAGTAATATGAGAAATGTCTGGGGTATGTTTGAAATATGAGAAATGTTTGAGAGTGTACAGCCTTTCTCAGTTCATGGTGAGCTCAGCTTTAGACAGGTAGACTCTTGGAAAACTCAGCATCCACTAAAGACAGTTGTTTTCTAGTTCTTGTCTTACATATTTGAAGAATGAAATTCCTGGGCCACAGGGCTGAGGGAGAGTTTTAGGAAGAAGCATTTTGTTGTAGCTTAAAAGAAAGAAGGCATGTTTCCTATAAAGGAAGGCTGTGTCTCCAGGGACAGGGAGACATTGAAGAACTTTAAGAACTTAGGCAAAAGTGGGTGTGAGGTATAGGGAGGGAAATACGACTGTCAGTCCAGTAGGACAGCCAATATGAAGTGTCTGGCGCATCTTCACAGACTCAAATCACCTCTTCCTGAAGAGCTTCCAGGCAAGACTAACAGGTACTAAGAAACCAGGAAATAGAATTCTCTTCTGATGTCCTTGGCCTCCAGAAAGGACATTCTCAGACCTGCTGCTTTGGAGTCTAGCATATTATACAACATGCTCAATCAGAGATCATATATCATATGTTAAAATACAAAACAAACAATGCTGTCAAAATGTCTTTAGGTGTAGAATTTAGTACAATGAAAAGAAAAAATGTACTCAGGGTCGATTGAAATGAATGAGTCACAGACTAAAAATTTCTCTAAAGGTTTCAGCTCAAACAGTAGCTCAACAAACAGATTTGAAAGCTAGGGTTATTTAAAAAGTCATTTCAAACATTAGTAGCCCTTTCTCCACCCCCCAACTACCCCCCCCCACACACACACGGGAATTTGCCCCAAAATGTGCCTGCCTGGCATCTGCCATTACCTCACACAACACCTAAGTCCAGGACCCACCCATCATCTCCCAGCTTGGTAGGTTACATGTCCAAGTTTGCTTGGCTGTTGTCTACTAGAGATTTGCATACCTAAAATTGTAGTTTTGCCCTGGGTGCCCTCTTATTAGAAGGTTCTGGGGACTAAACCTTGTATTTCTAAATGTGTTATACAGGCACAATGCCTAGGAGAGTATCAATATTCATTTCACTTTCATATCAATAAGAAGCTTATACCATTGAAAACCTTAAATTTGAAATCCAAGTGAATTTTGTACCATTTAAGAAATTATAACTTCACCTTGATACTAAATTATACAGATTTCTACCAATAGGTTATGGCTATGCCATAAATCCTAGCTAATCCTCCCTGTTCCAACAAAACCACTACTTTTTCCCAGAGAGACAGCCTAATATTAACCACCTTAGTCCCCAAGCCCAGGGAATAGGGGCGCTGACTCTTCTTTAACTTCTTCAAGCTGATTACGGTCGTTGAGATATTAGAAGAGGGTTGGAGGGGAAGAGTAAATTGATAAGCTTCTGACGCTGTGTCTTCACTGCACCCAGATGGAATTCCCAGACCCCGGAGGTTTGAATAGATCTGCTCGTTTTGCTTGATGATACACCAAGGCTGTGTATTCTGCAATATATAATTCTCTGGACAAGGTCCTTCTTTAACTTTTTTTTTAACTGATTTGGGATGATTAGCCTGTGAGTTAAGGGACTATAGCAAATTCATGACTTTGAGTTTATTTTTAAGGTGTTTTCTATATTTTATTTAGAAATAGCTGAGAGGAGTTAACAGACAACAGTCCAGGTTACCTTACATGGATAGTTGGATTTCAAAACATCAGAAATCCATAGAATTGATGTCACAAATATTTCTTTATTAATGTTCATTTTGATTAGAGACCTGTCTACTCCTGACAGCTTCCTGTCTTGGATTCTAAGAAGAAATTGAGCATCCTTGGAGTTACTCCAGTTGTGGTGAGAGAGCCACTAGGCAAGAATTGCCTCTCTCCATCTACAGACAAATTACTGTCCAGAAAAGGACACACTTGCAGAATAGTCGACTAATTATATCTGCCTAGACAGAGTAACCAGCCCTTAATAATTCTGCATCACTAAGGTCTGTCAGATGAATTTGGGCCAGAAGGCTGAAGATTTGATGCTCCAATGTTGGGTAGTATAGGGGCTGTCCAGGTGTTCAGCGGTCTCTATAAATTGACTAAGTTTTAGAAGCTATGCTTTGTGCTTCCCATAACTTCAGTTAATCTAGTCATTCTGGATTTCTGACGGTGTTGAAGACCTATAGACTCATAGCCAATCCTGGCTATTTACCTTGAGAGAAAAGATCTGAGTGGATGGTTTTCAGCTGACATTCATTCTAAAGCCAAGAAAAAGCCAGGTTCAAAATTAAATGTTTCAGTCAAGAGAGACGACAGAGATTCCGGTTAGTCAAAAAGAGGAGGGACTGGGTATTAAGACTATCTTGTACCTTACTGGTACAAATAGGAATAATTATGCTCTAATTGTATTTTGTGAGAAAAGCTTTATTTTAACAGGAAGGGTAATATGTAGGAGGAGCTAAGGGGGAAGGAGCACCGAGAGGAAAAGATGGAGTAAGGAGAGGAGAAGATGAAGTAGATGAGAAGCTAGGTAATGAGAGAGAAAAAGAGAGAGAAAGAGAGAGGGGGCATGGAGGCAGAAGTTCACATGTCTCCACCAGTCAAAGATAGTTTACATAGTTAGGTTGGGTATTAGGTTACACTTCTGATTGAGATTACCATACTTATAAAGTCTTTGATTAACATTTAAAAAAATTGTATAAAAGCAAAATGGAAAAGGGGGCACGGGATAGGGGTTTTCTAGGGAGGGGAAATAGGGAAAGGGGTTGGCATCTAAAATGTAAATAAAATATCCAATAAAAAAATTTATTATATAAAAAAAAAAGAAGGTTCTGGGGAAGTATCTACTTCCAAGATCATTCTAGCTGTTGGCAGAATCTTGTTTTTTGTTGCTTGTCAGAATCCAGTCTTTCAAAAACAAAACCTGAACTACCTCCCCCACCCTCTTGTAAGAGACCAGTTCTCTCTTCAACATAACTCACATGCATATTTCTGCTGAAATTGCATCCTTCTCACTGTCTGTCTTGCTGGCTTCTACTTCCATCTTTGTCCACGATTACATTAGGCTAACCAAGGTATATGTTGGTGTTTTGGTTTGGTTTTTGGTTTGGGGGGGTTGGTTTCTTTTTTAAGTTTGTTTTATGTTTTTTTGAGACAGGGTTTCTCTATGTAGGCCTGACTGTCCTAGAATTCACTCTGTAAACCAGGCTTGCCATGAATTCAGAGATCTGCCTGTCTCTGCCTCCTGAGCACTGGGATTAAAGGCTTGTGCCACCACTGCCTGGTGGTATATTGTTAAAGGAAAAAAGGAAGGAAGGAAGGAAGGAAGGAAGGAAGGAAGGAAGGAAGGAAGGAAGGAAGAAAGGAAGGAAGGAAAGAGGGAGGGAGGGGGAGGGAAGGGAAGGGAAGGGAAGAGAAAGGTAGGTAGGTTGATCTACTGGTAGGTCAGAGGAAATGCAACAAAAATTTTAAGAGGAAGCTAACAGGAAAGTAGTCAGTAGAGTGCTTGACTAGAATTTTATAGCCCTGAGTTCCATGCCTAGCACTGCAAAAGGAAGGGAAGGAGGCAAGGATGGAGGAAGAGATGTAAGGAGGGGGGAAAGAAAGTAATATTTATCTAATTATACATTGAACTCTCATCCCCTCCTCACATAGTGTTTAGTCCACTCAAAGCCTAAGAGAAACAATATTCATAAGAAGACAGAAAGTTGTTATAGAAAGTACCTTGCTTATGCAGAACTACTGAGTACAACTCAAATAATAATATCAAAATAGCTAAACAGCCTTTGGACATTTGTTGTTTTATAGCAAAGTAAGACATTCCCTGATATTATTTTAGCGATACAGTAAAAAAAATCACTTCTTTTACTAGGGATGTAGTTCAGTTAGTAGACTGTCTAACATTTATGAATCTCTTGGTTCATTACCCAGAAATGCATAATACCAGGTTTATTGGCCTATGTCTGCAACCCCAGCACTCAGGAGGTAGAGGCAAGAGTATCCAAAGTTCAAGGTCATCTTCAGGTATATATGAAATTAAAGCTAGCCTTGGATACATGAGATGCTGTCTCAATTTTTGTTGTTATTGTTGTACTATTAACTGACACAAAGAGCTGTTATAACAAAGCATAAACCGGACCCACTAGCAGCCATGCATGAGGGCCTTTGCAACAAATATCAAAAGGAGCCAAACTGGCTTTTGTACTAATTCCAGTATAACCAGGCTGCCCTTAAAGTCAAGATCCTCCTGCCCCAAATCTTGGTTTGGGGGATTCTTTGTATGTGCAACCACATTGTTTTCCATTATCTTTTTCTTGGGTGGGAGACATCGAAGTCTTGATATCATAGGATGGCTTCAACCCTCTATGTAATCAGGGGACCCATAAATGAAAATTCTCCTGCTTCAATCTCCAGGTTTAGGGGATAGTAGATATGTGCTCCCACACTGACTTTTTGGTCCCATCTTCATTTGGAATACTTATGGTGCTTAAGATGAGACTCTGGTTTCACACAAGCTAAGCAAGGAAGGGTTCTACCACTTTTCTGCACTCTTAACCCTCAAGCTAACATTTTTGTAATTTTTTTCTTGTTGTTTAACCTTGAGAACCATTTTATAAGTTAGAAAAAAGACAGAGACAAGGCAGACGAGTTGTAAAAGGTAGCAGCTGCCAGGAGGAGGGAGATGGAGAAGCAAAAGAGAGGAAGTCTTTTGACATAGGGTCCAAGAAAGTAAACATATTCATCAGATTTGTGGGGAAGAGTAGTCTGCAGAGAAAGAAAAAGAATTGCCAGACTATCAGAAAAGGCTTAGGAGTTTAAGCACTATTTTAAATGTGATAGAAATGGGAGTTAGGACTCAGGAAAGTAGGCAGGTACAGTGGTGGTGCATATCAGCAAGCAACTGCTCTGTTTCTTTGTCTGTTTTATTTTGCTATTTTTTGAGAGGGTCTCATATAGCCAAGGTTGGCCTCAAACTCTGTTTCCAAGGATATTTATGAACTCCTGATCAATCTGCCTCTACCTACTGAGTGCTAAGATTATAGGCGCAGCTTCAATCAGTTTTTCTAAGCTACAATTTTTATATTGTATAGTTAGACTACTCAGTTCTGGGGCTTATAGTAGACTAAGAGATGTGCAATCTTCATCATGATCTGAGTTTTGAACATTTTTACTGTTGGCCCCCAAAATGCCATGCTCTTTTGAGTCATTCCTTATTCAGACCATACCTTCTTCATGTTCTCCACATCCTAGTCCAAGGCACTCACAAATCCACTTTCTTCCTATGGAATTTTTGATTACTTTTGTTCCAACATATACTACACTTGAAGAGTAAAACTGGATTCCTATCTAAGAGGTGAAAACTCACCTAAAGATGTAAAGTAAATTAATAATAATACCACCAAGGGTTAGGAGTATAATTCAGTGGTAAAGCACACACTTAATCCATTAGAGGCCTGAGTTTTCTCAGCAGCAGGGAAAAGCCTGCAGACATACTCCCTGATTCAGAACATGGGTTCTAAAGAGAGTATAGATGATATTTGAATGTACCTTCTTCTTTGAGACCTCTAGAAATAAGACCTACAGACACTAAGTTGACGGCCCCAAAGGTGCCCATCTGATTAGAGGCCACTATAATGACTTACTAATTATTATACTGTAATTGACAGTTGCTGGAGACCTGAAGTTGATGCTGAATTTGTTGATGGTACATACACCACAATTAAGACTCTGACACGCCATCCAAAAGGAGTGAGACTGAACTTCGATGTTGGAGCGCAGACTAATCGGGTATTTATGATGAAATTGCCTGCTCACTAGATATTAAAGAAGTCATGTTTATTTTAGGTCAACTTGAAATCGATATGATTATCTTTTACATACAGGAAAAATGAGAACCCCTTAATACACAAGGAATCTTTTCCTGTTCTCTGCCTTTGTGGAAGACAGAAAAAGAAAAGTTAGGAAAATATGCCAACCACAATTACTTTTATGTGTCTTTATGATTTATCTTTGTCTGCCTCTCTGTCTCTGTACATCTGACTCTGACTCTTTCTTTCTTTCTATCTATCTACATGTCTATCTATCTATCTACATGTCTATCTATCTATCTATCTATCTATCTATCTATCTATCTATCTATCTAATCTATCATTCTCCCTCTCATACTAAGTGTGTGTTTGTGTGTGCCTGATCCCTGAAGCTGCAGCTATAGCCACTTGTGAGCTACTTGTGAGAAATAACCTCAGGTACTACCTGCTGAGTCCTCTCCAGACTGTTTTTCAGACAAACCACTGTCAAAACACAAATTTAGCCCATAATCCTTTTTATTTAACTGTACAGCTGCATAAAGGCTAAATATGATTCTCACAAAATAAAGCAGCCATGTTTACCAGATTATGTACTAAAGCAAAGAAGCAAATTAATACGTGGCTAAAGACTTTTATAAGGGATTGAAATTAAAAAAAAATTTCTACCATTCTTCATTGAACAATGAGCTGAAGTAAGCAAAGTATACTAATCCATCTGGATTCTGATTATATTATGCATAGAAGTATGTAACATACCAATAAGGCAGGGTAGTGCAGGGAATCATGAGATCAAGGACATCCTAAACTACATAAAAAGGCTCTGTCTTAAAAAAACAAGGAAATCTCTCTCTCTCTCTCTCTCTCTCTCTCTCTCTCTCTCTCTCTCTCTCTGTGTGTGTGTGTGTGCGTGTGTGTGTGTGTGTGTGTGTGTGTGTGTGTGTGTGTGTGTGTGTTTCATAAGTGGAAAACAGAAAACATACAAGCTACCTCTATCTCAGAACAATACTAATCCTTTCTGACTTGGGTTTTAAGATGCTATTGAAAAGGGAATGTGTGAATGATGGTGAAAAAACATGGGCTTTGTGGTCATGTATATAAGATGAAACTGGAATTAAGTCTGACTTAGGCAGTCTTTGAGGTACTCTAGTCAGTTGTGCACTAGTAAGACCGACCAATAGGAAGATTTTTGTACCTAGGATTCCTCTCACATAATAGATTGTAAAAGCTCTGATTATAGGGCAGGCATTTTAATTCAAGCATATAGAAGTAAGCCTGCCATTCATTCTACTGTGAAAGACATTACTGCTTGGTCTTTGTAGTAATATGCTCTTCCATTAAAGTCTATAATTCTGTTTAGCATGGGTGAACTAAATTGTGACATCAGGGGTAGACCAAAAATCAAGCATATGATCCTAGAGTCTCGAGGAAAGCTGGTGTACATTCTGCAAACCTAAACAGACATCAGCCCCTCTCAAAGTCTTTTCAAACCATCCCAGTATATGCCTCTTGTCTTTTCCTGGTACCTTGAATTCCCTTTGTAGCCCAAATAGATTTCAAAATTTCATTACCTGGGTTTATAGGTGTGTACCAACAGGCCTGCCTGCCTGCCTGCCTGCCTGCCTGCTTGCCTGCTTGATTGCTTTCCTTCCTTCCTTCCTTCTTTTTTTTTCTTTTTTAGATTTTTAAGTCACAGGTAGCCCAGGCTGACCTCTGTCTAACTCAGTATTGTAGTAAAGGATGACCTTGAATTACTGGCCCTCCTGCCCTCGCCTCCAAGTACTGGATTCCAGTGTGTGCTCTACTAGGCTCTCTAGTCTATTTTTAATAACTACATTTCAAGAGTATACGCTAAAATGTTAAGCTGCCAAGCTTAAAGCATTTTCTCTCTTCTACAGACTAATCTGTCGCTTCATGCTAGATTCACCATACTAAGGAATCTAAGAGATGCCAGAATGAACAGACTGTGAAGACCTGAAGAGTAAACTGCCTTTTCCTGTCAGATGTTGGCTGCTAGCTAATTACACAGAACCACACTTGAGAGTGTGCATATATATTCATGTAATGTTGGACGTTTCACTGTTCTTGTTAATGTACTTTCTTAGGTAGGTTTAGATGTCAGGATTCTGTTCATACTAAGCAATTTGAAGAAAAAGTATTTAGCACTATTTGCATAAAAGAACAAGGAGATGAGCAAGAAGACAGCTGGTTTCAATGGGCTTATCTTAAGAAATCAGCTATTTTCAGAAATACATGGGTTTTTTTTCAATGTTAGAGAAACTGCGTATAATTTACTGTAACCCTTAAGCTCTGGAACCCATACAAGTGATAAGAAGGGTTTATACACAAAACCAATCCATGTGAGTGACTAACTGTATGAGCATAACAGTTGCAAGCATTTATACATTTTATAGACATTTATACTGTAACATGAAAAGCAGCTTACTGTTTTTTACTTTTGTCAGAACTCTAAATGTAACTTCTTTTATTGTTGATTTTGCAAACACATGGAAGATAATAAAGAGTACTGAGCATTGTTCTATGTTTTGTTTGTTTGCTTGCTTGCTTATTTCAGTGCTAGGATTAGAGTGTGGGCAGGATTTTGGGATGGTGACAGCAATGCTGCCACCAAACCTAAACAAATCCAAGAACTGGCTCCTACAAATGGTCAGCTAACTTTCTTCATGTGTATGCACACTCACATGCACACATGCACACACATACACACACACACACACACACACACACACACACACACACACACACACACTAAAGAAAATGTAATTTTAAAAGAGCCAGGGCCTTAAGCATGATAGGTAGTGCTCTACTATTGTGCTATCTCCCCAGCTCAAATAACATATTTAAATAAAGTTCATGCCTTTCCTGACCATTAATACTTGGAGTAGGTAATAGTAATCTTGACATAGATGAATCATTTAAATATGATTTGGACCTCAGCCCCTAGTTGCACATTCCAAATAGTGATACTGTAATTATGTTATATTTATTTTAAAGGCTTGTATGATAGTTAATCTCAGTTTATTAACTTGAAGAGATCTAGAGTCAGTCAGTTGGGAGAAGATCTCTGTTATGCTTCTGGGAGATGGTCTTGGTTACATCAATTAAGGTAGGAAGACCCACCCACTGTGGGTGGCACCATTGCCTGGGCTGTGATTTTACTGTGTGAAAAGGAGAAAGTGAGTGAATATAAGCTTTCATACCTGTCCTAAGTTCCTGTTGCTGTAATTTCATCACCCTGGTAGTCTGTAAACTTAAAAGTAAACTAAATATCCCTTTCTTTCTTCCCTAAGTTGCTTTTACATGGGTATCTTAACACAGTGACATGAAATGTAAATAAGGAGCCAGTACTTTTAAGAATAACAAGGCAAGTCCTGTCCTCACATTGAATAGTTTCTATGTGGACAATTAAATACAGTGTGGTAATACAAGAAAAATTCAACTCTGTACTTTGGCACTGTGACCTTAACCAAATTAACAGTAATGGCTCACAGTTATTTATATTATTGGGCTGAAAAAACGAAGTGATCATTCATTTGACTTAACATCTAAAGCACTGGCTATAAGTTTATTGCAAAGACCTAATCCTTACTATAAAAATAATGTGCAGAAACCAGGCTGGTCTCAAATTTGTGCTTATTCTGCCTCAGCCTCCCAGATCCAAGGATTATAGATGTGCCCTGCCCAGCCCTGCCCTGCCCAGCCCTAGTATCATTTGTATGGCAAATTACTTTGAGAGAAAACGTTTATTCTTAGTTTTCGAAAATTATTTTGAATTGTGAAAGATTTCTATGTATTTTTATTTTGGGGGACAGGTGTAGGAGGAGCTAAGGTGGGAGGAGTAAGACCTAAAGACCTTGGTGACACAGAAGAAGAAAAGGGAGACTAACAGAACCAACCAAATAGGTGATGTATATATGGTGATGTTTATGTCTCTTATTTGGAGACAGCTCTGGAACCAGCTGGGACTAAAATGTCTATACAAAGCCAAGTTTGATTAAGTGATCAAACTAACCTGAAGAAAGGCAGTCGTCTCTCTTTATTGATCTTCATTGACCAAGCTGTGTGCTCTGCATGCTCCATGTGAATGCTCTTACTACCTGCTGCTTTTAAGTTTTATATATTGCAGGATGAAAGAAGAGAAAGACAGCCCTAAAAAGATTCATATTTGAGGATGCTGAGACTCCAGGACCTTCTATTCCAGCTTCATGCTTGATTCTACTGCAACTACATCGAAGCTGCTTCTTTTAAAGACTTGCTTCCAGAACTTTTCCAGAACAGCTAGCTTGCCTGTCTAGCTTTTCCGACTGTCACAGTCATGATGTTAGCTCAGCAATGAACTTTCTCAGTACATAGTGACTGCAAGGCAAATGATGCCAGCTAGCTCTCCTTTGACTAAGCCAATTTTCCTATTTCCTCTTGGGCCCCCAGATGGGAATTCTTCTCCCCAATTCAGCTGGAAGCAGACAAAAGGAGATCATCGTCCCAGTTCCTTATGTTGGGGTGGATGGTTCTGGTTACTTTAGAAATTATACATGTGTTGTCATTTAAAGAATACTTTACAAATGTAGCTTCAGACAGAGAGGGAACTAGAAAGCTTAAACTCAGGGATTTCTACCTTTCCTGTCTTCTCTATCCTTCCTTCTTAGGTAAAACGGAGGGAGGAAAGAAAGGGAGGATATAGTAATATCATAGAAATCACAGAAATAGACTAATAGGGATAGGTTAGCAAATTTACTCTTAAGTGAAACATTAAGTAAAACATCTTACATTGGTAGAAATCTTTATAATTGATACAAAGTTCAAGTTATAATCTCTTATATTGGTATGGAATTTATTTTGTACAAATTTAAGGTTTACACTGGTACGAGTTTCTTATTGATATAAAAGTAGGATTAATATTGTTACTCTCATATAAGTATTGTGCCTATATTTAGAAATACAAGGCTTAGACCCAGTCCTCTTTTAACTTTTTTTTTTACAATTGATTTGAGATGGTTAGCTTGTGAGTTAAGGGCCTATAGCAATTGCATGGCTCTGAGTTTACTGTTAGGGAGTTTTCTAGATTTTAATTAGAAATAGTGGAAAGGAGTTAACAGACAACAATCCAAATTGCTTTACATAGATGGTTGGTTTTCAAAAACGTCAGAAATCCACAGAATTGATGTTACAAGCATTTCTGTATAGACGTTTATTTTATTAGAGACCTGTCTGCTCCTGACAGCTTCCCTGTCTTGGATTCTAAGAAGAAATTGAGCATTTTTGGAGTTACTCCAGTTGTGGTGAGAGAGCCACTAGGCAAGAATTGCCTCTTTTCATCTACAGACAAAACACTGTCCAGAAAAAGGACACACTTGCAGAATAGTTGACTGATTATATCTGCCTAGACAGAGTAACCAGCCCTTAATAATTCTGCAGCACTAAGGTCTGTCAGATGATCCTGGGCCAGAAGGCTGAAGAATTGATGCTCCAACATTCTGTAGTATAGGGGCTGTCCAGGTGTTCAGCGGTCTCTATAAATTGGCTAAGTTTTAGAAGCCACATTTGGAGCTGGGCGGTGGTGGCACACACCTTTAATCCCAGCACTTGGGAGGCAGAGGCAGGCGGATTTCTGAGTTTGAGGCCAGCCTGGTCTACAGAGTGAGTTCCAGGACAACCAGGACTACACAGAGAAACCCTGTCCGGAAAAACAAAACAACAACAACAAAAACCAAACAAACAAAAAAGAAGAAGCCACACTTGGTGCTTCCCATATCTTCTTCAGTTAATTCAGTCATTCTGAATTTCTGATGGGGTTTGAAGACTTATCAGCCAACCCAGGCTATTTACTTTGAGAGGATGGTTTTCAGATGGTACTCATTCTAAAGACAGGACATAAGCCAGGTTCAGAGCTAAGTCTTTTAGTTAAGAGAGATGGCAGAGGTTCTATTTAATTAACAAAAATGATGGACTAGGTATTTGGTCTATCTTGTACTTTAACAATTACAACATGGTAATATAGTTTGTGTTCTATTTATATCTGAGAGGAAAGCATCTTTTAATTGGATAGAAAGGGGGAAGTGTTGTGGATTGCCCCAGCCATGTATTTTGATGCTAGTTCCTCTTTCCTGGGAGGGGCTGCAGAGGAGTGAATCAGTACACAGGTGAATTCTATTGAACATTCTGTCCACCATAATTTGTAAAATAAAGGCTAGAGCCCGTGAGAAAAAGGCTTAGGGGAGGAGAGAGAGAAAGGAAGTCGATGGGGGAGGAAGGTGAAGAAGTAGGAGGCCGATGGAGGAGCAGAAAGTGGAAGGACAATGGAGGAGAAGCACATGACCTGGAAAAACCACAAGTTATAAGGGATCTCATAGCTGGGGAATAGAGTAGTGTACTGGTGAATCTGCCCAATCTAGGCGTGCAGCTTATATCCATAAATATTGAGTTGTGTTTTCCTTGACCAGTCTTATTTGGGACAAAGATTTACCACAACAGACAGGGTCTCATGTATCCCAGGCTGGCCTCCTGCTTGCTTATGACACCAAGGATAATTTTGAATTTCTGGGCTTCTTGCCTCCATCTTCCAAGTGCTAGGGTTACAGTTTCCTACAGTTTTATGCATGCTAACTAAGCACTCTACCAAATGAGCTGCACCTTCAGCCCAAAACTATTTCTTCTGGTACAAAATTAATACATAGTCATTGGAGAAATTTGAAAAAGCAAAAAATGCAAAAATAAACATACATACTTATAATAACAATTAAAATGTTGAACCTCATAATAGAAAAAGCACAATGTTGTTCCTATTTTAAAAATCTTCAAGTAATTCTGTACAGTGCTGAAAAGGCTTTGGGGAGAACAGTACACCCAAGGGATTCTTGTAGTGCAACCTGATGGCAAACTTTACTTAGTAATATGTTCCTAAGAGTTGAAAAGTGGTATTTTGGAGGGGCGTTCACAACACCCAAGATACAACTCACAGACCACATGAAGCTCATGAAGAAAGAAGACCAAAGTGTGGGTGCTTTGGTCCTTAGAAGGAGTAACAGTATGCTCACAGGAGCAAATATAGAGACAAAATGTGGGACAGAAACTGAAGGAGGGGTCATCTGGAGACCATTCCACCTGGGTATCCATCTCATGTGCAGTTACCAAAGGTAGATGCTGATGTGGATGTCAGGAAGTGCATGCTGACAGGAGCCTGATATAGCTGACTCCTTAGAGGTCTGCCAGAGTCTCGCATATTCAGAGGTGGATGCTCACAGCTAACCATTGAACTGATCAAGGGGTCTCCAATGGAGGAGTTACAGAGAAGACTGGGGAGCCTAAAGGGTTTGTGGCCCCATGGGGAGAGCAACAGTATCAACCAACCAGAGCTCCCAGGGTCTAAACCACCAAGCTGGGAGCATTTAGGGAGGGACCCATGGCTCCGGCTGTATTTGTAAAGGAGGAAGGCCTTGTAGGGCATAGGTGGGAGAGGAAGTCCTTAGTCCCAGGAAGGCTGGACGCCATGTGTGGGGGGAATCCAAGGGTGGGGAGGTGAGAGTCAGGGGGTGGGGGATACATCCTCATAGAAGCAGGAGGAGGAGGAATGGGATAGGGGTTTCCTGGGTGGGGGGAAAAGGATCATATCTGAAATGTAAATAAAATATCCAATAAAAATAGAGTATTTGGAGGGAGTAAATAAAAATAAATCATAACACCAAAAAAGTTGAAAAATGTCCTTACTTTCTGTGACTAATTGACATTTCTACACTAAATAAAAGTGTCAAAAGAAACAAGCTACCTTTACTAAGATGTTTCTGTTGATATTAATATTAATGAGCAACTTAATAAAATAAATTAAAAACTCACTGGACCATAGTAAGAAAGTTACCAAAAAGCAATATATAAATCATAGCAATCCAACATCTCTGTTAGACCTTGTTCTGACTTGTTTTATGATGTTGTGATTAAAATATAACTAATAGGAAGTTGGGGAGGAAAGGAATTATTTAGCTTATAATACATCCAGCCTACAATCCTTCATTGGAAGAAGTTGGGGCTGGAATATAGTCAGAAAATATAGCAGAAAATGGAGGAATGCAGCTTACTGGCTCTCCAGCCGGCTCATGCTCACCTAGCTTTCTGAAATAGTCCATCTCTATCTACCCAGCGATAGGACTATGGGCTGAGCCCGCCCACATCAATTTTCAATAAAGACAGTATCTCACAGCCATGGCCACAAAGCAGTCTGGTTGGCAGAATTACTCAACTGAGGTTTCATCTTCCCAGGTTGTGTCAAGTTGACAAGTTGGAAGAAGGGAAGAGGAAGAGTTAGAGGTAGAATGAATATGATCAAGTGTGTGTGTGTGTGTGTGTGTGTGTGTGTGTGTGTGTGTGTGTGTGAAAGTGTGAATGTGTGTGTGAAAGTGTGAATGTGTGTGTGCATGTGCAAGTGTGAATGTGTGAGTGTGTGCATGTGTGTGTGAGTTTTAAAGAGGTGAGTGACAGAATAATAAATGTAAACTGGGTTTCTTCATTTCAAAGAGAGTTTAAAGCCACACTACTCTGATTAGCCTCAGGTCTAAAAAGAGTTGTCACCTCATATCTACTAACTCGTACTCCAAGTCATTTGCTCTGTTAGGGATTGGAAATAAAGGAGTAAAACAAAACAGTTTTAAAAATTGTTTTGAAACAGCACTTCACAAAGGCCAAACTGGCCTCAACCTTGCTATTTAGCTAGATTTGAATTGTAGATCTTCCTGCTTCCACCTCCAAGATGCTGGGGTTATGGGTGTATGCAAATGTTCCTGGTTAAACAAAACAGTTTTTTTTTTAATCTATCACCATGGGGCTTACATTCAAGGATATAAATTACCTGTAATTCAGGTATACATTTACTTCCCAGGGAACAAGTAAGTGACAATATAGACAGTTATTTTTAATTGCCAAAGTAGATGATGGAGTAGAGAGTACGGGCCAGAGATGCTACTAAAACCTGATAGAATGTACAGGAGAATCTTTCACAACAAAGAATTATCTGGGCCAAAATGTTGATAGTACCTCCTTATTCAAGAGGAACAAGAGAAAGGAATAAAATGCAGAGTTCGGCATCCATGCATGTATCTTACATTTAGAGAGGCCCTTTTGTAAATAATAGAAACTATTCTTCCTATGTCTGCTAAATTATGAAAAGTAAGGTATTTTTCTCTATTAATACTGATAATTGACTAATGCATGAAGTCCTTCAGACTTTTTCCTGCAAGATGCAAAGGTTTCAAACTGAAGGTTGTTTTTTACACTTTTAAAAATATTAAAACTGTTCTCTCTCTCTCTGTGTGTGTGTGTGTGTGTGTGTGTGTGTGTGTGTGTGTGTGTGTTTGTACATTCTCAAGTGTGTGAATGCCACTGGGACTCGCATGTGGAGATCAAAAGACAACTTGGTGGATCCAGTTAATCTCCTTCCACCTTTGCTTGGGATCTGGAGATTTGACTTCAAGTCTTCAGGTTTGCATGGCAAGTTCTTTAAACCCCGAGCCATCTCACTGTTAAAAAATGATGTTGTGATGCTTCTGTGTGTTGTGTATGTGTGTGAGTGCAGGTGCACACCCGGCTCAGGCTCTCTCCTCTCACTACAGCTACGAATGTGCTATGTATCCATGGACGACCTGACGCTCCTGCTACTACCTCTTCCTACCATTGTGATCATGGGTCTGCAAGATTAAACCCAGTTGTGCAATTCTGGGGATCAAACCTAGGGTTTACGTGTGATAGGAAAGCATTCCATCAAGTGTGTCAAATTTCCATCCTCTCTCATTCTGAGGATCATACCTGGGAAGCATCAATATATTAAACCAGGATTCAGACAAGATAACATCTCTGGGATGCAGGTAAAAAGTTCTTCCAGGGCAATTTCTGTCTCACAGATGGAAGAGTTGTAGCTTGCTCTCGGCCTGCAGCATGAGATCCAACAGCCATCCACAAAACACATCTCTAAAGGTTTTCCTTTACCATTCTGACTTCTAAAACAAAAATATTTCCTCTGTTATGAAAGGGAGGGGAGTAACATATTTGGAATTTAAACCATAATTCAAAGATATAATAAAACTAAACGTTTATGTAAACCCAGAAGTAATAGGGCCTTTTTTCATTAAATATGTCGTAGCTATCTCCCTATCTCCATGTCCCAGCAATATGGCAGCCACCAGCCTGGTACTGATGCCACCATTTTCTTTACTAAGGACACAGTTTGTATCTGTAACTGTACAGCTCTTCCTGTTTTCTGGCATAATGTTCTCTTACATTTTAGTTTCTAGAGTACTTAATTCACGATATAATGTATCTCTTTGCCACAAAAAAATCTGTTACTGGGACAAAAGAGCATCAAACATGAGTGGCAGCACTGAGTAAGAAACAGGGTGCCACTAATTCACAATCTTTTCTCAATGCTACTCCTGTGTACAGTGCACAACTTGTGATCCTGTGGCCTCACAGGACATGGGAGCAGTGTGGAAGGATGGGGACAATACTCCCACTTCCTGTCTCAAACTTTCTTCTTTTGCCTCAAACTTTCATCTTTCTTTTCCTGTCACTGAGGTTTCTTCCGCAATGCAGTTCTCCATTGCATGTATCCAATTTTCCATTGCTGGACTGCCAAGCTGTTTCCAGCGTGATTTTGCTAAATTATGCTCATAGAAAAGTTTCATGTATTATATATTTGCAACATATGTTTAATGCATTCTATATGGTAATTTTCTAGAAGACGGCTAGACCAAATGGTACGTGTGTAGAATGCTATATATTACAATAAATTGCAGCACTGAAAGACTGAACTATTTAACGAACAGCTATACTTCTAAAAAGGGTATATTTTCTCATATATTAATAAATTGAGACTACAGAATTGCTTGCATGTGACTAAACCTCAGCCACGTCACTCACAAGTCTCTCCTTATTTGCCTTTAAGAACAGAAGCAAGGGAATACAAACCATAGTGTCGGACACTTCAAAGAGCCAAACATTCTTCCATTTGTTAGTACATGAACAAAGAAACAGTGACTCGATTCTCTATGCTCGTCTCATTTGGACCTAATGTTTCAAGAATGGTCATTAAGACAGTATTGACAGCATCACCTGGGAACTTGCAAATTCCCAGGCATCGCTTCGTATCTCTTGAATAAGAGACTTCAGTAACAGGCCCCAGAAACTCACATTAAAAAAAACTATCTCTCAAATGAAAATACACTGTAATGATTATGATAACAACTGAGATTCCTGCCTGAGATCGTTGAAGTTATAGTCTCTGTATGGGGTTCTGTGTCCTCCCTCTGTCTCGATCTTCTTATTTCTTATGAAAAACAATGGTTTTATTTTTAATTATGTTTGTACATGTGGATATGGGAATGTGGGTACAGGTGGCCACAGAGGCCATGGAGGAGTGTTGAGTTCCCTGGGGCTGGAGTTGCAGGAGGCTGTAAGCTAATGATGTATGGAGTGCTCTTCCTGTCATTTCTACATTCACAACAGAGTTTGCTTTTGCTTTGATACTCAATTTTCCCATGTGTGTCTGTCTGCCCTCAAACTTGCCATGATATCAGGAACTTGTGGCAATCCTACCTCTACCTCCTGAGTGCTTACAGCTATGAGATACCATGATCAGCAGAAAACTTATGCTTCTTGTTTTAGAACCTAGAAAAAAAACAGGCTTAATAGTGAAGTACCTTTGTAGCATCTACTGAGATGGTCATGTGATTTTTTTCTTTGAGTTTATTTATATAGTGGATTACTTTGATAAATTTTTATATATTGAACCATCCCTGCATTCTTACCTTTGGTTTGTTTGATTTTTGTTTTTCAGGGTTGAAAATCTAACACGGGTTCCAGTGCACGCTAGGCCAAGGACTCTAGCATCTCCAGCCTTTTGCTGTTTTATCCCTGTTGCCTAATAAGCTTCTTAGTATGTAGAAATTTCTCAATAAATGCGTGTGAAGTGCAACTAAGAATCATATAAAAATTGAGTTTGAAACAAAAGTCCAAGTACTGCACAATAGAAACAAGAGAGATGTAGCGCGATGGCAAGGTGCTTGCTCTGCATGCTGTGCCACTGGATCAGATGCCCAACACCTCAAAAGGAGAATAACAGATAAGGTTTGGAGATTCAAATTTAAGTGAAATTGCTTGGATGTGTACCCCACATGCATAAATCTGGGTAAACTTGACATGGTGGCACACACCCGAAATCCCAGCACACTCAAGGTTAGCCAGGGGGGTCCGAAGTTCAAGGCTAAATAGAAAGGGCTAAGGCAGCCCTGGATAAAGGAAACCCTGCTTCAATCCATATATGAATCAATGAGCACAGAAAGATCGGGTGGCTGGGAGTGGTGATGTCCCCCTGATATCAGAGACAGGGGAAAGGACAGTTTCAAGGTCAGTCTCAGCTATGTAGAAAGCTCTAATTCAAAATAAACAAATAAGCAAACAACGCGCGCACACACACACACACACACACACACACACACACACACACACACACACGGGGGGGGGGGGGGGGAAGAGGAAAAAGAAAGAAAAGAACGAGGGGAAGCGGGCAAGAAAAAAAATTCACCAAGGTGTTGGACTGAGGAGTGATGGGAAATGTATACTTTTCCATATTTACTTTTTTTATATTTTACACTTTTCTGAAGGAATCATATTTTACTTATATCATAAAAGAAGGAATCATGTTTGTGGGTAAAATTATGTTGAATCTGGCTTGCACTTTTGAGGCACTTAGCCGTGTGGGAATTTGGTTTTGCTGTATCTGAAAGCGTGCCCTCCTCTATAGCGGCCAGCAGAGGGCAGCATTCAACTTCAAAAAAAGCCTAACCTGGCCCTAACTTAGAACCTAAAGATGAACCGCTTTAAGTGAAAATTATTATTATTATTATTATTATTATTATTATTATTATTATTATTATTATTATTATTATTATTATTATTATTATTATTATTAT
>JANHMN010000005.1:33256011-33282010 GCA_030674055.1 Rhabdomys pumilio | reverse complement strand
ATTATTATTATTATTATTATTATTATTATTATTATTATTATTATTATATAATGCTTTTGTAGTTGAACGCATTGGATACTTCAAAACTGGACACTAGAAGCTTCATTTAGGCAGATGATCTTGGAGCTATTTATCGATTGGTCTTTTGACAGTTAACAATCAACAAGAGCATTAAAGGGCGGTTCTCAGAGCCACACTTGACAGTTGTTCTCAAGAGCAGTCTTTAGAGAATACGTTTGGCAGCTGCTCAAAAGGGGGTGGGGTAACTCTGAAAACCCTAGACAATACTTCTGTCCCCATAGCTCTAACTAATGCTCCTCCAAGCCACTTTTCCTTGTCAGATAAGTGAGGAATATTAAACATTTGCTTCCTTTTAAATTTCACATATCCCTAGAAGGAAAGGAATGAATGGTCATAGAATTTTAATGTTAAAAAGTAATAAAATCTCTGGGTTTTCTGTTGTTTTGGAAAGAAATCTGAAGCTAAGGAGTTTAATAACTTATCCCTGAGTCAAGAGCTAGCAAGTGGTGGAACTAAGTATATCCAGGCCTCCTCTTTTACCTGTGGAGGCTTCACGTTCATTTGTGTTCAGCAATAACAAACTTGACATACATGGCTTTCACTTGTTTGGTTAGAGTTCAACCAAGATATTTTATGTTATTCATGGCTATTGGAAAGGGACTAGTTTCCCAAATTTCTTTCTCAGCACATTTATCATGTGCATAAAGGTGGACTAGCTACTGATTTGTTTCAGTTAATTTTGTGTCCAGCCACTTTGCTGAAGGTGTTTATCAGCTGTAGAATTTCTCTGGTAGAATTTTTGGGGGTCTTTTATGTATACTGTCATATCATCCGCAAATATCAATATTTTCACTTCTCCCTTCCCAGTTTGTATTCCCTTGATCTCTTTAGTTGTCTAACTACTCTGTCTAGGATTTCGAGTACTCTATTGAATAGATAGGAGTCTGACCGAGTGGGCATCCTTGTCTTGTCCCTGATTTTAGTGGAAATGCTGTAAGTTTCTCTCCATTTAGCTTGATGTTGGCTATTGGCTTACTGTATGTTGCTTTGATTATGTTTACCTATGTGCTCTGTATCCCTGATTAATAATTTACCATGAAGAGCTGTTAGATTTTATCAAAAGATTTTCCAATGTCTAATGAGTTAAATCATGTGATTTTTTTCAGTTTGTTTATATGATGGATTATGTTAATGGATTTTTGCATAATTAATCATCCCTACATCCCTGGGACGAAGCCTACTTGATCGTGATGGATGATGTCTTTGATGTGTTCCTGGATTTGGTTGGCAAATATTTAATTGAGTATTTTTGCATTGATGTGCATAAAAAAATTGGTTGATGTTCTCTTTCTTTGATGTGTCTTTGTGTAGTTTAGGTTTCAAAATAACTTTGGCTTCATAGAATGAATTAGGTAGTGTTCCTTCTGTTTATATTTGTGGAATAGTTTGAGGAGTATTGGTATTAGCTCTTCTTTGAAAGTCTGGTAAAATTCTGCACTAAAACCACCTGACCCTAGGCTTTTATTGGCTGGGAGGTTTTTAATGACCGCTTCTGTTTCCTTGGGGGTTATGGCACTGTTTAGATGATTTACCTGATCTTGATTTAACTTTGGTAGCTGTCTAGAAAATCAGCCATTTCATTCAGATTTTCCAGTTTTGTCGAGTACAGGCTTTTGAAGTAAGACGATGATTTTTTTTTTAAATTTCTTCATTTTCAGTTATGTCTCCCTTTTCATTTTCTGATTTTGTTAATTTGGATACTGCTTCTGTGCCTTTTAGTGAGTTTGGCTAAGGGTTTGTCTATCTTGTTGATTTTATCAAAGTACCAGCTCTTGGTTTTGTTGATTTTTTTTATTTTGTTCTCTTTGTGTCTGATTGATTTCAGCCCTGAGTGTGACTATTTTTTTTTTTTTTTTTGCTATCTACTCCTATTGGGTGTGTTTGCTTCTTTTTTTTGTTGTAGAGCTTTCAGGTGAACTGTTAACTTGGTAACAGGAGACCTCTCCAATAGACAGTGCTATGAACTTTCCTCTTAGCACTGCTTTCATTGTGTCCCATAAGTTTAGATATGCTGTGCCTTCATTTTCATTGAATTCTAGAAAGACTTTAAATTCTTTATTTTTTCCCTATACCAAGTTATCATTGAGTAGAGAGTTGTTCAGTTTCCATGAGAGTTGTCAGCTTTCTGTTGCTTCTGTTGTTAATGAAGTTCAGCTTTACCATGGTGGTCTGATAAGATGAATGGGGTTATTTCAATCTTCTTGTATCTGTTGAGGGTTGTTTTATATCTGATTATATGGTCAGTTTTGGAGAAGGTTCTGTGAGTTGCTGAGAAGGTATATTCTTTTATTTGGGGGTGGAAGGTTCTGTAGTTATCTGTTAAATCCATTTGGTTCATAACATTTGTTAGTTTCACTGTGTCTCTGTTTAGTTTCAGTTTCAATGACCTGTCCATTGGTGAAAGTGGGGTATTGAAGTCTCCGACTAATATTGTATGAGGTCCAATGTGTTTTCTGAGCTTTAGTAAAATTTCTTTATGAATGTAGGCATCCTTGCATTTAGGGCATAGATGTTCAGAATTGATAATTCCCTGTATCGTATATTCTACACTTGAGATTCTCTTTTCCATCTCTTGTATTCTGTTGGTGATGCTTGCATCTGCAGTTCCTGATTTCTTTCCTAGGTTTTTTCATCTCCAGGGTTGCCTCCATTTGTGTTTTCTTTATTGCTTCTATTTTTATTTTTAGTTCTTGGACCCTTTGTTCATTTCTCTCACCTGTTTGATTCTATTTCCTTGTATTTCTTTAAGGGATTTATTTGTTTCCTCTTTAAGGGCTTCTACTTGTTTGACTGTGTTTTTCTTTATTTCCTTCAGTGAGTTATTTATATCCTCTTTAAAGGCAACTTTTGTCTGAAGTAGATACTTCTGGTTTCTTTGGAAAGTCTGTTATGTCAAAGGATGGCTTCCTGGGGCACACAGGTGAAAAGATGTTTTGTTAAAGCAGACATGTGAATGAATGTTTCACTGAATCAGACACAGGTGAAAGGATGTTTTGCTAAAGCAAACACATGAAAGGATGCATGATGTTAAGAAGTAATATAAATATAACCCAACAGACAGTGGATGACACTGTATGGTATCAGTACAACTTGACGTTCCTCAGGGTCATTGTTTGTTGCGACTTTATAGAAATAAACGCACCAAAACAATTTCTGGTGGTGTTCTGTCAGCTTCTTGTGGCTTCCAAGGACTCAGGCCAATTGGCAGAATGAAACAGAAGTTTCTGGGTATGTCAGCTAATACAGACTCATTATAAATAAATACAGGAGTTTTGCTAAGACAGACTCACGTGGTGTTTTGCTGAGGCAAGACCCATGGGAGGACATGTGATGGAAGTCCAACAGGGCAGGGCAGAGCCCATGTCTGCAAGACTCTGTGGGGTTCCAGCAGGTAGGGGTATCCAGGCAGGGGTCTCACTTGTATTTCTGCATCTCTGGATAGAGCAAGCCTCCTGGGCAAGGCTGTGGGGGTGGGGTTTATCTAAATATTCTTAATGTATAAAAATGCTTCTTAACTTTTAGCTTTAGATAATAAAAAACACATGACTTTTAGTTTACTGGCCAACTTTATGCTAGAGAAATGGTGCCGCGAAGAGAAATAAAAGAATTTATACATAAAGTCAATAAGCTTCAAACACAACCAATGCAAATTAAAATTAAAACATGGGAAGTGCAAGATGTTTGTTGTTGGGTTGTACTAGGGAATTCATGCATTGTGACCGCACTGTAGCATTCCCTCAGTGGCACATGAGCTGGATGCAAAATCAGCAGGTTTGCCTCGCAGCTCTAGTTTAGTTGTCCTCGGTTAAGTGTTTGTGTCTCTGCTGTTAGAGGGAAGGATTTGTCTTGAATTAAGGTTTCAGAGAATTCAGTGCCTAGTCACTGGGCCCCATGTGCTTAGCTCAGACAAGGACATGGGATTGTGCCATGTGTGTCTTCACTTCTTGGTGGCTCAGAAGCAAAGAGAACGCCTTTCCACCTTGGCAATCTCCTCCCTCCCCACTTTTTCCATCTATGTACCAAGCCCATTGGAAGGTGCTGCTCCCACTCAGGGTGGGTCTTTCCCCTCTTTCTAAATCCTCCCTGGAAAATACTGATAGATACTGTGCTTATCTAAGTGTTTCTCAATCCAGTCAAGATGAACCTACACAGTTGCTAGCTAGGAGTATAATGATTCAAACTCCCTTAACTCTCCCTATGGATCCATTGAAAACGGGGAGTGGTACAATGTCTTGGCATACCATTCCTATACATCCTGTCTTTTCACTCTGCTTTTCCATCATCCCCCACTTACACCCATGCTCTGCAGAATGTGGCTTTCAGCCAAACAGCAGCTTGTTAGAGAAAGAATCTTGGGCTTCATTCCAGCCCTCTGGAATCGGAATCTGCATTTTAACAAGATCTCTGAGTGATTCATCTGCACATTAAAATTTTAGAAGGACTTACCTAGACTAATTACAGTCTTTTGAGTTGGTTCTGTCTCCATTTTGGCCCTTTCCAATATGCCTTTTTTTTTTCTACATTACAGCTAGGAAATTCTTTTCAATAAGCAATGCCTATATATTTCACTATTTATAATTCCCCAGGAGCCCCCATTATAAAACTGCAATATGGAAAAGGCATAGTCTGTAAATTAGAGATCAGGTCATGTCTGAAACACTTATTAGTTTTGTGACTTAAATAAAAAACACTAAAAATGGAATCTCATATAGCCAAGGTTGGCTTTGAACTTCTGATCCTCCTGATTCCACCTCCCAAAGGCCAATTTTATAGGAATGGGCCACTATGCCCTGCTGGTTTTGTGGCTTTTGACAGGTGATACAAACATCCTGGTTTCTGTTCCCTCATTTGTAAAATGTTGATTAAAATGCTGGACTTGTAAGTATGGGGTGATGATTAAGTAAATTTTGTATTTTCAGGAAGCTTGACAGAAATGCAATATACATTATTCAGTTGTGAACAATCATGGGGATGAAGAGAGTATAGAAGAGATGCATGAAATGTTTAAAGTCTAAGAATAGAAATAACTCATCATTGGTGCAGGAGGATATATGTTGTGTGTCTTCTAAAACAAGGGCAGACCAGGTCATGGAACTCCCACTGAATGCTCTTGGGATTCTTGTTCAGGAAGGAAACCATAAGAAGTCTATGTAGAGACTACTATGCATTCCATTATACCTCCATTCAGTTATTCCATTTCCATCAACCCATGGAACTGAAGATGAAGCTCTCTGGGCCTCCAGGCCAACCAACCTATCAGTAGAATACTACAGAGTGGCCCGAGCTGGTGCTGTAGGAATCAGAACTACCCTACTTTTAGCTCGCCAGATCACAGGCTGTGTTCAGACCTTGGTTTTATTTCACTAAGCTTGGGAGGACATCTTTTTCTTATGTAATACAGTCCCCTCTGAAACACATTGAGATTTACTGCCCATTGTTTGACAGGCAGAGGCAGGACAAGGTAGTCCCTTTAAGAGGTGCTCAGGCATTCTCCTTTGGGCCCTCTTTATTTATAGCTTCATTGGTTCTGTGGATTGTAGTGTGGGCATTCCGTGTTTTATGGCTAAAATCCACTTATTAGTGAGTACACACCATGCATGTCCTGTTGGGTCTGAGTTACCTCACTCGATAATATTTTCTAGTTCCATCCATTTGCCTGCAAAATTCATGATGTCCTTGTTTTTAATAGATAAATAGTACTCCATTGTGTAAATGTACCACGTTTTCTGTATCCATTCGTCAGCTAAGGTATATCTGTTTTGCTTCCAGTTTTTGACTATTATGAATAAAGCTGCCATGAACATAGTGGGACAAATGTCTCTGTGGTATGGTAAAGCATCTTTTGGGTATATGTCCAGGAGTAGTATAGCTAGCTGGGTCTTCAGGTATAGCAGGTCTCCCGGATCCTGAGAAACCGCCAGATTGATTTCCAAAGTGGTTGTATCAGCTTGCAGTCCCACCAGTAAGGGAGGAGTGTTCCTCTTTCTCCACATCTTTCACCAGCTGTGACTTGAGTTTTTGATCTTATTCATTCTGATTGATGTGAGGTGGAATCTCAGGGTCATTTTTATTTGCATTTCCCTGGTGGCTAAGGGCTTTGAACATTCTTTTAGGTGCTTCTCAGCCATTCGAGATTCCTCTGTTCAGAATTCTCTGTTTAGCTCTGTACCCCATTTTTAATTGGGTTATTTGGGTTGCTGGTATTTATTCTCTTCATATATTTTGGATATTAGTCCTCTGTCAGATGTAGGGTTGGTGTAGATCTTTTCCCATCTTATAAGATGTTATTTTGTCCGATTGACAGTATCCTTTGCCTTACAGAAGGTTTTAAATTTCATGAGATTCATTAATTGTTGATCTTAGTCTCTACGCTGTTGTTGTTCTGTTCAGTACGTTGCCTACTGTACCAATGTGTTCAAGACTGTGTGTGTGAAGGAAGAGGATCTCTAAGATGTGCCAGAGACCTGTGATGGGAGACACTTCAGAAAGTCTATGAAGGTGACTCTAGCTGAGACTCCTAGAAGTGAGGGATATGTACCCTGAAGTGGCCACCTCCTGTAGCCAGGCAGGACCCCCTAGTGGAGAGACAAAGACACCAACCCATCCACAAAACCTTCAATCCAAAGTGTGTCTTGCTTGAAGGAGGTGCAGGAACAAAGATAGAGCAGAGACTGAGGGAATGGCTGACCAATGGCCAGCCTAACTTAAGACTTATCCCACGTACAAGAACCAATCCCTGACACAATTAATGATACTCTGTTATGCTTGTAGACAGGAGTCTAGTCTAGCTGTCCTCTGAGAGGTTCCACCTAGCAGCTGGCTGAAACAGATACAAAGACCCGCAGCCAAACATTAAACAAGAGCTCTGAAAGTCTTGAGGGAGAGTTGAAGGAAAGATTGTGAGACTCAAGCAGGATAGGGACTCCACAAGAAGACCTACAGAGTCAACTAACCTGGATGCTTGGGTGCTTCCTGAGACTGAACCACCAACCAAAGAGCATACATGGGCCAGACCTAGGCCCCCTGCACATATGTAGCAGATATGACACTTGGTCTTTATGTCATTCACCTAACAATTGGAGTTGGGGCCTCACCCTGACTCTACTGCCTGGTTGTAGAGAGGCCTCAGTGGGAGATCCCTAGTCCGGCAGAGACTTGATGTGCCAGGGTGGATTGGTACCCAAAGGGGCCTCCCCCTTCTCAGAGTCAAAGAGGAGGGGTGATGGGGGAGAGGCTGTTTGAGAGGGGGCTTGGAGGAGTGGGCTATGATCTAGATGTAAAGTGAATAAATAAAAATATTACTGGAAAAAAAAGGTGCTTAGGACTCTACCACTTGCATGGATTAATTTATTCCTGAATAAGAGGTCTGGTATAAAATCTTGCTTTGTTAGGTCTCATATGAGCCTTTTGGCTCCAACCAGGTTGTCTTGGGGGTCTTCTGGCAAGAAGGCCATTACCTCTTAGCCTGGAAATACAAACCTACAGTACTAATTACCCAGGAGGCTGATGCAGGAGGATCACAAGCTCAAGGACTACCTGGACCATGTTGTGAGTCCAACTCAAAGTGAAACAACTTGTTTTTCTGTAAAGAATGAAAGAAGAAAAAAGTATGAATGAACCTGTGGATATAGGTCAAGCCACAGAACTTGCCTGTCAATTGTGCAGCACTAGCTTCACTATCCAGCACAGCAAAAGTCATGAATTAAGTAATTAACACAACGAGGAGCCAAACTGAACCTCTTGTCTTTCAATATACCCAGTACTTTGTTACTGTGTGAGCTATCAACACAAAGGAGGGATGGCCCTAAATCTCAGAAATGTAGCACGGACTCAAGTCAGATACCCAAGGCCAAAAAATAAACCAAAAAAATTAGCAATGGAAAATGGAGACAAAGACATGAAAGTAACTGGCATGCATTGAGAGTTGCATGCTGATCGTTGTCGAGGCTGAATAATGGCTAGACCAAAGATCGTCATAGTACTTTCCCTACATTTACATATATGAATATATTTCTATAGTAAAAGATTTTTAAAAAGGAAAACCTATGCAAAGTTCCAAGATGGTTATTAGTAGTTGTCGATAACTAATTGTCATTGCAATGAAACTTCTCCATCATTGATTCCTATCAGGAATAAAGTTTCCATTGAAAAGCACAGCATTCAAAGTCCTCCTGGGAATCTCATTCCTTCTTTGTATTTTTATTCTTTTTTTTTTAAATAAAGAGGGCACCCTCTATAAGATGTTATAAAGAGGAAACATGAGAAGAACTCCTACCCCAATGGAGGTAAGAGACCAGAAGCAAGGACAAGCTAATGGCCACTTCCCATCCATACACTCTCATTGGCCACTATGAATCAACAATGGCCAGAAGCATTCATTGAGAAACCCCAGAAAGTGCTGTGCACAATGTGTGGTGAGCAACAGAGCCAAAGAGACAATAACAAATGGAGAACTGGCTCTAGCATAGTCACTTCAGGCAAAGGAAGCCTGAGCGCAAAGAACCTGTGTCAAGGCTACTCCTCCCCAGTTTCTTGTGGACTCACACACAACACGTAATGGATCTTATAGGTGTCCTCCTACTTTTAATAAGCATCTACTTCAAATATGGAAATAATGTTATTAACAAAAATGCCAGACACAGACAAGAAGTAAGGGAGTAAGGGAAAAATTTAGTGACAGTGGGAACCTTCTAGAAACTTTCTTTTTAAAAAAAAATAAATGAAAAAACAAAACCAAAAAAAACCCTTCTCTTTCTTCTCTAGTATATTACAACTTGACCGCAGTTTCTCCTCCTCCTTTTCCTCCTCCTCCTCACTTCCCCTCTTGCTCTGATCCACCCACTTTTACTTCTCAGAAAAGAGCAGGCCTTCCAGAGACATCAGTCTAGTACAGCATAACAAGCTACAATAAGACCAGGCATATACTGCCACATCAAGGCTCATCCAGTAGTAGGAAGAGTCCCACAAGCAAGTACAAGAGTTAGAGAACCTTCAAGAACATTAAGTGATTCAGCTATAACATATGTGGAGGACCTATGTCAGACTCGAATAGGCTCCCTGATTTCTGTGAGTTCCCATGTGTCCCAATCAGTTGATTCTGTGGGTCATGTTCTTGTGGTATCCTAGAAACCTCTTGTTCCTCCAATCCTTTCTCCCACACCTCTATAGGCCTTCCAGAGCCTAATATTTGGCTGTGGGACTCTGAATCTGCTCCTATTGGTTGCTGGGTGGAGTCTCTTTGATCTCTCTGATGATAATTACGCTAGGTTCCAGTGGTCCCAAAACATGCTTTAGGCAGGAAAAGCTGTAGGTAAAAGGTTTTGTGGCTGGGTAAGATACAGTCTCATACTGTAACCCAGGCTGGCCCAGAGCTCACTATTTGCCTTGGCTGGACTGAAACTCTAAGTGATCTTCCTGCCTTGGTTTCCCAAAGATTGGGATTATGAATGTGAGCCACACACCACACACAGGCTAGCTGTTTTCTTCAAATTCCTCTCTCACTAATTCACATACTGTAATCTTACACATTCGAGAAATCACCAAAACACTTACTGTCCAGAACGTAGCCTCTTGTATCATTCCTCCATGTGATTCTGTGTTGCTTTCCCTTCTTAGGAGTCTTATTCCTGTAGGAGCTTCATGAGTCAACTGAGATTAACCCCCACGGGAAGGCTCTTTCTGACACACAGCAATAGAATTTCTTCCTTCTGTTGTGAGGCCCCTGCTCTAAACAGACTTCTGCCAAGACATCAGGACAAGTTTATTATTTTTCTGGGTGTGACTGTCTATTGCCCTTTAGCCGACTGAGAAATCCTCTCTCTCTTGAAGCTGACAATGCAAACAGAAGAGCCAGATGACAAATGAATAAATCTGCAATTGAATTGTACTGTACCAAAGACCTTTGAGGAGTCGAATCCCAGGAGCTGGCAAGACCAATCAGTAAGTAAGGTGTGGGTTGTTACAAGTGCGAGGAGATGTACCCAACCCCCAGACCTTATGTAGAAAGCTGGGCATTGTGGTCCTAGGGATGAACAGGCAGAGAAAGGAAGATCCCTGGAACTTGTTGACCAGCCAGTCAAGCTGAACCAGTGAGCTCAAGATTCAGTGAGAGATTTCATCTCAAAATAATAAGGTGGAAAGTTACTGAGGAAGATTTCTGCAGTGTAACTTCTGGCCTCGAAGCACACACAAATGTACTCATTCACACAGGGACACAGAAGATCTACATTCATCAGGGAGGGGGTGAGGCTACATTCTGGGGTGGGGGAAAATTTGGGTTGAGCTGGAAGGATGCAATATTCACTTTATTCAGATGCTTAATCAAGAGGAGAGCCCAAGGCCTGGCATGTAGTAGGATGCACTGACTACTAAATGAACCAGCTCTGCTACCTTCAGAAGTTTCATCTAAGGATCACAAGTGATAGCATCTGCAGAAGCTCTCTAGAGAGGATAAAGTTCAGCACGAACGTCACTTTATTACAGGGTGTACCCTGAGAAGGCAGGAGGCAGCCTTCACTCTTTCATCTGAGAGAACTTCTGCAGACAGACAAATTCTGCCTGAGCCAAGTGCACTCAGGCATCTAGTGTCTTCCTAAACATCATTTTCCCATTCTGTTTGGATCATCAACATTGCCGTTAATGAGATACAGGAGGGGATAGACACATGGCTTGTGTGGGTGTAGGTTTGGATGAAGTCCTGGGGTGGGAAGGTAGCCAGCTCTCTAGTACACTGACTTGAAGATCCAACTGGATGATTTTCAGAGGAGGGGGGATGTGAAGAAGAGTGGAAAACAGGGGAGGTGATTACAAGGAGGAATAGGAACTCCATGTTTGCCTCTCCATCTGTCCCGATTCTGTGGCCAAGTGTTTAGTTTCCTCTTTCTGCTTCCTTTACTTCCCTGACTTAAAATATTTTTCATTTCTAGTAAGACAAGAAAAGAATTGGCATATATTTAACATCTACTGTATAAATGACACTATGGCATGTGCTTTTACAACATGAAGGACAGAATTTCAGAAGTTAGACTGTCTAGACTTGTATCTCCTCACATCAAAACACACGAACTCAAAGTATTGAGACACTTTATGTTCAGCATAGTCCTTCTCTTCTGAAAGCAGGAATGAGAGATTACTATATGGTGCATGGGTTGTGCGCATTTTAGTCCCAATTCTCCCTGTATGGTGAAGCAAATTGATATCATTCTCTGTGACTCAGACTCATCTGTCTATGAGGATGTAGATTACACATTATAAATTATTTTCAAGCCGTGTTTCCAAGGGAAGCTGGATTTTGAGCAGGATATTCCAGAGATGTTCTGAGAGTGAAAAAACAGAATCTGTAGAAAACAGACACACCTATTTTGCTTCAACAAGAGGTGCTAAATTCTGTTTCTATATGCATGCTCATCTTTAGAGTAAGATTTCCATTGAAATAGATTTCAAATACAAACTATGCTTTTAATCACTGAAGTATCAAATACTTATTTCTATGGTAATATTCTATAGATTGAAAGGAATTCATTAGAGGGGCTGAGAGTATAAAACTCAAAGTTGTAACCCTTGCAAGGGCCTGGATTTAATCCCTAGCACCAGGAAAATGAAACAAAACAGAAGGTGGGAAGGGAGGAATTCTGGCACTGTTATATATCATTTGATAACCTCAAAGCTCCTAGAAAGAGAGCTGAAGAGAAGGAAACTCTGGCCAGTGAGCTATCTCAGTGGGTAACTCCCAAGACTTCAGAGCCTAGAATGAGCCCTGAGTCCCACATGTGGAAGGAGATTACAAGCTTCCACATGTTGTTAGCTCATGTCTGTTATCTTTGGGGTTAGAAGATGATCATGAATTCAAAGCCAGCCTGAGCAACCTAGGGAATTCAAGTCTAGCATGAGCTATACACTGAGACAATGCACAAAAGGGTCACTTCATTTTTATTAAGCCTCTCTGAGGCATGTAGACAAAAACAAGGATGCTGCAGGTATAACACCTACTTTATATGCTTAATGTGGTTGAAAATGATGTTAAAATTTTTAACAGAGGTCTGAACATGGGCCAATCCATGCAGCACTACTGAAAACAATCTTATTGGCCATACTGGTGCATGACCACTAAACTGTCAAATGTTAGGCTTTGTGTGGAAAATATGTAACCTGAAACAACATATACCTATGCCTACATATATACATACATATATACATACACACACATATATACATATATATATATGTGTGTGTGTGTATGTATATGTATATATAATTTGTTATATTTATATTTATTACACTTCTTGCTCATTTAGTACTCTTTCCATCACATAAGACTCCTTAAACAGAGGAATATTGTACCCCCTCCCTGTAAATTACATAATTTATGTTTGTCTTTCCACTTCTATACACTTATTAGAGTTCCTTATTGAATAATGTTGGGATACAAGTGTGTATGTGTGTGCATGTGGAGACCATTGGTCAATGTACATTGTGTTCCTCAGTCGCTCTTTACCTTAGTTTTGAGGCAGGGTCTCTCACTGAACCTGGAGATCACTAATGTGGCTAGACCAGCTGGTCAGCAAGCCCAGGGGAATCCACTTGTTCCCGTCTCCCCAAGGCTGAAATTACAGGTGCATGCTACCACACCCCGCTTTTTTTACATGGGAAATGGGCATCCAAATTCATGTTTCATGCTTGCACAGCAAGCACATCACTGATTGAACCATCCCCCAGCCCTCAATAATGCTGCTGTAAAAACTTGAGATTTCAACGTAGTGCATCTTGCACACCAATGATTAGAAAGTCACATAGCTGTGATATCAAGACATTCATAATATCTATTCTGCAGAAGTTTGAGACCATGAGTTCCCTATCTTGAGAAGTCGCACTAGAGTACAGGTAAATTTCCTTGGATGTCTTTTGAAGAAACACTATGAAGGGAAACTAACTAGTGTGCAGACTGATTTAGAAAGTGATACACAGAGTTGGAGACAGCAAGAAAAATGCTATCCACTCTGGAGTCACTAATGGGTAAGAGGAGCAGTAGTAACACTACCACATGACTAGAGCAATATTGTTGAAAAGTCCCCAGGGAAGGGAGGGCTGATGAAAGGAAAGATACAGTGAGTGACGTGTGCTTGGGATAGAAATGGCTTAGAAAAGAATTAGTAGTCAACTGACTGGCAAGACAATCCAGACCTGTTGGATGCTCTACCACTTGGATGGGCTGCCCACTTCTAAATCCCTCTTCCAAAGCTGTTGATCTGGCTCTCAAGTCGTAACTGTTGCTTTAATCTTTGCTTAGTCCTCGAGATGCCACAGGCATTTAGTTTATAAAAAGAGATCCTTTGCTTGGCGGGAACATGGATTTTCAGGCATTATGGAAGCATTAGTGGTAACTGGAAGGACTTCCCATAGGAGGTCAGAACTTGTCCTGATTAGGTTACATGAAAAACAAGGGCATCTAACTTTGAAAGGAGAGTTATGAGCTGGGGTATATAGATCAGTGGTAGCTCACATGCTTAGTGTGAGAGAAGAGCCTGGCTTCCAACCCCAGCAATGCCTGCTCTAACGTATTTTTTTCTGAGTTAAAAAAATTTGGTGAATTGTTGTGAGAAAAATATTTGGACTTAGTTATATGGGTTGTAGATGTCTCTACTAAACACTGCTGGCAAGGAAAGCAGAAAATACAGCTATTGTAGGTCTGTTTTTATTAAGCGTCTCAAGCATCTCCTGGGGAGAGGATCTTCTGACTTCAGGTCAGTGGGCGTGGGTCTGTACAGAAACGTTCAAGTAGGAGAGGAGCTTAAAATGACCTCTAACAGCTACCTGAGCTACTTTCTCCTGATTTCCTGTCAGTCAAATACACATGCCACAGTAGCAAATAGAACTGTTTATGCGGTTCTGTGAATGGACATCCTGACCACAGAACTCAATCTGAGCAGAGAACAACAGACAGTGGAGTGCATCACTTTGGTAAAGCACAGACGTGAAGCATCTTAAGCAATTCTGGGTATAAATCAGCCTTGAGTAAGTTCGTTTTCAGGATTTGGGAACCACAGAGCTAAAAGACATTTTTACCTTTGAGATTCAATCTTCTTGTCTTTTCTCTCCCCATGTGTCCTTGAGAAACTTCTGCCCAGATACACACACACACACACACACACACACACACACACACACACACACACACCTTGGCACCACAGCCTGCATGTGCCATTTCCACTGTAGTCCAGCAAGCTTTTTTTATGGCATCCCAGATCGACTCATAGACCATAGATCATAGACTGTCGAAGTGAGAGAGCAAATCTTTTGGGTTCAAACTCTATCATAGAGAACCTGACCTAAGATTGAACTCAAATTAACTAACAGACTCGTACTTAGCACCAGTTTCCAGGTTATTTCCCAACAAATCTGCACCCCCAGGTTACATGCCTGCCCCTGACACTTCACTTCCTAGCAACCACCAATCAGGAGAAAAACAGAAGTTTAGTATATGGTTGGGCTCCTTGTACCAGCCAATTGCATTAAAGGCTGTAATGCCTCCCCCCACCCCATCAGATGGGTACCAGGCTAGATACCCCCTTCTTGCTTCTATAAACACTTCCCTGAAACTAGGCTCGGGGCTCCACTTTCCTGGTGAGTAAGGCAGTGTTGGCAGGGCACCCAAGCTCCTGCTTGAATAAAGAGACCCTAATGTGATTGCATTGGAATCGGCTCTTTGGTGGTCTTTTGGGGTTCACAGACACTTCCTGGCATAACAAAAATTGACTCATAGACATCTTTCTCCCAGAGGACTCTATTTCATATTCTGTTGAGTATACTAAATGACAATGGAGAAAATAGCCTAAAGGGCTACTGTTGACAGTGACCATACAGGTATTGCTGGATGCTTTTTAACAATTAAAATGTTCCAAATCTAATTTCCTCCACCACAAACAAGAAGGCTTAATAGTATTCTGCCATTCTAAGTAGTAATAGCAAAAACATTACTCTGGCACAGATACATGTTTTCCTCTCAAAAATGAGTAAAAGAGCAATTAGCTAATTAGTGTCTGTAGGAAGGAAGACAGGCTACTGAAGAGCTTTAACTGTACCTATGCTCTCTGAACTGGCAAAGATGCTGACATGAGAGATGTGAGAACAAGTGAGTCAAAAGGGTTGAAAGGCCAAATCCTTTACATTCAGACTCCATTTTAAAGGACTTGAACTCAGGCAAACTAACAGACTGGTGCATTAATTTCCAAGTTACCCTCTAGTCTCTAGGCTCACCCCCAACAAGGGGGTCTTTGTCTCCAGGTTTCAACCCCAACAAGACCAGTATATGCAGGTTATTAACCCCAACAGATCTGCACCCCCAGGTTACGAGCCCACCCCCTTCCTAATGACCACCAGTGCAGAGGGAAATAGAAATTAAGTTTACAATTTGATTCCCAGCACCAGCCAATTATGCTAAAGGCCATAGTATCTTTCCAAATAGATGCTTGCAAACTCATCCCTGTGCCTGCCCTTGCTTTCTGCTTACTATAAAGTCTTGCCCCAGTAGATGTTCAGGGCTCCTTTCTCCATCAAAAACCATCCTGCATGTTGGTGGTGAGCTGAGAGGCCTGAGCTAGCTCAAATAGAATAAAGATCCTGCTGTGAGTTCCATCAGATCAACACCTATCTAGTTTTAGTTTTTTGGCTTGGAGTGGGAGGGGGTCGCTAACACTTCCCTGCCACTACAGGGTCTTGTACTAGGCAGCCTTTTATGGCTGAGCTATATCTCCAGCATGAAGCAGCTTCAAAACCATTCTAAAGGTCATTAACAAAACAGGAGTGCATCAATGTGGACCTTACAGTTTCACTGCCCCAAGCAGAGGAGTTCCTTTACAAGTAAGTATAAGGCTAAAAATTTGATGAAAAGGTCACTGTGGTGGTTTGAATGGAAATGGTCTCAGGAGGGTCATATATTTGAATGTTTGGTCTGAATTTTGTGGGCTGTTTAGGAAGGATTATGGGTATGTGGCCTTGTCAGAGGATGTGTGTCTACTAGGGGTGGGCTTTGAGGTTTCAAAACTCCATGGCATTTTCCAATCAGCTCTATTCTTCCTCCTCAGCTACTTCCACCACACCATGTCTGCATGGTGCTGCTATGGTCCTTGCCCTGACAGTCATGGACTTGACTACTATCTGAAATTGTGAGTCTCAGCATTAGATGGTCTCCTTTATAAGTTGCTTTGGTCATGGTGTCTCTTCCGAGCAATAGAAACATAACAAAGACAGCAAGATTGATATAGTATGGAGACACGTTCACCAGCAACTTAGCCACGGCTCGAAAAGTCTGTAGACTAGGATCTAGCATCTCTCAAGGCCCCAGGATGGAAGTAGAATAGTACTGCCCTGGGCTCTTCTGCATGTTTGCAGGGCAAGTACAGGGAAGGCAGGAATAGTGCTTATTTCTAAACCATGATGTTTCTCAGCTGACAGACAGGTTGGAGTATGAGAGCCAGTGCAAGCCCTGCCTCTTACTCAAACTTGGTAGCACAGGCTAGCCAGGAACTTGGTACATAGCAATGAGTAGCCTGGAGCTTCCCATCTTCCTGAGTCTGCTTCCTAGGAGAATACATAGTGTGCCATGGACTGACTTCTCTTTTCAAGAGGGTCAAAGTATCTCATTTGGAAAGACAAGACCACACTTGATGCTGGGAAACAGGTAGGGGTGTTTGGTTTGGTTTGATTTTCACATAAATTCTCCATATATTATCTGAGCTGTCTAGAGATCCATGGGTCAAATAATTTTTTTTTCTCTCAGCATTCTGAGTAGCTGATACTATAGGCCTGCCAGAGCATCCTGCCTTAAACAGATGAAGTGGCTGGATATAGCCTTCCTTACAATTCCTTTTACCCCAAAACTTCTTTGTATTAGAAATAAAGAATAATATTGGCCTCGGTGCAATGCTATGAGCCTGTAATCCAACAACTCAAGAGGCTGAAGCAGGAGGATTACAAGCTCAAGACAAGCCTAAATTACATGATGAGAAACCCCCATGATAAGAAGAATGGACTGATGAAATTAAAAGTAAAACAGAGAAATATGAAGTGGGCCAAATGCATGACAAATAAGCATATATTTTCATTACCAAGAAAGTGTCTGCTAGCTGCTACTTTACTATGGCTTTGCTTCCAGTGAGTTTCCTTCCCAGTTGACTGACCCAAATAACTGCTGAGATCATTTAAACATCAAAGAGTTAAGCAGAGGGGAACTCCATTTTTTATTTCTTGCCTTTTTCAGTAAAACTTGTTTTTTTTTTTCAAAGTACAGTGTTAATGAGGACATTTTCTATGCTTCTGAGTTGCTCTGATGTAAAACGATAATGGCTTTTCAGCCTGCACTTTTAGTAGTGGATATCAAAACAGGCTGAATCTTTCAAATATGATATGACATTAAAACAGAGTCGTTACCAGCAACCACAGCAACAAAAGACCAAACAAACAAGTACCATGGGCTTCTGAAGACACAGGAGTCCTAGGCATGTTATATTATTAGTTAACATATATTTAACACTTACCAGCAACCAGTCACTGCACTAATAACTTTATATAGTTTCTCACAAATTTTTAGGCAATAGGAATTGAACCAGACCATTTGCCCTTGCTAAGCAAGTGTTCTATCACTGAGATATATTGTCAAGCCCTTCTTTACATTTATTTTTAATACATTTTTAAAATATTTATTTATTTATTTGTTTATTTGTTTATTTATTTATTTATTTGATATCAGTACACTGGAGCTATCTTCAGACATACCAGAAGAGGGCATCAGATTCCATTACAGATAGTTGTGAGCCACCATGTGGTTGCTGGGAATTGAACTCAAGACCTCTGGAAAAGCAGTCAGTGTTCTTAACCACTGAACCATCTCTCTACCCCTCTTCTAAGTTTCCCAGACTGGTCAGTCCCCCTAAGTTCTGGACTCCGGGCATAAACATGGTACCTGTTTATCACATAGATTATTAATCTTTACAATAACCTTCTGCAATGTGTAAAATTATGACCCCGTTTTACAAATTAGACTAGAAGAAGGTAGTTATCTTACCCAAGGCCAAATAGCTAATAAGTGCTAGCCTCCCAATCACTTTGCCATTGGGCATAGGAGAGATGTTAGCTATAATGCTTTTGAGAAGGCGACAATAATAGTAGTTGATGTTATTATTTTTAAACTTTTTATTACATCCATTTATCACGTGTGTGTAGGGGTGTGTGTGTGTGTGTGTGTGTGTGTGTGTGTGTGCCATAGCAGCATATGGAAACTTAAGGATAACTAGTGAGAATTGGCTTTCTCCTTCTACCATTTGAGTCCCAGTGACTGACTTCAGGTTATCAGGTATAATGTAAGCATCTTTACCCACTGAGCTAGCTTACTGGCCTGGTAATTGATAATATTCTTAAAGGCTTTTATATAGATACATATCATAGACACCATCTAAAACACTCTTCTGTATCAACTTATTCATCCGCTCCATTTCAAAACCCCCTAGAGAAGGTAGTACAAGTGACCCCACACAGAGTGGGGCACAGGGGAGACACTGAGCCACCTAATTTTACAGAACTAAGTGGTGGTGTACTGAACTACAAACTCAGGCCACCCGACTCCAAAGAACATCCTCTCAACTGCTGTGCTACAATGAAGGTCATAGGTTCATTGCTACACATAAAAGCCCGTATTTGAGATCAGCTTTCATTCTTAGAAGGTTAGGCTAGCCTTCTGGTCTGGGCTCGAGCACTGAGCAGATCCTGGGCGGCAGCTCTGCACCCAATCTCACAAAACCCAGAGGAAGTGGGGCTCCCAAGAGCTCTAACCAAGGCAGTATCTTAAGTAAGGAGACAGCAACACCCTGCCCAAACAGGGTGTAACCGGGACCCACTAGGACCCAGGAAGTCACTCCTGGCCCGGATCACTGGTTCCTTCTGGTCTGGGCCCAAGCACTGAGGAGATATTGGGCCTCAGTTCTAACCCCAAAAGTAATAGCCATCCCACACAGTTCTGATACAACCAAGATAATAGGAAAGACAGGGTTCAGTCAGAGACAGGGCAGGTAGCACTAAGGAGATCCAGATGGCAAAAGGCAAGCACAAGAATATAAGAATCAGCAACCCAGGGTATTTGGCATCATTAGAACCTAGTTCTCCCACATTAGAAAGTCCTGAATTCCCCATATCACTAGCAAAGCGAGATTCAGATATAAAATCACTTCTGATGACGATGATAGAGGACTTGAAGAAGGACAAAAATAAGACTCTCAAAGGATTTGAGGAGAACACAGGTAAATAGGTAGAAACCCTTAAAGAAGAAACACAAAAATCCCTTAAAGAATTACAAGAGAACACAACCAAACAGGTGAAGGAATTGAACAAAACCATCTAGGACATAAAAATGGAAGTAAAGCAATAAAGAAATCACAAAGGGAGACTACCTTAGAGATAGAAAACCTAGGAAAGAAATCAGGAGTCATAGAACACCAACAGAATAGAAAAAAAAAAGAATCTCAGATGCAGATGATATCATAGAAAATATTGACACAACTGTCAAAGAAAACACAAAATGCAAAACGTTCTTAACATAAAACATCCAGAAAATGCAGGACACAATGAGAAGACCAAACCTAAGGATAACAGGTATAGAGGAGAGTGAAGATTCCCAACTTAAAGGGCCAATAAATATCTTCAACAAAATTATAGAAGAAAACTTCTCTAACCTAAAGAGCAAGATGCCCATAAACATACAAGAAGCCTACAGAACGCCAAATAGACTAGACCAAAAAAGAAATACCTCCTGTCAAATAATAATCAAAACACCATGTGCACAAAGCAAAAAAAGAATATTAAATGCAGTAAGGGAAAAAGGCCAAGTAACATATAAAAGCAGACCTATCAGAATTATACCAGACTTCTCACCAGATACTATAAAAATGAGAAGATCCTGGACAGATGTCATACAGACCCTAAGAGAACACAAATGCCAGCCCAGGCTACTATACCTAGCAAAACTCTCAATTATCATAGAAGAAAAAAAAACCAAGATATTCCACAACAAAACCAAATTTATGCATTATTTTTCCACAAACCTAGCACTACAAAGGATAATAGCAGGAAAGCTCCAATACAAGGAGGGAAATTATACCCTAGAAAGAACAAGAAAGTAATCCTCTTCTAATAAATCCAAAAGAAGAAAGCCACACAAACAATTTCACCTCTAATAACAAAGATAACAGGAAGCAACAATCTCCTCTCCTTAATATCTCTTAACATCAATGGACCCAATTCCCCAATAAAAAGACATAGGCTAATGAATTGGATACGTAAACAGGACCCAGCATTTTTCTGCATACAGGACACCCACCTCAGTGACAAAGACAGACACTACCTTAGAGTAAAAGGCTGGAAAACAATGTTTCAAGCAAACAGTCCTAAGAAACAAGCTCGAGTAGCCATTCTAAAACCTCTAGCCTGAGAACATGAACTACCTGTATAGGTAGTTGAGGGTGGCCTTGTCAGGCATCAGTGGAAGGGGAGGGCCTTGATGCCTGAAAGTTTGGATTCCCTAGTGTTGGGGAATTCGAAAGTAGAAAGGCAGGAATGGGAGGATGGTGAAAGCATACCTTCATAGAAATAGGAGGAGGGGGGGGAATGGGATGAAGGGTTTTGGGGGGAATGGGAGAGGAGATATCATTGAAAGGTAAATAAATAAAATATTCAATTAGAAAACAGATAATGGGTCTGGCAATTGTAGTTGAGCAGTCAAGACTTTTTGTCAACAATTTATTATGGGGATTTCATATAATCCTCAAAGACAAGGTATTGTGGAAGAGCCCCATGGAACTTTAAAAAGATTGGTGAGACATACTGTTGCTGAGACAAAGAATGTTGTCGATCTTTGAGCTTGCTGAGTGCCCTGACAATGTGACTAGGGAGCTGTATTGGGCATATATTCCTGACCCACCTTTGCTTGACTATATCCCAGATGGGACAAGCTGCCTTACCTCAAGTTTTTAGACCTTGTCATTTTAGACCTTGTGGGTTAGAGAATCAAAAAGAGAAATTATGTCTCTTGTATTCTTCTTAAATGTGCCCAGCTATTAGAACTCAATCATGTACTGGTCTAGAAATTAATCCAATATGGGAAATAACAGTCTACTTTTGGAAGACTGGATCTGGCTTTTGTCAGAGACATATTTGGAAGCTAGCTGTAGCTAGCTCACTATGATGTTAGGATAGCAAGAGATAATGTTGGGACAGGATCTGGATTTCAAACAAGGGTTAGTGCCTGTTTTAAGGCTCTTTTAATTGCCAAGCTAAAATTGGTTTTTGTCTCTTCTATAGTGTTTATTATAAGTTGCATTGATTGTATAATTTTCAATTATGTTAGTGTATTGAAACCTGGCATGTCTGTTATGGGGGTCTATCAATCAGCTTTCTTCTCACTGCCCTGAGTGTTAGAAAACCTTGATTTACTGATAAAAAAAAAAAAGCTGGAAAGTTCTGGAAGAAATGAGTTAGGCTTTAAGCAGAAGCAAGAGGGTATCAGGCTTGATTATTGCTGGTATAACAGCTTTAATTCCATTAATTGCTAACACCACTGCTTCTGTAATAGCATTGACAGCATTGACACAAGGAGTTAACAACTACTTTTGTTAACCATCTAGCAAAAAGTGTTACTAATGTATTCAGTATACAAAAGGATTTATATAGGTATCTGAAACAACAAATGATGCTCTATAACCCATTCAAATTATCTGAAGGAGGTTCAGGGTTCAAGAGTTAGGACTCATCCCAAGTGTCATGACAAATATCATTGAAGTAGTGTTACTTTTGAAATTCACAATGATTGTCATTATAATTAGAAAAGATTTTAAAGACGCCTGTAGGATATTTGGCATAATTCTAACAACTCTCTTGGTGTGTTAACTTTGCATAGTGAGATTACAAATTCAAAGAATGCTGCTTTGTTGACCTTTGACGCTGTAGATAATGCTGATAAAATTTTGCATGGCCTGAGCTCAGTATTTCCATTTTGGACAAACCTCAGGAATGGCATATATAGCTTGATCAGGCTAGCCCTTCTTGTTCTAGGAATATTTTTATTCCTGCCCATCATGTTAGAGCTTTTCTTTAACAACATCAACATTTTGGCAGCCAAAGTACGTAGCTTAAACCTGAAAATGGACCCTTAGACAGAGTTATTAAATTAACAGGCTGGAAAGACAAGGATGGGTAAAATTCTGCGCAGAGCCTTACCAATGCCTATTCCATGATGGGTAAGGAAGGCATTCTTGTCAGAAAGACCTAAGACAGGCTCAGTCTTGTTAATCAAATAAAAAATGGGGAGAGGTAGAGAGCCTTTGGGGCTGCTTAGCAAGAAGCTGACATGGGCCAAGAACAAGGAAAGGGGCTGCTTGACAGGAATAGGACATTGGCCAAGGACAAGGAAGTAGGCTTCAAGCAGGAATCTGACATTAGACTAGAACAAAGAAGTAATTTCAGGTAGGAATCTAAATCTTAGGCTACAACAAAGAAGTAATCTCAGGCAGGAATCTAAATATTAGGCCAGAACAAAGAAGTAATTTCAGGCAGGATTCTAAATTTTAGACTAGAACAAGAAAGTAGGCTTCAGACATGAAAATGACCTTGGGCTAGGATAGGGAAGTAGGCTCAGATACTTTGGTCATCCTGATAAGCCCTTAGAAACAGTGATCACGAGAGTGTTCACGTAACTGGGTTTAATGCCTTGCTTCTTTGACTATTTGTGTTTATTGTCTTGCTTGTTCCTCTACTATTTGCATCTATTGTATTGCTAGAACCTCAACCTAGAAATGACTTTAATACATTCATGTAATCAAAATGGTATAAAAGCATGAAGGAAGAGGGGGTATAGGATAGGGAGTTCTAAGGAGGGGAAATGGGGAAAGGGGGTGACATCTGTATTGTAAATAAATAAAATATCCAATAAAAATGTTCTCAGCATCAAAAAAAAAAAAAGGGTTAGGATTAAAGCTCCCAGAGACTTTTTCAGAAGCCAGTGGTGAAGTTCAAGAGTCCAACTTGCAGCTGAGGCTCTTGCTCAATCTCTTCCCCAAACGATTGTCTCCATTACCCTTTAACCTGCATCTTTGAACAAGCTGATCTATGGGGAGTTCAGCAATGGCAGTCCTCAGCTGCGCCTTTCATGTCCGAGGAGTCTGCTAAAACACCACATTTCTCATTTGATCTGAAGGCCATCTAATGAGAGATTATTTCCTGATAACACACTAGCTGCTTTCAACATCACTAGAAAGGCACTTGGCCACAAACAATCTCCATTTTGCTTTAATCGCCTTTGAAAGGGAAGCAGAAGGGTTGGAAAGAATAAACTCCTTGGAGTTCGAGTCTGATTTCCTGAGGTGTTCTGTTTCAGAAGAGGCCCCTGACAACAGGCAGAGAATAAAAACAAGTGTGGTCTGAGGCAGACAGTGTTTTTCAAACAGTTGGCCAAACCTCTGCTGGCAGCCGGGAAGCAGCTGAATCATCAAACACAAGGCCTCTAACGAGATGGATGCTAGACTGTGTGGAAAGAGACTTTAGACCAACTGTAAAGCCTGGAGAAGCTGCTGCCACTCTAACACTGGCTTGCTCTCAAGAGGGTAGTCAGGCAGAACTGCTGTCTGTAGCTTCTTTTTCGTCTTTCCTTTCTCCCTCCTCTTTCAGAAGTCTTATACAGCATTTCCTTGCCTTGGGTGGAGTGCCTGTGTGAATGTTGGGTCATTTCAATTGCTATGTCTGCTCTGTAAGCTCAAGCTGTTAAAATGAGTCCTCTAGCTAGAAACTCAAAATGAGGGAGGAAAAAAAGACACTGAGACAGAATACTCAGGAAAGGACAAAGGCAGACAATTTTTTCCCAAGAGGCAAGAATTACCTAGACGTTCAGAGACTGAAAGCCAAATATTTGGACAAAACTCTAGACTTGATTTGAGTCGAAAACTTTATAAAAAAAAAATCCTTTGACCAATTCTTTAGAGAATGTTGGGCAGATGGCACAGTGTTTAGGAATACTGACTGTTCTTTCAGAGAACCTACTTTTAATTCAGAGCACCAACATAGAGTCTAACCAATGTCAGCAACTCCAGTTCTAGAGAATCTGACAATTTCATCTGTCCTCCAAGGGCACAAGGCAAATACATGGTGCCCAGACCAGACATGCATGCAGGAGAAACACTTGTACACATAAAATACATTTAAAAATTAAGACACATGTGCACATACACACACACACACACACACACACACACACACACACACACACAAAGTATATGGTAATGGAATTGACCTAGATGCTGCAACTTGATTAATATCAGAGACAAATGTTGGATGCAGCTGTTGTGGTTTCAGCATCAATGTCCTCTTTCCACAATGTCATGTTGCAATCTAATCCTTAATGTGGTGGCACTAAGAGGTGGAGTTTTGAGGAGGAGGAGGTTGGCTTTCTTTCAACTCACAAGTGGGTGAGATTGGTGACCTTATTAAAGAAGTCTGGGTTGGCTGGTGTACCCCTTCCACCTGTGACATTACAGCAATAAGGCTCTAACTAAGAAGCTGAAAGCAACCGACACCACAAATTGAATGTCCTTATGTTGTGGTCTTTGACCTCTCAGGTTCTATAGGATAGAGAGAAATACCTCTATTAATATTTAATTTATCTATTATTTACCCAGAGTCATGGGTGCACTGAGTTCAATTCCTAGCACTGGAATAAAAATTTATCAATCAATTACTCAGTGTAAATTAGCTACAGTTTTACGAAAAATGAATTTCTGTGCTTTTTTTTTTTACATAACTGGCATGGACATAACAGCATGTATTATCCCCAGTTTGACTATGAATGAGCACAGGAAATGCTTGCTGTTAAGCTCCTTGATGCTAGTATGTTTATGGCTACTATCTAATTATATTTGCTCCTGAGAAGAAAAGGAAACACTAGATTTTCTATTGGGCTGTGATCAGAAACGGAGCTGCCCTGTGCTCTCTCAGAGTAGCTCAAGAAAAACTGTTCACTTTTACCAGTGAACAGCAAGTACGCAAAGATGGGGAGAAGGGGGATTGGAACTGAAGACAAAGTTTATGATCTACACCATAGTATGGACTCCAGTGAGGAGAAGAAAAGTTTCTTTTCAGTCCTCATCAACAGTATTTCTTTCCCACTATTTTCTCCCTGCCTCTCTACCCATGACGATGGTAATAATGTGTGTTTATAAAACTCTAAAGAACATTCAGATGCATTCTTGAGAGGATAGAAGGAAGATATTTCTAAAACAAGATGTTAACTGATTCATTTGAAGTTATATAGGCAATTTGTGATAGAGATAAGTCTACTAGGTAGTTAGCTACTCCTGTACACCAAAACATGCAGTGTGCGTTATCATATCTTCACGTGCATATTAATCGCCTGAGAGATGTCTCACAAATGAAGACTCATGGACAACACAGGAGGTCTGGCACATGTGTATTTCTAATCTGTATTTCTAATATTGGCATCCAGGTAGCCTTTAGGGTCTATTAGAAATGGAAATAAAGACAAATCCATGAGTCTTGAACTCTTCAGAGATCTCACTTAAATCACTGGAGACTATCTGGGTTTTGAGTCCACTTAAGAAAATAAGGAAAATAACATTGTTGTCAAGGAGATCAGGAGCGGGTAGAGATGCAGCAAGGTTGGTAGTCCGCTTACTTAGCACTCGAGAAGCCCAGGGCTCAACCCTAAGCTCTTAACAAAGAAAGTATGATCAAACACAAATAGAGATCTTTTATCTGTTGGGGCTGGAAGAACTGGCTCTGTAGTTAAGAGCACATGTTAAGACCTCTAAGAACCCCTCTCTCCTTCTCTCTCTCTCTCTCTCTCTCTCTCTCTCTCTCTCTCTCTCTCTCT
>JANHMN010000005.1:33234051-33256001 GCA_030674055.1 Rhabdomys pumilio | reverse complement strand
CTCTCTCTCTCTCTCTCTCTCTCTCTCTCTCTCTCTCTCTCTCTCTCAGACACTCAGACACTCAGACACACACACGGTAGTTGAACATGTGTGTATACACAGACTAAACAATAGTATGTATAGTATGTATAAAATAAATGTTTTGTTCAAGCACGTTTTAAAAGAAGACAATGAGATATGAGGCTGTAGAGTGGACATTCATTGAGAACACACAGTTGTTTCCCAACTCTTTCCCTTGCGTGTCTCTCAATTTTCCATGTGTCATTAAAAACAAATGCACATGCAAGGGAACCTTGACATGGGTTGCAACCACTGCTCAGCAATGAGGGGGTGCTTGCCTAACATGCACTAGGCCCTGGTTCTGATCCCTGCTGCTGAACAAAAAGGAAGAGGGAAAATTTACCATAGCATGAGACCTGGCCAAAAAAAAAATTTGCCTTCATACCATAGGGGTGGCACTTGGTCAACAGGATCTGGGACTTGGATCATTTAGCAAGCTTCATATGGTTTTTATACTAGGAAGCCAAACTGCATTATGATTGCAACTGCCCACTGTCAATTATTAGTTGCGTCATTTTGTGCAAGTCCCCACGTTTCAGTTTATTCATTCGTGTAATGGGAATAATATCACTTCCCGTTTCTTAGGCTTTATGTAATAATTTAAATGAAATGATATGTGCAAAGCACCTAAAATAATAACTAATGTTTAGCAAGCAGCAATAATGCAGTTCTCCATTACTGTATGCCAGAGACCTTGTTGAGCTGCAACCTATGCACAGTGACTGAAGCCCATAATCCGCCTTTTCAATGGCTTCACATCTGCCTCCGTCTGTGTTCAAAGAACTCTGTGTGTGTGTGTGTGTGTGTGTGTGTGCGTGTGTGTGTGTGTGCGTGTGTGTGCATGTGTGTGTATGCATATGAAAAATAAAGCAAAAAGATGAGCTTCAAATATTTCTTGGCAGCAGCATCATAGTGCAGAGGTATTTTATTTCCTCCCCAAGTAATAATTGTTAGTATTCTGTCTAAACTCCACCTCCACAGTTACCTGGCAACAGTCAGGTATGCTACTCCCCACAGTTACCTGGCAATCGCCAGGTAGGCCTGGCCCACTATAAAAGGGGCTGCTTGTCCCCTCCTCTCTCTCTTAATCTCTTACTTTCTTATTCTCTTAATCTCTTATTATCTTACTCTTCCCCTCTTGCCTCTCTGTCCCCTCCCCACTTTCATCTCTCTCCACAGGGTCATGGCCAGCCTCTACTTCTCTTCTCTCTTCTCCTTCCACCTTCTTCTCCCCACCTTTGCCCTGTCTCCTGAATGAACCTCCTCCCCCTTGGAACCTTGTGGTCTGGAGTGGTCTGTTCTGAACTGTGGTCAGTTGGACTTCTTCTAACAACTAACAATAATGGCTGCTTAATAATTAAATAAAAACTGATCAGTGTTGGTAAATACCATAGAATGAATCTAAAAGACTGGTGAAGAGACATTGTTTCCCTCTCAACCTTTTCATCTCAAAAGAAGACAACTCTGTAAATGGCGAATGATAGTAAGAACAGATGCCAAGGACTCCTTTGAGAAGATGCTTAGGGCCTATGGGGGCCCACAGAGCTTCTGTAACCAGCTTGATAGGTGGTTACAGAAGTTATGTCCAAGGACTGGCTTCTCACAGATTTCTGAGGGGTAGTCTTTGGGGACTTTGGAATGTTTTCGAAGCTGGTAGATTTTGGGGAAATGTATGAGGTGCTTGGGGAGTCATATGATTAGGACAGGGAACAGTATGTATGAGGAACAGGAAGAAAAGAGAGTGGGAGAGAAAAAAAAAGGCACCAGAGACACAGAGGGGGAAGACACAAATAAATGCTGGGTAGGAGTAGGGGTTGAAGATGGAAGGTGAAAGAAGTGGATTTTAAGTAGAGGCGATGAAAGGCAGGAAGCAGCATAGCACTGTGCCTGGAATCCCCTGGATACTATCATTTCTCCCCGGGTCAACTGAGCTTTGTTCCAGCTTGGTCAGCCCACCTACCAGCAGCATTGCTCCTTCCCATGTGCATTCATTCTCACAGGCACAGCTGCTTCAGGGCCCCAAACTTTTTCATGGACTATTCATCTGTACATCTGCTGCTCACGGGATCAGAAGCCAGCCAGTGGCAGCAAGTAGCATGGGTCAAAGGGCAAAGTAAACACTGACACATGTAAAATACTTATAGCCATAAGTGTCTGGTGCCAATTACAGCAGCTAGAACTATAAAACACAGGAGAGGCTCTCTGATCAATGGTGTCAGTATTGGAGAACAAAGGCTTGTGTCTTTGATTATGTGCATATGTCGTGCTAAAGAACATACTTGTATATGGTAATCTTTCAGTAGCGGGCAATCTTCCTGAAAGTGATGTAAGAAGAATACGTTCGTTCCCAATTTTCTTTTTTTCTTTCAACAGGTTTCAGTTACATGGTTCAGACTGTTCGCAGATCAGATCATTTATTCTGTAACGAGTGTCTGTTTGGCAGGGGTCCAAGGTTTATGCGGCTCAGGGCCGGTGAGGCTGCAGGAGAGGCTACTGTGTTTCTTGAGCACATGCTGCTCCCACATTTTACCCTTGGAATTTGATAGCCCTTTGCAGAGAACACTGAAGACTTTCCCCTTATACTAGGCACTCGCCCAAACACTCCAAGGCTTTTCTTTACAATCCCAGTCTAGTTGGCCTTTGACTAGCTTCTACATAGACATAGTTCACTTTAATCACTTAAACAAAAGGCTATCATGAAATATGTTTTCATTCTGATGAGCCTACACCTTAACTAGAATACAGACTTCAAATTACAAAAGTTTTCAGTATTTTTTTTCCGACTAGACTCAAACCTCTAATTCCAGGATTGATGTACAGTTTAATGAACTAACTCTAGAGATTATGGAAGGTCTGGTTGAAAGGCTAGAATTAACAGAAATGAATAGTTTTGCTGTTTTGGAGACAAACTGAATAGCAAAGAAATATTTATCCAGACAAAAATTCACAATAGCAGGTGAAACAGAGGATCTTTCTTTCAAGATTAAAGCTTTAGAGCGAGCATGTAGCTCCAATGTCAGAGCATTAGTGTCGCATGCACACTGCCTTGGGTTTGATCCCCAACCCTGCATAAAACAAGCACAGGAGTACACACTTGTATTCCCAACGCTAAAAATGTAGAGACAGAAGCATCGCAAGTTCAAGGTATATCTTAGCTACATAGCCAGTTGCAGGGTACCCAGAGTTACAGAAGACCGTATGTCTACATAAAGAAAGTGATGGCTTTGGTTATTCCACTGTTGAGATAATCTGCGAACTTTTCCATGCTCTGGTATGGTTTTTCAAAGGAAAGCATTTCAGCCTGATATTCAGGATATATATTTCAGAAACTCTGATCTGTGTGATAAGCCAGTTTATGAAAGCTACTCACTGGCCTGGTCTATACCTTTAAGTAACTTGGTGATAGAGACTTGATGCTGAGAAAGCCTTCCCTGAAAGTATTCTACCCACGTTGGATATCCAGTGCAATGTGTATCTGATTATACACTTCCAAGTATATATTACATTAAACCACTGCTGTTCACAGTATGCTTCAAGATCACCAACAAAATTTTATATATTATGTGTGAATTGTATTTAAATTCGCACTTCTGGGACTAAAAGTAGAGTCTTTGGCTGGATGCCAGTCCTTGGGTCTAACTGCTGGTATCACATAAAAACAAAACAAATAAACCAAAAATGAATAAATAAAGCATATTACCAAAGATTCTAGATGATATTGAACAGGTACAAAATACACACTTGTCAAACTGCTGACATAATTCAGGTCAGGCAGTAAAAATGAGTGAAAACGGAGTGGAGGTGGTATAAAGTAGACATTAAAAATATGATCTTTGGAGCTGGAAATATGACTCAGTTGGTAGAATGTGTCCTTGATATGTATGTAGTTCTGGATATGACTCCTAGCATGACATAAAACAGGCACTGTGGCTCAAGTCTGGAATCCTAGCATTTCAGAGGTGAAGACAGGAGGATCAAAACCTGAAAGTCATCTCAGCATCAAGTACAGAATACTTCTGTATGAATTGTTGGTCAGAGATGTTCCAGAAGACCCCAAAACAATTGTAATTCCTCTTAGTTTCTTATGAGAACCAGGTGATAAGACCCTATTGCTGAAGACACCACACACCTATGTTGCAATATAAAGAGAAGTCAAGCTGGAATTACTAGAAATGTCCCAACTGCTAGAAAGTTTCTAGAAGGTCCTATTCAGGCTGCTGGAAGAGAAATGACAGCAATTATCTTACCAAACTATGAACCACACAAACTTCAATAACTACGTGCCCAGCAAAATGTGCCTACTTGTCAAACACTGACACAACTGTTATGGGAATAACCAGTTACTCTGTGTGTGTGTGTGGTCATGCAGGAACTCATGGCTAGAATTGTAAACCTCCTTAAGAAAGGAGAAGTGGCTAGGGAAGTCATACACCCTAGTGGAGAAGCTTACTACTTTTTAAAACTTAAATTGACGTAACATTAAACAGTCCTGTAAATATTTATGTTTATACTCTGTGGTGGATAGTTTTATGTCAACTTAAAACAAGCTAAAGTCATCTGTCAGGAAGGAACCACAACGAAGAAGATGCCTCCTGAACAACAGTTTGTAAGCAGACCTGTAGAGCATTTTTCTTGATTTGCAATCGATGGGAGAGGGCTTAGCCCATTGTGGGTATTGCCACCTCTGGGAAGGAGGTCCTGGGTTCGAGGTGTAGGATGTGGAACAGTAGGAGGGTGGGCTGGGAGGGGGATAAAGTCTGGACTATAAAAAAGATTAAAGAATAATTTAAAAAAAAAATAAGAAAGCAGGCTGAGTAAGTAAGCCACTTGAAGCAAGCCAGTAAGCAGCACCCCTCCATGGCCTCTGCATCAGCTCTTGCCTCCAGGTTCCTGCCCTGTTTTGAGTTTCTGTCCTGACTTCCTTTGATGCTAAACAAAGATACTGATGCGTAAGCTCAATAAACTGTTTCCTCCCCAGCTTGATTTTCTGTCATGGTGTTTCACTGCAGCAATCAAAACCCTAGGACATACTCATAGGCAAATATTACTTAGTTAGCCTCAGTTAGAGAAGCCTATCCTCTCACAGTGAACAGTGGGAGTGTAGAGACTCAGGGCTGCTCACAATGTAGAGAACGAGTGGCAACTGGACGTTCGGCACTAAATAATACATTTACATTACTGCCTCCAAGGCTCAGTGAACATCATATGAGAGGGAACAGAAAGAATGAAGGAACTAGAAAATAGAAAGAAAGGATGGACAATTCCATCATTGGGGCATGATTCATTTACTGCAATAATGAACTTACAGCAGCTCTGGATAACTGCACTAAGCCCACACAAGATTAGCCCTGTCAATAATCAGTCATAGACAGGGGAGGTGCTCATGGGACCCTACCCAGCCCTGCTACATTATTGGCTACTGAAAGAATCAGAGTCACTGTTTATTAGTTGTGTATCCACGTGTACCCATCAAGCTTCAATGGTTACCAAACAAGACAAAAACATGAATATGGAAAAGGGATATGTAGAGAGGAAGGAGCATTGTAGGGTACAGGAGGGAGATAAAGGAGAATAGGAGTGAGAATAATTAAAATGTACTATACACATGTATGAAACTGACAATGAACCAATTTAATTAATTTTTTAAAAAGAATAAGGGGCTGGAGAGATGGCTCAGTGGTTAAGAGCACGGACTGCTCTTCCAGAGGTTATGAGTTCAATTCCCAGCAACCACCTGGTGGCTCACAACTGTCTGTAATGGGATCCGATGCCCTTTTCTGGTGTGTCTGAAAATAGCTACAGTCTACTCACACAAATAAAATAAATATTTTTTAAAAAAATAAAAAAGCATTTTTAAAAGTTCAAGGTATTTTATTTTATTTTATTTCTTATTTTATTTAATTTTTTATATCATGGCTAGCTTGGGATGCCACTCTGACTCAAAAGAAAAAAAATGGAAAAGACAAATTCATTTTAAGAGTGCATTCCCTTGTTTGCTTTACTGTTTTCTCCATTCATTTGCATTTGTTTTTGATTTGTTTTGTTTTGGGAGACATATATGAGAACGGCCAGAATGGCCTTGTACGCCTCATCTTTCTCTCTCAGTTCCTGAGTGATGGACTCATAGGCACCGGCCTATTTGCTGGCTTCTTGAATGAAAACCTGTACTAATCAATCTGTACTCACTTGTACGACGTGACTAGGTTTACCTGATGTATATAAAACTCTGCATTGCTAACTGTCTGCACTTCATTACCTTTTGCTTCTCATTTTGAGTGAAATCTCAGAACAATGAGATTTTCTTGAAAAACATGAAGAATTCGTGAAGGCGTTTCAGGGAATTCGTCTCTTGTGACATGATAGGAGATTGTTGGAGCATGCTTCTCTACTTTTAACATCTGCCTGATGTTTTCAGCGTGAAAAAAAAAAAACCAACCAAAAAGTGGTTTTGTCCAAAGAGGATGAGATACAGAAGAGAGAGAAGAGAGTACTGGGGGATGTGGTGAAAGAGTTCTCGGGAAGCACAGGGAATTCGAGGCAGACTCCTGGCTGGTGGGAAGGGTGTGTGCTGAAAAGAATTTGGTGCCTGTGAAAGCAAAACTTAGAATTGTCTACTTGTGAACTCAGAGTGTTAGAAAGACTATCGCAAGTCTCTTATGCCAATCAAATATGGAAATAAGGAAGAAGTGAATTGAGTTTGTAAGGTCAAAGGCTATTACTTTGTAGAGCCAAAAATAAAGCTCCAATCCCTTCATGACACCAACACTGCCTTCAGTTCTACTGTTCCCTAAGCACGCGCTATATGTTTGGCACAATTCTTTATACTGCTGAGAATTCAGGGTCCATTTGCAATCATGACCTATTTCATTCTATCACTACACACACAGTATAAAATCATTTATGTTATCTGGAAAAGGCCTGCTTCTCAAAGAATTTTAAAAACAACAACAAAAAAATGAATCATGCGTTACTAAGTTTACACATAAAGAGGTCTCAGGAATGAGGAAGCGAGCTCATCATGTGGCTCCTGAACTCATCCTGACCTACATGCTGCTAAAGAGATGAGGTGGGATTTAACTCTACAGATGATATGATAAAAAGTCTCATATAAAAGTATATAATGCAAATTATAGCACCGTAGGCATTAAGAGAAGAGAAACACTCTACGGTTGGAGAATTCTGTCTGACCAATCAGACCACTTACTTCTAGGCCATGTGATCTTGGATCTACTGCTTAACTTCATTAGAACTCAGTTTTCTCAAATGTAAAGAGATGGGGGGGGGGGGATTAAAGAGCAGACTGTGCAAGGCTATTGTGAAGATAAAAACAGTGAAAACATTCTTTAGACCAAAGAACTGTCTAGAAGCCCCATGTTGATTTTAATAATCAGGATGAGTTGGAATTCCAAAAAAGAAAGCCAGACAAAAGTATTTAGAGATGGCAAAAAGTAGGCACACACATAATCTAGTGATTATTTTAACCTCTGAGAAAAAAATTTATGACTATAATGACATATTATATACATATACATATGTATATACACATACATATAAACATATATTGGCTGGGCATGGTGATGCATGTTTATAATCTCAGCCACTTGAGGGAGTAATAAGGAGGATCAGGAGTTCAAGACCAGCCTCAACTACCTAGTAAGTTCTAAATTAGTCTAGACATATGAGACCCTGTCAGGGAAAACAAAGTAATAGAATAAATAAAGTAAAATATGTCAGCACAACTAGCTTACAGCCAATGATAAGAAAGCATCTAGAACATGCCTAGTTGTGATTTCTCTACTTTGCTATTAAAAGCTATAACCAGGTAATATTTGAATATCACAAGGATGTTGAACTTTGGTGAACATCATGAGAATACGTTTTTTAAGGCTCTATTTATTATGTGCTAAGACTAACAATTTTTTATCATGCTACCAATCTCTAGTGAGTACAACAGTGAGAACTATATCAATATAGCACAATATCACCATTTCCAAAGTTGAAAGTGGACAAAGTATTTAACTAGCATTGTAGATTTTTTTTCTTCTCCTTTTTCTTTTTCATTATGGTTATATTACAATAGCGGGCAAGACAGTTCTGTTGGTGTTTAGCGATGAAATACGTTTAAAATAGATCCACATCATCAAAAGATAAAATTAGAAGGAGCATCCTCATTGACTAGATTTGGTTTCGTAGAAGGAAACCATGTATGTTATCAAGTTGTTTTCTGAGTTGATATGAACATACTAGTTCTCTGAACCATGTGCAAACTGCAGCTTTATGAAGCAACCAACAATCCTACTTAGCTGTGCTATCTGTGAACCATAGCAACAACCGGCATGGCATGACAACTCTAAGGGTACAGTAGTGGCCTCTCATACCTTGGTGGTGACCAGAAACTCTCTAATTGATATAAGACCCAGTCAATAAGAGGGAGACCACGCTAGATACGGGAAACCTAGCTAACTACTCAGAGATGCAAAAGTCTTGTTTATTGGAGGAGACTCTATAACCAATAATTTAGGAAACTAGCATAATCCCTAACTACAACCTATAAAAATTTGTCCTTATACCCACAGATAATTGTAATCTTTCCCAGTCATCAAGGAAACTTATTCTTGAAACAGATGGAGATCATTTCAAGAAACCACAACAAATCAAAATGCAGAGTTGTGAAGTCCAGTCCCAATAGATCCATCTACAATATAACTCCCACATCTAAGGCTCATAGAACATTGAGGAAGAGGGGACTGAAAGATTGTTAGAGCCAAAGAATCAGGGAATGTGCTAGGAGATTCTGTCTTCTAGGACTGCCAGATGCTCTACCCACGACGTCTCAACAAGCTGTCTGCCTGAAAAAATGAGCTGAACAAGGATAACAGCAACCAATATTCTAAAGTAGACAGGAAGAAGACCGCAAGGCCTGCCTCAACCATACACCAAAGAACTACAGCAACTAAGGAACGCTGAAAGGAGAATCTCTGTTCCCCAAGGAAGAGCACGCTAATTGGTTATCTGATACCAAATGGTCAGCCCTAAAAATGTACATACAAGTAACATTATACAGACCAAGCAGGTTGTATTTATGCATTTAGGAATACATATGTATATACATATGTATATATGTACATAACAACCAATAAAAAGGGGCCACGAATTTGCAAAAGGTCAATGTGGGATGTATATAGGAGGGCTTGGAGGGAGGAAAAAGAGGAACGAAATGATGTAGTTATGCTACAATATCCCCCCCCTCAAAAGAATAATTTAAAAACCCAGCAGCCTTATGCTCTAGGACTCACAAGAATTGAAGGACATCACATCCACTTAGGTTTGATTATACCAGGTCGGAACAAATAATATGTAAAAAATGCAAACCTCATTCTATTTAACTTCCCAATGAAATTACACTGTGCTACTTCCCACTGAGTGGCGGTAGCTTCAGTCTTTTCCTAGGGCTCTGCAGGATTAGAAAAACCCACAGCAGCATTTGACTTTGAGGTTGTCTTAACCTGACCCAGGCAATTACCCCTGGGATCTTAAGAAGGCATGTTTTTCAGAGGTTAGAAGAAAGTGATGTTTCTAAGGAACTCGTGGCATTTCGAAAGAGGGAGGAAAACGTGTGAGGCATTTGAAAGACTGCACACTTTAGGATTGAATTCTATTTAGAGAACTTGCCTTTCTGGTGATAGCCAGCATCTATCAGATGCAGAGCTCATTCCACCACTCCCTGTCACTAAAAGATTTCAGTCATTAGTAGAGATTAACCTCAGAGGGTGCATGTGCCATTAGAAGATGAAGCACAAGTCTAATCACTGTGATCTATAATTTAAACATTGCAAGTTGATCAGGACTATGTTGGAATTTTCTGGGCTTTGGAGGCAGGTTTCTTTAAATAGACTTGAGGCCTGAAACAAGACCAAAAAACACATGATCTTGGAGGAAAAAAAAATTCTTCCTTCAAAAGGCTTTAAAGGAAATGTTAAAAAAATATATTCAGGATAAAAAAATATATATCTTAGGATAAAAATAATGAGACGCAGTTTGAACAAACAGGTAATAAAATACAGACATGCAGAAGATGTCATAAAAAAAGCAATGTCACCTTGATAGCGAACATTAATACATGCTTTCCACAATTAAAGATTCTAAGATCTCGTCTTTCCATCTGGAGGATGTTTTAAATGTGAAAATAGTGACAGATGAAACAGATAATTCAGGTTGCAGACCCACGGATTCAGAATTCCTTCCCAACTGCATGTTATTTCTCTCCCAAGATACTGTCCCAGAGGTTTGCCAATTACAACAGTGTGACTATTTTAAAAGAATGCTCACTTGAGTTCCCAACAAAAATAATTTCAAGGAGACATGGCCATTCAAAACATTCACAAATGAACTCCATACTTCATTACCTCAGTTTCAGGCACAAATATCGAGACATTATGATTTTCTCATTCAAAATATGCCTTTGCCTGAAACCGACAACAAAAGTCAGGCTCTCAATTGGAAAAAGAATGTCTGAAGATGAAACGAAGTCTACTAACTATTTCTGTTGCTAAAGTGAACTTCTTAGTCTTGTCATTTACGTTGATTCTACCCCCTGCCCCATCATCCTCTCTTTAATGCCCCTGGCCATTTGTTGTTTGCCTAGGCTTGTAGGCTGACTAATATCTGTGCTCATAGCAAACCACTATACTGAAATTTTGTAGAAAAAATAGACTATGGTTTATTGGGAGCTAAATGAAACTAAACTCAGCAGGACTTTGGTTCTATTTCTGGTACCTCTTTGGACACTTTGTACCTAACTTGACCCTGAGCAAGTGTTGTCTCGCCATTCTTCCCCAAGTGGTATAATTATGTCTCATTAAAGTAAGACTCCAATACTATATTTTCCATAGTATAATTTATAAAGTAGAAAATAAATGCAAACTGTACTAATAGAAGCATTGCTCATTTAAAATGCTTCAAATCTCATTGTATAATGGTACCATAAAATGTACAACTAAAAACCCAAGAAATACGTGGCTCTATATGTCCTTGGGTAAGATCTGAGGACTCAGAACAAAAGGTATTCTCTTTCTCTTTCTTGTGTTTCTTCCTTCTTTGTTTGTATTGGAAGGGAGTAAGAATTACTAAATGTTACTTGAATAGAAGATGCCCAGGTCTACATAAGCCAGTCAGGAAAATATAGAGGGGAATTTTCTGATTAAGATGAATGGGAATGAGTGCTTGTCACTGATACCTTTGAGTATTAGCAAAGATTCACAAGAGGAAACTGGTAGACTTTCTAGCCTGTCTGGGATTTCTAGGCAACCAGGCCGTAATCCAAGCTGCTTCTTGAAGTTAAATCTGGGAATGTGGTGCTTTAAAAAGCCAGAATTCAGAAACACATCTTTAAATGTTACATAGAAGAGAGTGGCAAATTTTTCTTTATTCAAGATTGCTGTTACAGACAAAAAATAAATTCTAGAGGTTTAATTATTTTATATAGTGATAGATTATTCAGTCAGTTATTACCTCTGATCTACATTATGATATCAACTCACTATAGAATAATAGAAAAAAGGATTCCAAGAAGTGCAGTGATGGAAAGACCATTAAATAAAAGCACATCATTTTACAGGCAAATAAACTCAGACAGATAAAAAGGAGTTTAATACCAATACAAAGACTGGAAATTGAATCTTGTAAATGTCTTTAAATTAGTAAATATGCCGTTGTTTAGATGTGACGTCTTACAATATGACAAACTTTTAGAGATTTTTGCCTCTTGAATGTCCCTTCTTCCGGAAGAAGCCCAAGTGCTAAATGGAAAACCAGTTGCTGCAACCCATACTTAGGGCTGATTTTTCCTTTAATTTCTCTACCAGTCTGACATAAGTTCTTCATTATTATGATTTGTTACAAGTCTCAGAAAATATTATGATTTGTTACAAGGTTCAGTAGAAATATTGAGAGTGAAATCCGTCGTTGAACAAAGCTACAGGGACTTCTAAGGACGAAAGAAAATAATAGCAAACATCACTGTGTTAATAACAAACACAATTACTGATGGTTTTTCATGCTAAAAGGTATCAGACAAGAGGAATCATCACCAACACTCCTTTCTGCATGTCTGTAGCCATGCTGGACCCCTCTCCTGTGACTTCTGGAATACTGTAAACTGGCACTTTAGAGATAGACAAGTTGGGGGGAAAAAGGTACCAACTTAGTGGATGAATTACCAGACAGTACAGTCACTGACTATAGGACCTCCCCAGCTCCTGCCCATATACCTGTGTGAATAGTAATTTGAGAAAATTTTAAGCAGAGATCCTTGAATTTTCAGTCTTTATAGCACACAGTCACATCTCTCTGAATGCTTGTTATTAGTGATAAGTTAATATGCAGCTGTGGAAAACACTCAGCTTCAATTTGCCTGGCTTTCTTTCAATATCAACAAAGACGACAGGCCCAAATCTTTGTGGTATGTATTGTTACATTACCAAACACTTTGACAGGTTTCTGCAGATCCACAGACTGCTCTGTTCTCCTTTTCTGTCCAGTCAAATCCTTGTGATTCTTCAAAGCTTTGTCCAAGCCGTGTTGGCTGACACATTCCAATCTTCGTTAATAGTTTCTTCCTTACATCCCTTAAGACTCATTGTCTGCAGAAGCATTTGGCATCAACCCGGTACTGAATAGCATTTGGCCAGGGGCCTCAGTAACACTTCAATTGCTAGGAGATATCAGACATCTGCTTTCCAGCAGGAACAAATTCAGGGCAAGTCAGTCTGGCAACTCCCCACCAGAAACTTGGCCTTATGGGATAAGGTGACCTGAAAAGGCAGATTGACATTGCACAGCTGCTCAATCTACCCAGAGTGGACAGATAGGACCCAGAAATTGAGATTTTTGGAATTACACAATAGTCAGTGTCCCCTATACCATCAGACCCACCATTCCAACTCACTAGAGACTCAGTATCTGTCTTCCAGGTGATGGAAAGGAGGATTTTTACCAACTCTATTACATTGAGTAGGAAAAATTGTAGCCTAATTTCAAATGTGAAAAAAAAATGGGCTAGAGGCATAGCCCAATAGTAGAGCAAAACTGTGAACACTCTGGATACTCAGAAAGCATAAATAAATAAGTCAATCAACATATAAAGTCTAAAACAAAGGTAAGAAAATGCCTTCTCATGCTCCAGTGTATATGCGTACATCTGTGTGTGTGGCCTGGAGAGGTGAGTTGAGGTAAGAATGAGCTACATGCAAGTAAACAGCACTGATAGACAGACAAATGGATTTCTCAACTTGCTCAGACCAGCCCTGACACATGCTTTAGTGAAGTTGAATGAGCCTAATCTGTTTCCTCTGCTCTTCAGCAGAGGGAACATCCCTGGACAACACCATTCTTTAGGAAGCACTGACTTACAGTCAATGTAAAACATACACTGGCACCTCAGGTGCTCTCTGAGTCTTTCATAGACCTATGTCTTGAATCCCCAGAGAAATTAACAATTAATGTAGAGCCATGCCTCACATTCATGATGCCTTTATTTATAAAAGAATTTAACTAAGACCCACAGTAAATATTCACCCAATATTCATAGAATTGAATGTAAAACCAAATCCCTAATTGTGAATCTCAATAAAATAAGCTTTTACTGATATAAACATATTTAATTAGCATATTATGTTCAAGTGTCATGCCATTGGATAAAACCAGGCAAACCTTATAATCACAAGTTAGGCTCTGGGAGATAATTACCCTTCTTTATAAGACATGAGTTGGTTGGAGGAGGGGTGTCTGTAAGCAATGCACATTCAGGAATTGAGACAAACATCAATAGAACAAAAGCTGTAGCTCAGCTGTTTGGAGGAAATCAATTCCAACAACTCATAATTTTCAGGCTTACACATCATGAAGCATTAAGCAAAGTGGTGGCACCTGGCTTCAGAAGCATCCTCTCTAAGACAACTACTAATTTGTATGTGCTAAAATGGAAAGTGGTTCCTTGCCACTCTTGTTAGAAAAAGCTGGCAAACCAAAATAAGAATGGTAGCAAAGGGACATATATTTAATATATAATATATGTGTACATACATACATATAGATATGTGGAGAGAGAGAGTGTGTGTGTGTATTCATGTAACTTTCACAAGCAAAGCAAACAATGAATTGCACTAAGGAAATGCTTAAGGAGGGGACAGTTGCAAGCAGTGAGTGGAATATATAGGGTTTAATCTGTAAGGAAGACATGAAGGATGAAGGACATCAAAACAATACAAGTGAGAATCACAATTTAACTAGGTCGTCAGCAAAGAGGTTTCCTTTCACATAGCAACTGAGGCTAGTGAATAGAAAGCATAAATAGCTCTATGCCTTCAAATCACCAGGTAGCCACTGTCTCAGAGAGGTCAATAAAAGTAGCGTTTGCATAGGAAGAGGGTGAGTGAACCTAGCCTGGGATTGACTGAGAGAGACTGATGGAGAAGATCAATAGGGATTGACAGATGGTGATAAAACAAGGTGCTGAGCATCATAGAGAAGCTTTAGCAAGTATCCATTGTATCACTCGCCCTAACTTCTCACTGAAGTATGGTCAATTTCGGCTAGCTGAAATAAGGAATACATAAGAAGACACATATTCATTTCCTGCAAAGAACATATAATCTAACTAAGATAAAACTAATAGTGACCACTGAAAATGTACTGTGTGCTAAGCAGTTTTCTGTATCATGTAGGGTAATTTACAGCATAATCTGTATAAGATTCCATAGAACTGGATACTATTATTACCCCCTCCCAGACACACTATGAAGATGAGCAGACTGAGATCAAAATAAGTATCTTGTTCAGAAGTCATTCGTCCAGTAAGTTCAGACTGTGCAGTTTATCATAAAAGCAGAGCCAGCTGTAAAATGGGGATCCACATGGTGTCATAGCATAGAATTGATAAATAAATGAGGTAAAACATGAAAACTCCAAGCCTGGCATGCATCCAACATTCGGTGTTCAAAAAACAAAACAAAACAAAAAGCATAAAAAAAAAAAAACAAGCAGCTGTCATCATCTTTAAGGTCAACAGTGGGTCACCACATCCTGAAAGTATGAATTGTCTTTACAACATCCTTGACAGGTAGTTGCCAGCTACTGATTATGCACCTCCCTAGGGGCAGGAAGCTCAGTTCTCTAGCAAGCCACTTCTTTGTACACCAAGCTGAAACTATTTAGAGGATTTTCCCTTTGATCAGCTGAAATTGACCTCCCTGGAATTCTGCCTACTGGCTCTAGATCTGCCATGGAGAATCACAGAAAATGAGCTGACACCTTCTTCCATGTGACAAGACAAACATGACAAGACATAGACAACCACTGAAGAGTTTTGAGCTGATGAGCAACATAAAGATAGAGAAAACCATAGAAGATGAGTTTCCTGAAAGTAGGTAAAACTGCCTGGAAAAGCAGTGGGAGTACAGACTAGGAAGCCAGTGTGGGGATGGAGCAGGGGATGGATGCCACATCAAATGGACCAGTGCAAGAGCAGCAGCAGGAAGGATGCAAAAACAGCAGAGATAAAAGCAAATTTTCATGGGGTGGGGTGGGGTAGCAAGGTTGGGGACTGGATAACATTAAGGGGAGGGGGATTTAGTAAATAAGAGAACTCATCAAGGCCCTAGTTTTCAAAACAAGCTACTGAAAGCAGCTATGTCATTTTGTTTGTTTTATGTTGATTGTGAAAGGGTGGGGTGTGAATTTGGGAATGGGATAATTTGAGGCTTGAGTGGACAAACAAGAAAATAAACATATGTGGTAAGTAGAGGAGGCTAGACTAAGAGATACAAAGAGGTAAAGTAAACAATCAGAGTTTGATCAGCACTTCACATCCTGAGGCTGAGCAGGGGTCCTCTCTTAGGCTTTTTTTTTTTTTGACAAAGTTAAAGGATTGTTGGTGAATCTCTAACTGTACCCCTTCTCCTGCTGTTCTTTTCCCTTAGGTGGTACCTGACTCTACATCTGCAATATCTTTGTCCACAACTTGTTTTCTTAGCCTCTCTGTGTGGCTAAAACAAAATACAACAGACTTGATATTTATTTAAAACAACAAAACATTTCAAGGGCAGCCAGGGCTAGCCGAGACCTATCTCAAAAACAAACAAACAAACAAGACTCAATAAAAATTACTGGTCACAGTGAAAGGTCCAGGACTCCCCAGAAGGGGAGTCCACTCGAGTAGTCACAGGATAGCACGCACCCAATGGACACATGAGAGACCGTCTTGATGCAAGTACATGAGGCGGTTTATTAAATCAGAGCTCTGGGCCAGTCCATATCTCACATAGGGGATAAAGGGACTGACCCCTTGGCTCAGGGGTCTAGCGCATATATATGGGAAGAGTGGGGAAAAAGTGAACTTTCGCGCGGGTGCACACGATTGGTTGTTTTACTTTTTTGAACATTAGCAGGCTGTACCATGGGGGCAGGGTGTAGTTTCTCCTTTGGCCAGTCAGTTTGGGATGTTTTTAACAGGCCTTTGTCTTGTAACTCCACCTCCTCTGTATCTAATTAACTGGGCCCAAACCTGCTGGCAGGCACTTTTAACTATTTAGGTTAGGGAAAAGGAATCACAGGGCCCTGTTATTATTATTAGTTTGGTCCTATTTCAAAAATTCTCTTTCAGCAGTTCTAAGACTAAGAAATCTAAGATTGGGATGCTGGCAGGTACAGTGTTCTGAGAGAATATGTTTTAAAGATGGTGTTTGTCTGCTGTGTTCAGGTGAGAGTAAAATAGTAATTACACAAGATGTAACATAGAAATGGCAACAGATTCCCTCTATCATCCCCTATAGGCATTAACTTTTCATTAAATCAGAATACTATGACTTACACATCTCCTAGAAAGCCCCCTTCCAACAATGGACACTAGACACTGGAAACTATGATTTCTATATATGAACAAAAGACAAGTATATCAATACCATAGTCCCTCCCCCTTACTAATAGGAATGTAAAACCAATTTCAATAGATCAGTGTGGTCACATGGTACAAGCATATCTAAGAGTCAGGAAACCTTGTTTCTTGTCTCAAATTGATTATTTTCCCTCTGAAACTGAGAAGAGCCTTAAGGCCACTTACAATACAAAAACTTGGTGTTCAACATGTCTCTGAACACAGTCCTGGGTAGTTAGTTGGTCAACACTGAATCCCTGTTTCCACAGTCTCCATTCACACTTGAATACAAAGAACAAAGAGAATTTTAGTGTTTACTGCTGGAGATGGGGAGGCGGAGATAGTATGAATAATGAAGAATCTAGAAACAATAGTCTTTGACCATGGAACACAGAAACTTTACACAGGTATCCAAACACATGCCTACTGGTTTAACCATTCATTTGCCCTCTGCTGAGTGCAGCTGGCGAATCCCTGCTACAGGTAGGTAAGGTATCACAGGGGAACTACTGTTCCACTAAAAAGATTTCCACTGGAGACAGCCCACAGCCAGTGTTTGCTGCGTATAGTCCATATATATATATATGTATGTATATGGACCATACACACACACACACACACACACACACACATATATATATGGAGAGGGGGGGGGCTTAACAGCAAGCAGGGTGAGGAGGATGACAAGGTCTGACCTAATCCTCAGATTTTATCTAATCCTCTGGTTTTACAATGAGACCCCTACCTCCAAAAAAAAAAAAAGAAAAAAAAAGAAAAAAATCTAAGCAAGAAATACATATTCAAAAGTAAATATTAAAAAGGGCTGAGAGGATTATATATGGAAGGATTAATAGTAATTCTTTTCTAGGAGGAAAGTAAGACTGAGATATAGGATAGAAGTGAAGAGAGATATACGTAGCACTGTAGATATCTGTTTAGGGTGTGAAGTTTCAAAACAAAAATATACCCCTAAATTATTTGTGTAATACATCAAACCATAAAAAACTGCATCTCGTTTTTAAAAGACAGGGAAGTGTTCATTTAATTCTGGGATGATATAAAATTTACACTAGCAGTTTCCTAGCACAATGATGAGCAGCTTTGTTTTGGGATGCTTGAGGCGTAAGTTTTGTTCGATTTGTTTTAGTACTGGGGTTAAAAGTCAAAGCCTTGGGTATGCAGGGCCCGTGCTGGACAGCTGAGTTTTGTCATCAACCCTGCTTCTGGTTATGGAGTGAAGGACTACTGTCCCCACTGTCCCACAGTGGCCAACCTCTTCGGGCATACAGCTATGTAAGAAACAGAACCAACCAAAAGGACGCTGTGTGTTGGTGATGGAGCTTAGTTGTCAAGAATCCTGAAATCCTGGTTTTAATCCCCACCATGGCATTAGCCCAGAGTGGTGGTGAATATCTGAAAACGCAGCACTCACGGGGTGGAGGCAGGAGAATCAGAAGTTCAAGGTCATCTTTGAGTACATAGCAAGTTTGAGGCTAGTCTAGAGGACATGAGACCTTGTGAAAAGGGGTGGGGGAGGAAGGAAGGAAAATAATACTTTAAAAAGATTGCAAAAGAGAAATGAAGTGTTAGGAATATATCAGAAAGGCGTGCTACCGGGCTCTAAAGCTTCAAAGGTTGGCAAAGCCCTGTGCCAGGCAGTAATGCAGAAGGCCTTATTTAGCCTCCTCCCACCATCTGACAAGCAAACAAGAGAAAAGGCAGCTGTTGTGATTCAGTACTGAGATGGGAGGGTCTCCTTCACAGTGGTGACAGTGCCCTGTCTCCCAAGATCTGGCATATTTCAGAGGCTGTTGACATGTTGATGCTAAAGCATGATGTGGGAAGAAGAATGAATGTGGGCAAGCTCAGCTTGCCATTCAGAGGGAAATGATCTCATTTCTCCTGCTGGGCAACCCCCGGTTGATGGTAAATGGAATAAGACAAAGTAGCATTTAAATTCCATCAAAAAAAAAAAAAAACCCCACAAGATGATAGCTTCGATCATCTGTTAAGCTGTTTGTCATAGATATTGCCAGAAAAGGGGTAAGATTCAGAAGCACCGTCTGAACTAAAATGTCATACTCTCATTTCTTTTTGAGAATAGATTTCCTCCCCACCTCACCCCCCCACGCACGTGCACACACATACACAAAAATTAACAGGGGTGGCCTGTGGCACTTGTGATAGTCTGATGTGCTCTCTGGTTTCAAGTCACAAATATGTGAGCCTTTAATCCCATAATGTCTCTGCCAGTATAATTTGTCTATAAGATTCCTTTCCTGTCCTGCCAGAGGGGAGGCGAGCTCTAATTCATGATCCTGTGATCTTCAACATGGGTTCTGGCACACTCAGTGAGTTCTTTGTTCTCTTCAGACAGAACTGTCCCTCATCACTGAGGGCCCCCACCCCCACCCTGTTTCTCCCATACTGACTCACAGAGTTATAGATTCTCCTCCAGGAAAGGAAGTGGGAGAGGTTGGATACTCCGACCCTTTACTTTTTGACTCCCGACAGTGCCAAGGCATAGGGAATTACTTAATGTCACATGAGTTTGGTGATATCAAAAAAAAACTTGATGATTCAAGCCAATCCAAGATGGAATACTTTCACAAACCCTAAATAGGTATGTGAACTAAGCGATACAAGGAAGACAAAGGGTATATTTGGTAACATTTTGGTTCTGAGAAAATTGGTGAGGTCCAAACCAAAATTTTTCACTGAGAAACTCCAAACTGTATGAGAACGGTGGTCCCCGTGATAATGATAATGTGTAAGAACAGGGAGTTAAGATATTCTGAACAGTTGTTGGGTGTTGTGAGCAAAGCAAAGTTATCCATGTGAATTATGTAGTTGTCAAATCATCCCCTTACTACTGACATTATTCTCCATCTTACTGATGAGGAAACTCATTGGGGTTACTATTGCTGTGGTGAAACACCACGCCCAAAGCAACACGAGGAGGAAAGACTATATGTGACTTACATTTCCACATCACTGTTCATCACTGAAGGCACACGGCAGGAATTTAAACAGGCCAGGAATCTGGAGGCAGGAGCTGACGGAGGCCATGGAGAGATGCTGCTTACTAGCTTGCTCCTCATGATTTGCTAGGTCTGTTATCTTACAGAACCCATTACCACCAGCTCAGGGGTGGCCCCACCCACAATGAGCTAAACCCTCTCCCCATCAACCACTAATTAAGAAAATGCTCTGCAGGTTTGCCTAGAGTCCTATCTTACTGAGGCCCTTTCTCAGTTGACGATCCCTCCTCTCAGATGACTCTAGCCTCCATCAAATTGATAGAAAGTCAGTCAACATGATTGTATATCTTGTAAGGGGTAGAAACGATATAGAAATCTAAAGCTGTTTAAATTATTGCCACTGGACATGTTATCCTATTTCTCTCAAAGGCCATTATTTTGCAAAATAGCTACTTTGTGCTTTTAACTCCAGAAGGCCAGAAAGTAAAAGGATATGTTTCACAGTCTTCCCCAATACCCACTGAGGTCCTTCTCAACATAAACTTTCATTTGAGGCAGACATATTTCTTTCCCACAAAAGATGTTTTAGTCTCAGCCGTGAGCCTAAATGCGTTCATGAACTTTCAACCGCACTAGTGATCTTCAGTGGCGCATTTGGAACAGGTGATAGGTTTAAAGGGAAAAATAATGTATAATCCTGGACAGCTGATGTAAGAACAATTAAAACCCAACTCTAGCTGTGAGTATTGGTAGCACATGCCTGTAATTCCAAGACATGAAAACCGAGGGCAAGAGGATCAGTATCTGAAGTCCAACTTTAGCTTTATATAAAATGGGAGGCCAGTGTGCTACATGATCCTGTCTCAAAACAAAACAACCCTGCTCTGTTGCAAAGAAAAAAAAAACACCTTTTTTTAAAAACCAAGTCTTCTGCCAACTACTCAAAATGTCAATTACAGCAAAAATTTGCCTTACAATTCATCAAAGGTAAGTTTTCCTACTCAGTGTCTTCCTTGGAATATTGTAGTTTTTTTTTTTAAACTGAGTTGTGGGCTGTGGTGAAAAAGTTAAAACGCAAGAATAAATTAAACAACCATACAAATACAACCACACGAAATAACTAAGCTTAATAAATGACAGATGCTTTTCCTCACTTGCATACTGTTATCAAGTGTTTTCTCCTTTTTAAGTGTATTTGCTTACCTGTCGGGTAAGCTAGACAATTTTCTGATTTGGTCAGAAAGGAAATGCAGACACACAATTGAAACCATTCACATGAAGTTTGGTGGCAAATTGATGAAAAAGGCAAGACGACCACATTGGAATCTTTTTTGTTCTTGTTTGGTTTGTGGTAAAAGCTCCTCCCCCATCTCCCCTTCCCCTGCCTTTCTCCTCTGAAAAGTGGGAGGAGCCCCTGGGTACCAACCCACCCTGGCACCTCAAGCCACTGTAGGACTAAGAGCATCCTCTCCCACTGAGGCCTGACAAGGCAGTCCAGGTAGGGAAACAGGATCCACAGCCAGGCAACACAATCAGGGTAAACCCCAACTCCAATCGTTAGGGGACCCACATGAAGACCAAGCTGCACATCTGCTACATACATGCAGGAGCCTAGGTCCAGCCCTCATATGTTCTTTGGTTGGTAATTGAGTCTCTGGGAGCCCCAAGGGTCCAGGTTAGTTAACTCTATTGATCTTTGAAGCTCCATCTAGTATTTGCCTGTGGGTCTCTGCAACTTTTTCAGCTGGGTGGAGCATCTCAGAGGACAGTTATGCTAGGTTCCTGTCTGCAAGCATAACAGATCAGCATTAATAGTGTCAGGGATTGGTTATAACCTTTTAGAGGGCTCACCCTGTAGAGGATTATGTTTCCCATTATCAGTAGTCGTTGGTTGTCCGGAATTTCGTTTTGTTTTTCTTATCATCATCATCATCTTCTTCTTCTTCTTCTTCTTCTTCTTCTTCTTCTTCTTCTTCTTC
>JANHMN010000005.1:33214566-33224926 GCA_030674055.1 Rhabdomys pumilio | reverse complement strand
GGGAGAGGCAGGGAGAGGCAGGGAGAGGCAGGGAGAGGCAGGGAGAGAGGCAGAGAGACAGAGAAATTCTTATGGTTTTCAGTATATATGTCTGTATGCTTGCTTGCTTACCTGTTTTGAGACAGGGTCTTGCTTTGTAGCCTTGGCTGGCTTTGAACAAAGTCACCCGTATCTGTCTCCTGAGTGCTGAAATTAAAAGTGTACACCATGTGGACAGGCATTTTTGTTTGTTTGTTGTTGTAAGTTATTGAGGATCACATCATTTCAGTAAGTTGTAAATGTTGTCTGAAAACTTGAGAATTTTAATTAGGTCCAGACTTGTTAGCTCACACCTTAGAGCCTAAAAATAAGTGGGGTCACTGAGGACGAGATGTTACCATGAGGTTGAGACCTACCAGTACAGTAGCCACTTAAAAAGTTATGGCTACAAAAAACTTTATATGTACAGAATCAATTTCATTATAATATTTATGAGGAAATAGACTTTTATAAAATTAATTTAAGCCAGTTAAGACTGAGCTCATAACTGAAAATGGTACAATTCTAGATATAGTAACAGAAAAAAAATGATAACAGAAATAAATGGCGAGTGTGTATTCTCTCAGGAAAATAACTTAATGAAGAAAAGTTAATCAATGTTGTCATAATTAAACATCATAAAGCAAAAATGGCTGGAAAAAGTTGTGTTCTGGACCATTTGCTTTACAGAAACCTTTGTCTTGTAGCAAAGGTGTACAATATTGAGTTATTCTGATATTCGGTCTATCTAAAGAACTATTGTCTGTTGTCCTTAACTGTCAATTCTCTATCTGACCAGCAGACAGGAACAAAGCAAGTCGGAGTTCTTCTCAACGCAGTTTATTCAGGATCCTTTACAATCTCCTCTCTGGAAGCCCTCTCTCTCAGCTCCTTAACAGCCGTCCTTTTATACCCCTGCCTGTCCCAATCAGCACCTGCCTCGTGGGTATGCCTCATTGGTGCACCTCAAACAGCCCAATTCTCGTGGTAGCGAGTCTTCGCAGTAGTTCTGCGGTTGTGGCTCAGTTAGGGAAAGGCGAGCAGCAGCGCGCAAACTGCCAAGAAGCGGCGCCATTCATAAGATTTGACAGGTGCCATTCATAAGGTTTGGCCCAGGTGCCATTTTAGCTGTCTGTGCTGCCACACCCGCTCCTCACACTTGGCCAAATGTCTTGTGTCTGATAAGCAACTTTTAGATCACTTCAATGGCCAAAACAGGTTTCTTTTACAATGATCATAGGAAAGTACCCTGGTACCTAGCTTTACAAAACAGTTGTGACACTATTACTCTAGGGACTTGTGTGATTTGCTTAGCTTCAGCTCTTTGTTCCTAGGTGGAAATATAATATTTGTATGAAAGTACCTGGAGGATATTTTGTTAAGTGTCATCAGCCAAGCACAGAGACAAGCGCTTTTTGAGTGTACTCACATGTACACAGTTATGAAAAAGTAAAGAATCAGATACTAGAAAGATGGCTACCTGGTGCAGGAGGTGGCCATAAAGACTGGGAACTGTTTGTCAAAGGATAAGGATTTGGTTGGACAGGAAGAATGTGTTCAAGTGTTCTATTGAGTTTCATTTTGAAGACACTTAAAACAATACACTGTAAAGTGCTCAGAGTAGCTTTTCAGTTCTCTCCATATTAAGTAAAATAAAAGGTGATGCATATGTTAATCATTTATATTTAGCCTTTCCATAATGTAAATACTTCACAAAATATGTGAACATACTGCAGGAAAACATAGGTTTATCTCTTTGATTTAAAGTACACATCTCTGTCAATAATGAATTTGATGGATTTCCTACACTATATAAGAATAAGGAGACTTGGATGTGGCAGGTGAAAGTAAAGCAGAAAAAATGAATTTGTTGGAGAATATCCACCTTAATGAATTCATAGATGTAATTTTTCATTTTCAATACCCCATAACGATTTTATCACTTTTATATATGCAAAATCCACTTTCCATCGTAGCTGCCTGGTTTTCAGGGCCCACATTCTTTTCCATTTCCTCACTCCACTACTAATCAAGGCACTCTGTATTCATCTTACACCATTCACCATGACCATGGAGCCTTATACTTTTTTATTCATATTGTTTGTAGTATCCTGAGTTTTCTGAGTTTATTGCTCTTAATCATGGCTGCTCACTGAAGTTGCTGGGGAGACTTCAAAGATACAGGAGTCCTACCCTAGTAATTGTCAGGGTCTTTCATGTCATTCAGAAGCACCTCAAACTTGCAATGCTGTAACAGAAGATAAGAGAATGACCTTGACCTTCTATACGTTTTGCTTCTAACTTTCATATGCTAGGAATATAGTCACGGGACACTGTTTCCTATGTATGCTGTGCTGGAGATCAAACCCAGAGTTTGGGATATTTCAAAGTCCCCCAAGTAATCTGTGTTAATGTGTAGTCTTTCTTGCAAACCTACAGTTTAGTTCGCCATGAATGTCTTCCATTAGAAAATTTTAAACTTATTCAGATGGTGGCATACCTGGAAAATATGGTGTTCTTTAAAGAACACAATAAAATATTGATGCATATGTTGGCTTCCTATATAAAAGAAACCAAGGTTAGTAGTGAAAATCCATATTTAAATATAAAATATGGAAACACAGCCCTGAGCCCTAGCATCTTAATGACAGTAGGGTGGAATTCACACCAATGATTTGGCTTATCTTAAATGTTCTGGGAAAGAAACTCACTTTATCCTGAAGCAAGCCTCCGTGTGGATGAGTCAATTATAATTAAAAAAGGGGAGTTTACATGGTGTAATGAAACAGGTGTTCTCTTGGAAAGAATTATGGGAGCTGGGCTGGGGAGTCAAGCTTTCTTTTGGAAAAAGCTTGGGTAATCTGAAAATGGCTGATCCATTAAGGCTCAGTTTAAGAGCTACTGAAGATAGTTAATAAAAAAACAAACTATCCCTGGGAGAACTAAGGTATATCATTCACTCTATGATTTGCTAAACAAAAATAATATTCCCACTTTTTCATCTGTAAAATTCTTTGGGAAAAAAATCAACCATAATATACACCCTTGGAATTAATAACCTGTCTTGCCCTTCTTAGTCATAAATCATCTCTAAGCTTTATCTTTGTGTTGATATACATTTTGTGGTGTTTCTGTTTTTCTTTTAGTTATAGGCCGAAATACTAGAGTAAAATCTGGAGCTACTAGAGCACCAGTAAGAATTTAAAGTCCTTTGCCACATATGCTGCCAATGTTAGAGTCACTTCAGCCCATTAAAGCTTATAAAAGCAAATTATGTGCCCACTTTAGGTCTAGTAGAATTGGCTTTCAGCAGAGTGGTTTTAGAGGAGCCTAATTACTGAATTAGATACTGCTGAATTGGTAAGTTTATACTCCCCCAAAGAGCATTTAGTAACTCAGCACATCTGTAATTTCTAAATTACTGCTTTTATAAACAAAGACAGAAGTAACTGGAGGCTACACATTTAATAGCTCCCTAGACAGTTATCTATTGCAGGTCATCACTGGGTGATATCTTTATAGGGATTCCTTACATCTTGTTACTCAATACAGGCATAAATAGGTGACAGTAGCAGAAGTTGGTAGCAAGGTCTCTGGTTATGCAACTGAAAGCCTGGGCCATCAGGTCCAGTCTCATCAGTGGGAAGCCCTGAACCACATAGATGTCCTCAAAAAATGTTTCAGTATGGGCCATAAGAAATATGATTCGAATTTATGAGCTTCGATGATAGTAGGCTGCTCTGAAAGAGAGATTAAGAATATTGATGGTCTAGAGAGATGACTCAGCAACCACCAATTAAGAGCACTGGCTGCTCTTCCAGAGTACCCAGGTTTAGTTTCAAAGAACCATACAGCAGTTCACAACTGTCTGAAACTCCAATTTGAGGGGTTCTGACACCACCACACAGATATACCTATAAACAAAGCACATTGACACAAAAAATATAAAAAGATAAATAATAAAATTAAAATTATCTTTAAAAGAATCCTAACGAATAGGGACAACCCCATCCATCCTGATCTTCTTAAGGAGCAAGGAGAGTTGTTCAAAGAATGAGTAGGAATCCTCAAAGTACAATAGGTTTGAATAATTTGACCATTGTCATAAACATTCGGTTTTCATTGCCAAGGACAACTATTTTCACATGAATGTCTATGACAGTGGCTAGGTCAGGTAGTAAATATTTGTCTGTGCTTCAAGAGGCAAAAGACAATGTGCCATAACTTTACCAATGTTTAGACACTGACCTTCAGTATCAAAAGGCAAGTTAGATATTTAGTAGATATTTATTTACTAAACCTCACAAAGACCTGTGGGGAGCCAACAGAAAGCGGCTATCATCCTTGCAGCCATCTTGAGCCATATACCCTGACAAGAGACTTGATTACAATAGCCTAGAACAGCTGAGCACACTCTGATAATATCTTGCTTTAGATACCCAGGATCTTCCCTTGTGTATGTGAGACTTAAAAGTGTGACTTAGAGCTGAGACTTAAGGGTGTGACTTAGAGATCAGATTTAGAGATAAGACCTAAGGGCGTGACTTAAGGGTGTGACTTAGAAGTGAGACATATAAAAGGTGAGAGGCAGACAGAAGAGTACAGTACAACTTGGAGTTAGTTATTAGGCATTAGGTAGCAGGCGCTTGGATAAGAGCTTGGAATTGGGAAAGAGACTAGCAACTGGAACTAGGGACTAGGAACTAGGGACTAGGAACTCAAGACGTGGGACTTAGACTAGGAAGAGAGACAGAAGAATAAACAGGATTGAATCACAGTCTGTCTGGTTTCCATTCCTTGAGTCCATCCTCACCCTCTCTTGCTGAACCCTGACCTGCAGACCTGAGCAGCCTGAGGCAGTGCAGGCTTTAACAGTTTAGTCCCCAACACTTTTGTCAGTGTGGGTCCCAACATTGATAGAGCGGTCTGCAACATTTTAGCCCCCAAACGTGGGGCAGCTCGGGCCAAGACAAAGACCTTAATAAATAAGTCCACTAGTACTACTGGTTCAAAACCAGGATGATAACACTATGTGTCAAGTACTTACTAGTGGATGATTCAATAGAATAACCATCTATTTGAAACACCCTACATTTCTATGACTTTTATCCAATCAATTCTTTTCCCATTCCATACATTTTACCATATCTTTATCACATTATATTTCTGCCACTCAGAATTTAACTAGCTATTCCTGTAGTTCTAAAATTTACAGTGGTAGTCATTATAATTAGGAAAAAGTTTAAAGACACATGCAGTGTATTTGGCATAATTCTAACATCTCTCTGGATGTTTTAACTTTGCATAGTGAGCTTATGAATTTAAAGAATGCTACTCTGCTAAACATTGATGTGGCAGATACTGCCGATAAAATTACCCATTTCTCATTATGAAAGAATACCTACCACACACAAAAGAAGATGGGAAGGATCTCTCCTGTTGTATGGTTCAGGGGATGTATATCTTCATGGCAAGGAAGGAAACTATGGCAGCAGGAGCAGCTTGGATTGTGACACTGGAGCATGGTCTGGTTACCCCTGCCATCAACATGGAGGAAGCAGAGAGCTTTTTGTAGAAATGCATGCAGCCTGTAGCCTGAAAGCCACACCACTACTGCTGTATGTCTTTGAGCTAGGCCCATATTCCAAAGGGTTCATAAGCTCCTGAAACAGCGCTACTAACTGGAAATTCAGGATAAAATGTCCTGAGCCTGTGTGGGTACATTGTACAACCAAACCTTAACAAGATTGCTATATTAGAAAATACTGACTCGCCTTCCGGTCTGGGCCTGAACACTGAGCAAACCCCAGCCAGCAGCTCTGCCTCCATTTCTCACAGAACCCAGAGGGAGCAGGGCTCCCAGGAACTCTAACCAGGGCAGTATCTTAGGTAAGCAGACAGCAATGCCTGCCCCAAAGAGGGAGTATTTGGAACCCAGCAGGACCCAGGAAGACACTTCCAGCCTGGAGCACTGGTTCCTTCTAGTCTGGGCCTGAGCACTGAGCAGATCCCAGGTGGGAGTTCTGCCCTCAATCTCACTGAACCCAGAAGAAGCAGGGCTCCCAGGAGCTCTAACCCAGGCAGTATCTTAGGTAAGCAGACAGTAAGTCTGCCCCAAACTGGGAGTAACTGGGACCCACTAAGACCCTGGAAGTCACTCCTGGCCAGGAGCACTGATACTTTCCTGTCTGTGCCTGAGCACTGAGTAGATTTTGGGCCCCACCTCTTACCCCACTTGTCACACCCACCCCACACAGTTCTGATACAACCAAGATAATAGGAAAGAGAGGCTCCAGTCAGAGATAGGGCAGGTAGCACTAAGGAGATCCAGATGGCAAAAGGCAAGCACAAGAATATAAGAATCAGCAACCCAGGGTACTTGGCATCATTAGAACCTAGTTCTCTCACATTAGAAAGTCCTGAATGCCCCATATCACTAGGAAAGCAAGATTCAGATTTAAAATCACTTCTAATGATGATGATAGAGGACTTTAAGAAGGATATAAATAACACTCTCAAAGAATTTGAGGAGAACACAGGTAAACATCTAGAAGCCCTTAAAGAAGATACACAAAAATCCCTTAAAGAATTATAAGAGAACACAACCAAACAGGTGAAGGAATTGAACAAAACCATCCAGGACATAAAAGTGGAAGTAGAAAAAATAAAGAAATCACAAAGGGAGACTACTCTGGAGATAGAAAACCTAGGAGAGAAATCAGGAGTCATAGATGCAAGCATCACCAACAGAATACAAGAGATAGAAGAGAGAATCTCGGTGCAGAAGATACAACAGAAAATATTGACACAACTGTTAAAGAAAACACAAAATGCAAAAAGTTCTTAACACAAAATATCCAGGAAATCCAGGACACAATGAGGAGACCAAACCTAAGGATAATAGGTATAGATGAGAGTGAAGATTCCCAACTTAAAGGACCAATAAATATCTTCAACAAAATTATAGAAGAAAACTTGCCTAATCTAAAGAACAAGATGCCCATAAACATACAAGAAGCCTATAGAACGTCAAATAGACTAGACCAGAAAAGAAATACCTCCCGTCACATAATAATCAAAACACCAAGTGCACAAAACAAAGAAAGAATATTAAATGCAGTAACAAACCCAGCATTACAAAGGATAATAGCAGGAAAGCTCCAATACAAGGAGGGAAATTATACCCTAGAAAGAGCAAGAAAGTAATCCTTATCCAACAAATCCAAAAGAAGGTAGCCACACAAAGATAATTTCACCTCTAATAACAAAAATAACAAAAAGCAACAACCACTGTTCCTTAATATCTCTTAACATCAATGGACTCAATCCCCCAAATAAAAGACAGGCTAATGGACTGAATACATAAACAGGACCCAGCATTTTGCTGCATACAGGAAACCTGCCTCAGTGACAAAGACAGACTCTACCTTAGAATAAAAGGCTGGAAAACAATTTTTCAAGCAAATGGTCCTAAGAAACAAGCTTGTGTAGCCATTCTAAAATCTTCAGCTGGAGAACACAAAGGGAGGGACTCATGGCTCCACCTGTATAGGTAGTTGAGGGTGGCCTTGCCAGGCATCAGTGAAAGTGGATGGCTTTGGTGCCTGAAAGTTTGGATTCCCTAGTGTTGGGGAATTTTGAGAGCGGGGAGGTAGGAATGAGAGGATGTTTGGAGCATACCCTCATAGTAATTGGAGGAGGGGGGATGGGTTAAGGGTTAGGCATCAGTGGAAGTGGAGGGCCTTGGTGCCTGAAAATCTGAATTCCCTAGTGTTGGGGAATTTGAGAGTAGGGAGGTGAAAATGAGAAGATGGTAGGAGCACACCCTCATAGGAACTCCCAGAATTATATGAACTAGACATGACAGAGGCAGGCTGCCAGAAGACTAGATTCCAGAATTCAAACAAAAATAATTATCTTGATATTAAAATTTGTTTTGAGAATTGTATATTGCAGAATACACAGCCTTGGTGTATCTACTCATCAAGCAAGCTGAGCAGACCTGCTCAAACCTCTGATGTCCTGGAATTTCAGCTGGATGCAGTGAAGACACAGCATCAGAGGCTTATCAATTTACTCTTCCCCCAGCCCCTCTTCTAATATCTGAACGCCCATAATCAGCTTGAAGACGTTAGTGAAGATTCAGTACCCCTATTCCCTGGGCTTGGGGACTCAGGTGGTTAATACTGGGCTGTCTTTCTAGGGAAAAGTAGTGGTTTTGTTGGAACAGGGAGGATTAGCTAGGATTTATTGCATAGCCATAACTTATTGGTAGAGATATGTATAATTGTTATTAAGATGAAGTTATAATTTCTTAAATGGTACAAAATTTACTTTGATTTCAAATTTAAGGTTTTCATTGGTACAAGTTTCTTATTGATATAAAAGTGAGATGAATATTGTTACTCTCATAGGCATTGTGCCTGTATAACACATCTAAGAATACAAGGCTTAGACCTAGTCCTTCTTTAAGTTTTTTAACTGATTTGAGATGGTTAGACTGTGAGTCAAGGGCCTATAGCATATTTGTGTCTTTGAGTTTATTGTTAGGGTATTTTCTATATTTCATTTAGAAATAGCTAATAGAAGTTAACAGACAACAGTCCAGATTACCTTACATGAATAGTTGGTTTTCAAAATGTCAGAAGTCCACAGAATTGATGTTACAAACATTTCTGTATTAATGTTCATTTTGATTAGAGACCTGTCTGCTCCTGACAGCTTCCTGTCTTGGATTCTAAGAAGAAATTGAGCATCTTTGGAGTTACTCCAGTTGTGCGGAGATAGCCACTAGGCAACAATTGCCTCTTTCCATCTACAGACAAATTACTGTCCAGAAAAGGACACACTTGCAGAATAGTTGACTGATTATATCTGCCAAGACAGAGTATTCAGCCCTTAATAATTCTGCATCACTAGGTCTGTCAGAAGATCCTGGGCCAGAAGGCTGAGGATCAGATGCTCCAACATTTTGTAGTATAGGGACTGTCCAAGTGTTCAGCGGTCTCTATAAATTGGCTAAGTTTTAGAAGCTATGCTTTGTGCTTCCCATAATTTCAGTTAACTCAGTCATTCTGGATTTCTGACTGGGTTGAAAAGTTATAGTCTCATAGCCAATTCTGGCTATTAACTTAGAGAGAAAAGATTTGAGAGGATGGTTTTCATCTGACATTCATTCTAAAGCCAAGAAAAAAAGCCAGGTTCAGAACTGAGTCTTTTAGTTAGGAGAGATGACAGGGGTGCTGTTTAGTCAACAAAATGATGGTCTGGGTATTAGGTCTATCTTGTACCTTACTGATACAAATTGGTATAGTTATGCCTTAATTGTATTTTAAGAGAAAAGTTTTATTTTAACAGGAAGGGTGATATGTAGGAGAAGCTATAGTGGGAGGAGTACGGAGAGAAAGAGGAGGAGTAAGGAGAGGAGGAGGAGGAGGAGGAGAGGAGGATCTAGGTGATGAGAAAGAGAAAAGAGTGGGGGAGACATGGGGGCAGATGTTCACATGTCTCCTCCAGTCAAAGATAGTTGATATATCTAGGTTGGGTATTGGGTTACACTTCCGATTGATATTGAGCATTACCAAACTTATAAAGCCTTTGGTTAGCATTTAAAAATTATATAAAAGCAAAAAGGAAAAGGGGGCACGAGATAGGGGTTTTCTAGGGAGGGGATATGGGGAAAGGGGTTGGTATCTGAAATGTAAATAAAATATCCAATAATAAAAAAAAAGGATCTTACAGCCTGCCCCCACATACTTCCTCCAACAAGACCATAACTCCTCTAACAAGACCACACCTCTTAATAGTGCCACTACCTATAGGCCAAGCATTCACACACATGGCTCTGGTGCCATACCTATTTAAACCATCACAGGAGCTTTTACCCATTAATGCACTGTTCCATAAATTTGGTGACACTGCTGTGCAAAACCCATCCCATGGGCAAGCGCCAATCCCTGACACTATTAATGATATTCTGTTATGCTTGCAGACAGGAGCCTAGTACTGCTGTCCTCTGAGGGGTTCTACCAAGCAGCTGACTTATACAGATACAGACACCCACAACCATCTTCTGTTTAGTAGATGGAGCTTGGGGACTCTTATGGAAGAATATGAGGAAGGATTGTGGGCCCTGAAGGGGATAGGAACTCCACAGGAAGACCAACAAAGTCAACTAACCTGGACCCTTGGGAATTTTAGAGACTGAACCACTAACGAAAAAGCATACATGGGCTGGATCTAGGCCTCCCAGTACATATGTAGCAGATGTGCAGCTTGGTCTTCATGTGGGTCCTGAACAACTGGAGCGGGGGCTATCCCAGAAGCTGTTGCCTGTACGTAG
>JANHMN010000005.1:33187530-33214556 GCA_030674055.1 Rhabdomys pumilio | reverse complement strand
GAACAACTGGAGCGGGGGCTATCCCAGAAGCTGTTGCCTGTACGTAGGTATGTTCTTCTAGCTGGGCTGTCTTGTCTGGCTTTAGTGGGAGAGGATACACCTAGCCTCAAAGAGACTTGAAGTGCCAGAGTAGGGAGATACCCAGGGGTCCTCACCTGCTCAGAGGAGCAGGGAAGGGGAAATGGGAGGAAGACAGGGTATGGGAAGGTTGTGACTGGGATGGGGCAGTGAGAATGATATAAAGTGACTAAATTTAAAAAGTGAAAAATGACTATTGCACCCCCTATTTACATAACCAAATAATCTGTACTCTAGTTTGCCTTAAATATGATAATGGAGTTCAACTTTAGTTGCAAGATATGGTGGGCAAGCACAGGTAATTATTTGAAAAGGGGGTTGTAGCCTGGAAATACGTACAAATTTATAAATGTATCTCTCTCTGTAATTTATTGCTCACTGTGCAGCAGCATGAGGGGTGAAAGACCTATATTTAGTCTGTTACAATTACTACTTTTCTTCACTGTTAAAATAACCAATCTTTATGGTATTTTGATAAAACCTTACCTCTGGGGGGACATCAAATTTGAATTTCCCAATTTTTACGGAACCAGAACTATTCTTCATTCCTAACATTTCTGGGAGAGGATGAGCCAAAAGGTTCAGAAGCACAATAGGTGTAAACAACACAGTGGAAAAGGCCTCCTAGGAAGCTGGAGAGACTGTGTGTGAGCGGTGATGGGCGCTTGTCGGTCTTGAAGCGCAACAGTTGCAGTTCTAGCATCCCCATAAGGTGTTCACAACCATCTGTAGTTCCAGCTCCAAAAGATCTGACGCCTGATGCTATCCTTTATAGACAGTCACACCCATGCAAATATGTACCCAAATTAATAAAACTGAAGACCGACAAGCGCCCATCACCGCTCACTCACAGTCTCTCCAGCTTCCTAGGCGGCCTTTTCCACTGTGTTGTTAACACCTATTGTGCTTCTGAAAAGTTATGATAGTTTCTCAAAATGTTTTTAAAAAATAGAATTTCTGTGTGGTCTGTGAAAATCACATCTAGCTATATTCTCCCCAAAGAACTGCAATCAGATTCTCTAACACAGATTTGTATAATCATGGTCGTGAAAGCACTATATATAATAACCAAGTGGTAGGAAAAAAAACAAATACCTTTGGAAAGATCAATAAAACAAAATATTATGTATGTATATAATGAAATGTTATTCTGAATTTTAGAAGTAAAATATTCGGTCACATACGGCAACAGGATGACCCCTGAAGGCCTTGCGAAATAAATTAGTCACAAAAAAACCAAGTACTATACAATTTTAGTTACACAAGGAATCTAAAGTAAGAAAATTCATAGAAACAGAACATAAAGAAAAAAGAGAGGAAGAAAGGGAAAAAGAAAGAAAGGAAGGAAGAAAAAAGGAAGGAAGGAAGGAAGGAAGAGAAAGAAAAAATGAAAAAAAGGGGGATGTTTCTGGGTGCTATAACAAAAGGGGAGAAGCAGTTTGGAAGATAGTTTCCTTTTTTCAAGATTAAAATTTGTAGAGATCTGTCGGAGATCAATGACACTGTACTTAATACTACTAAACTATATACTTAACATTGGTGAAGTTAATATTTTTCCACAATTAAAAATTTAAAATAAAAAATAATTTAAAATCAAAACAGTCTCTTGCAGCCAGTCGGTCATGGGGATACATACCTAAATGACAGAACTTGGGAGTTTAAATGCCACTGGGGATATATGGTAAGTGCACAGCTAGCCCGGGCTATGAATCTTTGTCTCAAAAATAAAATAAAGGAAATAAAAGGAAAGCAAAATAGCCTCCATGCAGACTGCATGTTTACAAAACCAAAACAAAACAAACAAAATATTTGGAAAGCTGGACCTCAGAAGATAACTCAGGAAAGTCTTCACTGTGTAAACGTGAGGAGCTTATTTTGCAGCCCTGAACTCAAGAAAAAGCCTGCAATTTCAACATGGGAGCAACAGAATCAAGAAGATCCCGAGAGCTCTGTAACAAGCTGGTCTAGTAGAATTGCTGGGCTCTGAGTTATACAAAAATCCCTATTCAAAAAAGAAAAAAAAGTGGACATAGATTGAGGAAGACACTCAATAGTGATCTGTGGTGTACACCTGTGCACATGCAACTGCACACACATACACAAAAACATAAAATGATAATTATATTTTTTATAAAAGAAGAATGCACTTGGCCTACATGTTTTACCTTACCAACACGTCCTCTTTAAACCAGCATCAGAAAATTTCTGGAGGATTACTCATTACATTATAAGCATCATGTCCACCTTTGAAAAAGACTAATGAACTGTGTCAAGTGCAAATGGGCTAATGGACCTCTTTCTTCTCAACGACTGACATGGACACAGTGATGGAGAGGTCAGAAAAGTATGTCTAAGAGCTATTAGGAAGAGAGTAGGTCGTGGATGACAGAGCAGTGTTTGGTAAACACAGGCAAACAGAATGTGGGAATGACAGGAAAGCCAAAGCCTATTTCAGGATGATGAGGGAAAACAGACACTGGCAATTCTTTTGTCTACCGTTTCCTCCCAGGGTGCTATAGTTTAGAGCAAAGGTTATTCATTCAGTACTTTGAAAATCAATGCTGCTTATTCTGTGCTCAAATGGAAGGTGAGAAAAGATACCCAGTGCCCCTCACTCACAAAGCTTGAAAACTGTCAATGACTTTCTGTTTTTATTTGTTTACTAAGTACGAATGAAACAGCCAAATTTTAGTCTATAGGGGCCTGACTATGTTGTTTTCAACACTCCATTCTCATGGGAATCTGAGGAAACAATATAAAGAGGAGGAGGAATTGGAAGCCACTGTTAACTCCAAGTTCTCAGCTCCCCAAAAGCAGTGCCAGCCTATTCAAATATTCTGAAGTCCCTTCCAGATCGTTCAAAGCCATGACTGGATGACGGTGTTATTTAATAAATAGTGTGAGTGTCAATGGCATTTTGAAAAGTCATTACTATATGTGATGGTTTTACTTAAAGCAGCATCAATGTTCTTCTAGCTTCATAAAACAATCCTTATCTTTATTAGTGAGCATTCAGAAAAAAATGTTCCAACAGATCTTCCCCCTTCCAGGTGTTAACATGGTTAAATAGGCTTATACCTGTTGTTAACAGTCTCCCTTCCTACCTTCCAAAAGGAAGAGGTGGCCTTCTTGCTTTTGGTTTCTGAGGTTTAGGGCAAGAAGAGCCTTTCTTAATAAGGCCACTCCAGTAGCCATTTGATTTCCACTTTGCAGCTGTCATGCTATGTATTTATTCGAAATGACTTGCTTTTGTTTCTTGTCTAAGGCAGGGCTAACTAGGCTAGGAACATTGAACCACACTGTTCAAATTTAGCATATTGCACAGAGAAACCACAAACGTCAAGACTGCTGTGCCCCCTTGAGAATTTTCAAACATAACATCAATTGTAACATTCTAACTATGTTCTTTGGTTTTTTTTTTATTTTGTTTCATTTTCTTATGTAAATGTTACAATAAAAAATATATAAAATTCTGTGTGTGTTGGATGGGGTCTGAGTAGGATATAAATGAAATAATACTGGCAATAGGTTAGGGATTGTTGAGGCTAGCTGATGGACATATCAAGATTACTATGTTACTATGGTAACTGCTTTGTTTCTAACTGACAATACGTAACAACAACAAAGGCTAAAAGAAACAAAAGAGATCATGAAGATGAAGTCAGACTATCTTAAGTATGAGTCCCCACACTACTTTCCAGCCATGTATTGACTTGGCTAACTTACCTTTTTTAGCTTAAAGTCATGCTACTGTTAAGATTGGATGTAGTGAGAAACATGAGGGATGAGCCACATAGTGTACAGTCAAGAAAGTTAGCTCTTCTTATACTCTCTGGCAAGCTTTCTGAACGGCAGAGTAACCATAGATACTAGACTCCATGCCTTAAGAAATCTTTATCAGCAAAGTCAAGTAATTTTCCAAGCTGAAAGATGCTAATTGTGGTACTCCAGATGGGAAGTGTAGCTAGGAAAGAGGGGCTGAGATGGCCAGAGAGGTGAAAATAAAGGTGAGGAATCACAAAAGCAACCCCGAGAAACAAGTGTGTTGCTTTGCAGCTCTGGGTCTCTTAAAGCACCTTTGAGAACTAGCACAGCATCTGATATTTCTTTCAAGTCAGCTTCTCCCTTTGCCCTCTGCTTGTCTCTTCTATGGGTCTGGAGAAGTCTGTAATATATACAGGGAGAAAGTGACTCACCATTCTTTAAAGGTGTGTGTGGCCCCTGGAAGTCAATCATGCTCCAAAAAGTGACCACACATCCAAGAGTACATGGGCAGCATCAACTGGGGTTATTGATTTTTTTTTTTTTTTAATGAAGGAAGAAGGCACAAAGTTGGGTAGGAAGAGAACAGAGAGGGATCAGGGAAGAGTTGAGAGGATAGTGAACGTGACCAAATAACAGTGCATACAATTCTCAAAGCACTTACTAAAAATACACAAAAATATAAGTCACACCTTATTTTCATTTTCTTAACAAACATGTAACAGATGCATATATGTCCCAGTAATCTAGCAGACACTAAGCATGTGATCTTGCAATAATTACCAAAGCTGCATTTTTTTTTTTTTTTTTAGAAAGACTGAAGTTTAAATAGATGAATTAGCTTGCCGGAGCTCACACCACTAGAACATAGCAAAATCGTTATTCTGAACAGAGATTCAGAACAGAAACCGTGCCCTGATCTTCTATGTCTTTGCAGCAACTTCATAGCAACTAACAGAATGTGAAGTGGGTGAAAAAAGGAAAAAGAAATCAAAAGGAAAGGAAAGGACATGACTGCTCCTAGGTATGGTAGAAGAGAGAGTTATGGTAGATAAAAGGGGGAGCACAGCCAGAGGCGGGGACATCTGGGAGAGTCCAGAGTGGTCATGACCTTAAGTCATGTGAAGAGAGAGGTTGAGATGGGGAAACAGGAGAGCAGCTCCACACCAAGAAGGTCAGCCTGGGCCAAAAGAATAGACAAAACGGCCAGGAAGCCAAAAAGTCTCAGTTATATAGGGAATGGCAGCCGTGAGGAAAGTATCCCAGGCCACCAGCTGGAGAAGTTCAGGGTAGGGGGCAGTGTACGCCATCCAGGGGGGGTCCTATAGCAGGTAGGGACTGATGGATGCTGGAAGAACCTGGTGGCCAGCATCTGCTTTGATATGTTAAAAGGCACCTCAGCTCTTGGGTTTGAAACCTAATGGGACAGAGGATAATAAGAAGTGCTACTTAACATTTTCTCTTTCTCTTGCTCCCTACTCTCAAAGGTTACTTCTCAGAATTACATATTCATGCAGTTTCAAGGGGGGGGTGTGTTAAGTACAGACCCAGCTTTTAAAATGCAGGTCCTTCCATTGCTTTCGGTAATGTTTTTAGAATCTTGAGAGATGCACAAAAGCAAAATGGTTTTGTTGTCAAGAAGTCATCCACACTAAGTACTGAAGGGCACAAGGCCCGAGAAGAGAAGAAATTTGCAGAACAAAGAAGCTCTTCATACTTAGGTCCATTATCAAGCAACCATTTTCCAGAAGGATCCAGGGTAAGGGAAGCACAATTATCTGTGAGAAGTGGCCCTGACACAGGACCTTGGCCCCTTCTGAGCCATTACAGGCTTCCTGAGCCCAGCCAAATTACCTGCTTTTCAATAAGATCTTTATCTGCCCTTCTATTCTTGTCCAAAGTACTGTCATTTCCTTTCTGGCGACACTGGGGGCTGCCTCCAGGCAGTATGACGGCAATGGCCCATACTGTAACCTTCACTTCCCCTCTCCCCACTCCCCCAGTCTCTCCCAGATGAACCATATCTTGGAATTCCCATTGTTTGATGTTTTGTTCCTTAACTAACCTCCACTTCCCAGCTGCAGCAGACATCCCTCCACCACTCCCATGCACCTTCTGCCCTGGTCATGGATTTCATGGCTGGGTAGCAGTAAATAGGAATCTCTATGTGTTCTTTCTTTCTAAATTGGTTAATATTTTAGACATGGTATATCTGCCCTTTTAAAGTATATTTATTCTATGACAATTTCATACATGTATATAACACATTATAATCTGTGCAAGGAAATAAGCTTCTTTGCTGCAGAAATTAACTATACTGCCTAGTCTTCCCTGCAGACAGGTGGACAGTGAATACAAGCAGACATCATGATGTCGGGTTTCTGGGAAAGCTACTACCCACTCCATGGTATTTGAAAGTGATGCTTAAAGTTCCAGCAGACATCTTGGGACCATGAGGGAAAGGTCAAGAGACTTACAAACAGCCCTGGCATTCTTGAACTGCTAAACCAACACCAGCAACCGCCTACCTTTTGACTTCTCGTTACATGAGACAAATAAACACTCATGTGTTTCAGCCACTCTAATCAAATTTCTTTCACTCACAGACTAAAACAGTTCTGAATAGATTCATTGCAACAAGTTTTGTTCTGCCTTCCTTGGCTCTCTGTTCATTCCTAGAATTTCCCTACCTCCCCTCCATCCCATCTCTGCATCTCTGCCTACTGAAGTGCATCTGTCATGGGAAACATATTTAAAATGATGAGCACTGTAGAGAATCAGATTTTATTTTATTAACTCCCAATCCAGAAAGAATATTTGTTTTTGACTGGTTGCTTTGGTTTGGTTTCTGGGGTTTGTTTTATTTGTTTTGAGATAAGGTCAGCCATGTCTGACCTGGAACTAGATATGTAGATTAGACTGGTCCTGAACTCACAGAGATCTGTCTGGCTCTGCATCTAGACAGCTGGAATTAAAGTCATGTACTAGCATGCTCAGGAAGCCAGTCATTTTACTTTTATGACTGTCTCATGTACCTTCATGTGTGTTGTGATATATGTGTGTCTGCCTTGTGTGACAAGAGTTATTACTCTTACTTATGGTGCCTATTTCTTTGTATTTTCTGCAGTCAAGAACAGAGACACATACAACAAACATTTAACAAATCTTTGCTGAATTCAATATAAATATGAACTCGCAATATGAATATGCTCTCTACACAAATACAGGCACACTAAGAAAGTTAACTACTGAATAGTAGTTTCAAAAATGAAGATTGGTGCAATGTAGGCAAAAATAATGGGTAAAATATACCTTGGAATGATATCTTATAGAGGTGACTTAGAAAATAATAGTATCCATTTGGCAATGGGAGATTCACTTGTATTTCATTTAACATTATATGTTCATTATAACATTTACTTATATGAATGTCCTCATTATGAAACACTTCAATAAACAGAGTTAAATCAATATTAATAAAGATTTAGTTGGAAATGCTATGATCAGATCTAAAATATACAGGCGATGATAAGGCCTGGTGAATAAAATGAGAATTTCAACTAAATTGAACACAATGAGAATGGAGAGGAGGAAAATAAATCTACTTAGCCCAGACTCTCGGAACAGGTATATAATTTTTATAGGTAAGGATCTGTCCCTCACACTCATGCTGAGATTTTTGTTTCCTGATGCATCCCCATGAAACTATACAGAGGTAGAAATAGTTGTCAGTTGGTATATAAAGAGAGAAATACAGATGAGTAAAAACCAGAATGGACTGAACAGCAGAGGATAGATCATTAGAAAAACACCTCGTTCCCTGTGCTCACAGAACACTTGGTTGCTATCTGTTGTAGCTGTAATCAAGTTAGCATGCATCCTTCATTAACATCCCCATCAGAATTCTGAGCACAAGGCTAGAATAGCAATTGTATTCCACCTACCTAGTACTCTACCTGGCACATAGCAGACTCTCTGTGAATAGTTTCTGATTCAATGTCAACTTTCTTTACTTGTCTACAACATTTAAACCTTGTGACCATGGTGCACGAGGATGTAGTTCCATGATGGAGCCCTTGCCCAAAATGTGTGAAACCCTGGGTTCTTTCCTTAGCACTGTAAAATTCATTTAATTTTATAAAATTTTAACTGACAAGGACGTATTGAAACATATTCTTCCTTTACTTTCCTGCCATTAGATTTTCTTAGATTTCTTTCTCTACCCTAATAAGTGACATTCAGTTGTACTTGTCCCAAGGATCCTTCCCTGAAACTACCTTTCAGATGTGTATTCCATGAAGGATTGTTCTATATTTCTCTTGATGTTCATACTAAGTCTTGAGAAATTATCTTTTTTAATATCTTTTTATTTGAACATTATTTTTACTCTTGCCTTCAAAGATCTCAATTCAATATTTTCTAGACCTCTTTATCCTTTATTTCCTCCTCAATACCCCTTGAAGTCTTTTTTTTTTTTTTTTTTTTTTGGTATCTTATTGTGCTACTTACTGGTTTATATCATCATCTGACCTGGATTCTTGTTCACAAATTCTCTTTACATCACTGGAGACTTGTCTATGGGTTTCTTTCCCATAAGTTATGATTCCGCCCCCTACCCCCAATTCTCAAAATCCCGTATGGTTCTTTTTGGTTTTCATTATTTTTTTCTATCTACCTGTTCAGTGCTCAATTTCTTACTTCTTTGTATCCCAGGGTGAACTCAAAGGAGATAATCTAGCTGGGCATGACACAGAACGTCTAATCCCTCTGACTCTACATTCCAAGGGCTGCCATTAGCAGTTTTGTGGTGATGGAGATCAAACCTGCTTGAGACTCTTCATGAAAGGAATTCAAGCAAACACTCCTCCAGCTAAGTCAAATTCCATGCACTCTCTTTCTCAACTCATTATTAAATGTCTTTTTATTTGACTTTTGCAGCATTGTTAAATCATAATTGTTTCCTACCTGCCATCTTATTATCCTTAATTGAGAATCTCTTTCTGTGGACATCCACTCATAAGGGCTTTTTTTTACTCTTTGTACACTGAAGGATCTCTGAAGTGGAAACTTAAGGGTTCTTTGGAGAGTCAGTTGTGTTGGATGGTGGTTTGTTGGGGCAAACAAGTGAAGGAGTGTTTCCCTGACGTGGATACAGGTGAAAGACTAAGGCACACTCATGAAGAAGTGTTTCACTGAAGCAGACACAGGAAAAGCGAACACATGAAAGGACATGTGATGAAGGATTCTTTGTTATCAACATACATGTCTTCATCTACCTCATACTGTGTAGGTGAGCTCCATTTGTTTGGACTCTGTGGATTCAGGCTGAATGGATGTATTTGTTGAGGCAAGACCCGTGCTTAGACAAGGCACATGTAGGACATGTGAGGTTTGGAGGGTATAAATAGGACTCGATGTAATGATGAGACAAAGCTTGGCTTGCTAGTACAGCTAGCTGTGCAACACCTGTGGGTCTTGAAACTTTGCTGATCTTTGCTTCCCTGAGAGAGGCACAGCCAAACTTCTCCTGGTGTCCTGGTGTCCCTCTGGCTCCCTCCTCCTGACTCAAGCCAAGGCTGAGGCCTGGCTGTCTCTGATAGATAGGTCATGTCACCACTGTTGCTAACCTTGACTCTACTGAACTGGACTGCTGGTGTATCTGTGAAGTGTTGTGAGTGGATCTATCTGCAGCTGCCTGCCAACCTGTGAACTGAACTGCTGATTTCCAGACAACACAGATGAGAGTTGCTCCAAAGAACCTTTCTAAACAGGTCCACTTCCCCCACCCCCATTCCCTCTGGTGGGTGGTATGTTACGAGGAAGGTTAAAGCATTTAAGAACCACCATTAAAAATAAGGTTTGAAATAAAATTCAAGTTACAGCCAGTAGGCAACATTGCAATCCCTCTATGAAAATTAAACAAATGATGATGTACTTAGTATTTAATGATCAGTGAAAAGCGTTTTCCTCCACACTCCTTACTTGTAGGCAAGTGACTATTTCTACATAATAAATGAGTTATTTTCAGGGGCTGGGGAGATGGCACAGTTGGTCAAATGTCTCTTATACAAGCATGAGTTCCTGAATTCAGTTCCTGGAAACCTTGTTTTTAAAAAGAACTGAGCATGTCTATAATCCCAGTGCCAGGGGCAGAGACCAATTAACTGACCTAACTGAAGTGGTGTCCTCAGGGTTAATGAGAAACTCCGTGACAAAAAGAAAAATTTGTGGAAAAAAATGGGGAGACATTCAAATTCATCCACTGATACATACTATAAATAAATAAATAAATAAATAAATAAATAAATAAATAAGGTATTTTTCTGGGTTGCTCACTGGGGTAAGTCACCATGAGAGAATTTTTGCATTATAACAGATCTCTAGTCGCCAGGGCTGCTTTGTCTGAGTCCCAGGAGGATATGTTTCTGTCCTACTACTCAGTACTTCAATATTGACTAGTCCGTCAAGGAGCAAATACATCAAAGACAAAATCTGGCCTGATTATCTCCAGAAAACCAGGCTTTATTGACTGGCTTCCATTGTTTGCCTGACTTAAGTTCAGCTCAGCTACTTGTAAAATACCATTTAGAATATGGTATCCATATTTTGGGGCTTTCTGTACTGAAAGAAGTTCTTCCCCAACTTATCTTACTGTCCAAAGAAGAAAGTGTCCTCTACTTCCTCCACACCTTAACCAAATGGCTTCATTCTGTTCAGATCTGTCCCTCTCAGATTACTTTTGACCTTTACCCTTAGCTTTCGCCTAAACTTCAGGGATAACAGACAAACACTCAGTGATCCATCTAAGGCACTTAGTTCAGTGGCTATCCCTTCACACTTGCTTTTTCTTATATCCATTTTTCTCATTCAACAACACAGCAACCTAATTATTCAATGAGGTTAGACATACTAGAAGTACCCATAGCACTTTCAGAATTGCTCTCACTCTCTTCCTCTCTTTTTCTCTCTCACTTGCTCTTGCTCTCTAATTCTCTCTTCCTCTTTTGCATGCTCTCTCTCTTTGTCTCTCTCTGTCTCTCTCTCTCTGTCTCTCTCTCTCTGTCTCTCTCTCTCTCTCTCTCTCTCTCTCTGTCACACACACACACACACACACACACACACACACACACACACACACCAATTCTTGTCATTACCAATTATGAAATTTATTTGGTTTACATCTTCTATAGCTCCCAGGGAGATGTTCCAGTTTCATTTCTAAGTCATCTTCATCTAGACAAGTGGTTCCCAACCTGTGACCCCTTTGAGAGCTGAATGAACCTTTCACAGCATTCACATAAGTCCATGGGAAAACACAGATATTTACATTACTGCCCATAACAGTAGCAAAATTACTGTTATGAAGCAGCAACAAAAATGGTTTACAGTTGGGGGATCACCACAACAGGAGGAACTTATATTAAGGGGTTTGAGCTTTAGGAAGGTTCAGAACCACTGATCTAAACAGTATCCCCAGTCACACCTGTGGCCTTTGCCTTTAATCTACTTGGTGTGCATTTAATTATCAAAACCATAACCAAAATTCTCTTTCCAAATTACAGATGTGATCACATTTCCTGTCTGCACAGAAACTATTATTTACGTTCCATCTTATGGGGTTTAAAAAAAAATCTTGACTTCTTGACAATGCTCAAAGCACTTGACAATCAGATACTGATAATGTACTCTTTTTATTGTGTCTCCATATTTTATGATGCATAACACTCTGGGTATACAGACTTTCCATCCTGTAACTTAACACATTCACTTGAAATTCACTTTTCCTTCTTCCCCAGCTACCAAATATTGATTGTCATGTAAAACCAGTTCAAATTTTACTCTTCTCATAAAGTTTTCTCTAAATCACTGTATGAACTATATCCTACATCTGTTTATCCCCTGCAGAACTTATCAGAGGCCACTGAGTGTTTCTTCCCCTTCCCCACATCATACTCTAATTCTGTGAATACGCATTAGGCTACAAACAGAATATGTTCTGAGTTTGGAGTAAAATCATGTTTGAGTCACAATCCCATCACTACAAGTGTGACTTTGCATTTCGCTTCTCTGAGTTGGTTCATTCATTTACAATTCTGCAACTCAAACAGCCACTAGCACCATGCCGGGCAAAACTGCTCATTAACTATTTGCTGCTCTTTTAAAGGTTTGTGGCTCTGCAGCTTTCTGTGTCTTCAATGTGTCCCCCAGCTTTCTGATGCTACATTGACAGGCCCCTGCTTCTGCATGCCTATTCCAAGGCTTAGCCTTGTACAAAGTACAAACTCACCAAATTCTCCTTGAATGAATGCTCAAATATCACACGTTTTTTATATGAAACGTTTAATTCAGTTGGGGTAAAAACAGCTCTTGTTTTGTATGAAACACCAACAGATGGATGCTTCTGGGCTGGCCCAAGATGTATCAATGGAACATCCTGTCTGAGCACCAAAGAGCAAGGCTTTTCAGTATTGTCTGGACATGCTGGCATTACTAGAAATGGTAAAAGAGAAAGAGGAGGGTTCATATCCTAAGAAAGTGTTTGGAGCTAAATGAGAAGTGTAGGCTGAGAAAATAACCCCTCTCTTTGAAAACGAAAGGCTGCTAGTGAATGTGAGGCTTGTGCAGAGCCAGGGCAATACGTGTGTAGTGGGAGCCAGGGTTTTGGGAAATCCTTCTGCTGGACTGTGGTGAATTTTGAATGAAACCCTCTCAGCATTTCGCTCTCCATAGACACAGCACATTTTCTTTTTTGTCGAAATCCTTATTTCTCAGCATGCTCACAACCCTACATTCCTGATTAAAACAAACAAACAAGTGAAACCAAGTGGATTATTTGAGGGTTAAGACATGAATTTGGTCAGCCTCACATTTCATGGGGTAGCACAAAAATGCTTATTTTCACTCTGTACATACTACTTTATATTCCTTTAAACTGCCCGTGTTCCAAAGTTATCACTGCTACAAGAAGAACATAAATTCTTTGGTGCTGTTTATAGTGAAGAGAAGCACTATATTTTGTAGTGTACCAGTTCTGATATCATCACCAAGGTTTCCCTTAGAGTAAAAGAGCCATGATGAACAGTCTTTTTGAGTTATGCAAATCTGTTACAATGCTTAAGCAACTCTGTATGTACTTGTGGGTTACTGCTTCTGTGAACGTGAAGAAGAATCAGAATGTTGGGCTTTGCCACTAAGTGATAATAAAATGAAGTATTGCTTTAGTCTCATACTATAAGCTACTCAGTACTCTTCTTGAGATCCAATTGTGTCCGTGTTGAGATACAAAGTCATCCTACTACATGATGCATGCCGTACAATCATCTCCAGCACCCACTGCTTATACAAGAAATTCAATTAAAAGAGAGGAGAGGAGAGGAAAGAAGAGGAAAAGCTTCTTGAAACCAAAGGTTTCATGATTTCCTGGCTGATCTTTATTTCCATGTGTAACCTATGATTTTTTAAGCTGTCCCTTCAATTAGACAAATCAATAGACCATGATATAGTCAACATTATGTGTTGACATATCTATTTATTGACAGATGTTCTTTCATGGTGTCTGGTCCCCTTCTCCGAAATCCATCTTGTTCTTGGCTAGCTGTCAAGTAAAAAAGAGAATTCAGAAAGTAGTAGAGTGTGATAAAAATAACCACTGGAAAGTAAAAGAGGCTTTCTATAGTTTTATCTGGGTAAGAATTCTTAGATTGTGATGTTGCCTGTCTGTGTTAAATTAAAAATAAACTTTCTGTAAAAACTAGATTTTAGTACTCGAAGAGATGTTTGTAGGTGTATGTGTGTGTGTGTTTCTGAGTTTTTTTGTGGCCGAACTTCAGGGAAATAGTCTGTGAATGGCTCTGTAAGTTGAAAGGGTCATCTCATTTGGTCTCATGTACAGAGGCACAGGCAGAACCTCTGGCTTTTGGCCCTGCTTAGACCTTACTGAATTTATCAGGCTAAGAGTGGGAGACTTTGTTTCTTGCCATATGTTATTGAAGAGGCTGGAAGAGACTGTCCCCTGTCTCCTACTGTGTTATTGTTTACCAGCAGTGTTGTGGGCAGACAGAGAGGAATATCCAAATGGGAAGTATTTTATTATTAACTCTGGTTAACACCTGAAATGGGTTATATGACTTTAAATATAACCCACACAGGACTGGACAATTCCAATAGACGGATTTGAACTTTTGGTAGCAGCCAGATGCTAGCCAAGAGCCTGGGGGTGTTGCAGCTCTGGGCAAGTGTGTATGTAGTTAGTGAATAAGCAACAGAAGTAGCAGGTCTCCCATTTTTAGCAGAGCTAGAAGAAGCTGGAATAACAAATCCCCATCTACAACCATGGGTAAAATCTTGGAGGCTGAGGCAGGAATGGTTGCTGCTTCTTGCTATCATTCCTGGAATCCTGGAAACCTGGGGGATGGCTTGAGGAAACTCCTTACCCTGAGACAGAAACCTCTGGAAAGAGGATTGGAGCCCTAGGGAACTTCTCTAGATTTCCACCTCCAGCTGTCTTCCTTCTCCTTCCTCTATGGAGCTTGCTCTGTGTTTGCTAAAGCCAAGTAGCATATGGATTTATGGAGTGCCAACTGGGACCTGATTGCTGAATATGATTATGCAAATAAATGAAGGATTAGGACCAATCAGGGAAGAGCTGTCAAAAGCTTCTCTGTTGCAATCACTATGGCAGTCTTGGAGGTCTGGCTTGTTGCTTTCTCAGCTTGATCAAGCTCAGAACTCTAGCTGGCAAAAGCCAAGGTTTTCATGCAGCCAGGGGTTGTCGTTCCCTTTGTAGATCCATTGCCTTCAGGACTTGAGTTCTGTGCTCAATAAAAAGTCCCTCAGGGACAGCACACTCTGTAGGAAGAGAGCAGGGAAAGAGTGGAGGCTTTTACCTCTATAATTACGAACTGAGCAAAGCAGTATGCTCTTTATCTTTTCTCTTTTTTCTTTTCTTTTTCTTTTCTTTCTCTTTCTTTTTTGAAAGGATGGAGGTTTTGCAGCCTTCCTTTTCTTGGAGTCAGTTCCACTTGACTGTCACTGAAGAGGTAGAATGTGAGGCCTGTACAAAACTAACCTCCTCCTACTGTCAAGTAGACCACTTAGGAATAATGGGCCAAAAAATCTCATCTTGAAGGAGGCTGCAACTTTTGTGAAGCCAGATGGCAGACCTAATTTCTATTTTGAGCTGAAATAACCCTTTTGAAGTTGGTAAGAATTTTGTGTGTGCATGTACATATATGTGTACAACACACAGACACACACACACACACACACACACACACACATACACACTTCTTATGCAGCTCCTATCCTTTTCTTGGTACTCCCAACCCCAACAACATACTCTACTTGAAACCTTGGTTTGAAACTGCTAAGCCTAACACCTTTACTCTAAACATTAGATTTGCCCATAGTAATGATCTGGTATGAAATGTTCTTAGTGGCAGGTACGGTACGGTGTTGCAAGACTATAATCTTAGCACTCAAAGATAGGAAGATCAAAAGTTTGAGGGCAGCCTGTGCTACATCCTGAAGCCTGACTCAGAAAAAAAAATGCAGGCAAGATAATGTTCTCCCATAGGTAGCCTTTCATTTTGTGGATCAGACACAAATGTAGAGAGAAGTGAGTGTTTCCAAACAGCTGAATTGGGGTAGCTTGACAGAAGAAAATCCTTCAAAAATGTCAGAGGTGCTGTTTTCTGCTCCTTCATTCTTTTACTCTTCCTGTTAAGAAATAGTGTCAGTCTTCAACGGTGCCTGTTGGATAGTATAACATGATAGGGTGATACAAAAAAGACTTCATAGGTAGTGGAGAAGTCCTAAGTATGTGAGATTCCAAGTGAATGTGTGTTGTTGACAGGAGTTGGGGGGTATTGGGGGGGAGGAAATGTCATAGACCCTAGACCCTGAGGAAAACATCAAAGCCTTCTCTTCTGGTTCATGTGAGATGTAGATTTCATGTGCAGAATATGTCTCCCATAGCTTTCTCTCTCATTCTTCAGATATTTATACCCTAATGGTTGATTGCTTTTAGAGACTGTTCCTACCTAGATTAGGTAAACCTGTCTCCTTGATCCAGCTGAATAACACTAAACACTGCTGTCGGGCCATGGAAGGGTGTCCTGGTTCTTGGGTTGTGGGTTTGGCCGTGCCCCAAGAACCCAGGCTGCAGTCATGAGGTCTAATCTCCACTCAACCTGTGCCCTTCAGTCATGTACACAGGTGGGGCATGATAAACAGCCCCCAGGCCCTAGAGAGTTTTACATACTAATAAGGTACCTGAAGGCCAGAGGGTGGAGCCAACTAAGTAAGCATTCCTCCCCAGCCCCTCCCCCCTCTTCCCCTCCCTATTTAACTCAGGTCTGGCCTGGGTTTTGGGGGCACACATCCAGATCCATCCACCATCCACCATGCCAATAAACTGGTTTTGGAAACCCAAGGACTTCCTCATGTGTTGGGGCCGCGCAGTGAGGAACCATGGTGAACAGTCAGGCCTAACTTCAAGCTGGAGGAACCCAGAGCATTCTCAGCCAACTACACACAGCTTGGCGTGAGGAACCCTAGGTTTCCCCAAGTTTTTATTTTTTTTCCTACACACTGCCTCCTTGGTTCTCTTTCTTTCATGTATGAGTGCTCTATCTATATGTACCCCTTTATGCTAGAAGAGGGCATCAGATCCCATTACAGATAGTTGTGAGCCATCTTGTGGTTGATGGGGATTGAACTCAGAACCTCTGGAAGAGCAGCCAGTGCTCTTAACTGCCGAGCCATGTTTCCAGCCCCAGTTATTTGATTATAATAACTCCACCTCTTTGTTCTATATGATAAGTACTTGGAGGTTCTGGGGTTTCTCCAGCAGACAATTCAGACTACTCCATTCTATCATTCTGTCCATATCTATCTGATGGTCATTTGATCCTTGCTGGTCATCCAAATCAGTCAGGTCTGTCTCTGGAGCCATGCAGGACATTGCAAGACCTTCCATCTCCTTAGAAGTCCACCTGTATTTGCGATGGGCTTATGGAAAAGTGGTAAGTGACAACTCAGGAAAGCTATATATTCCTGTTCTAATGAGGGACAGTTTCCTCTTGCCAGCAATTGTTCAATAGTTTTACAAGTTAACTTTCAGAGTTTGAAAGTCTCCTTACTGTCTCAAGCCTTCTAAGTTTCATTAACTCCCTGAGACTTATGAGCCTCTCCCTGCCTCCAGGAGGGAATGTTTCAATTAGGAGGAAATAGCTACACAATAGCATGTCTGACATTGCTTGCGTCATGTCTGCTTTCTACTGTACAGTACTGCTCTGTTCTTTTCAGGTGGTAAAGGATGCAGTGATGAGCTCTCTGTATACTTGTCTAGGAGAAATGCATACTGTAATGTGGTACCAAGCTCGTTTTTTAGAAAAAGAATCATTAAGAAATATACAAATTTTGAAGTGGCCTGATGCCTTTAATTTCAAGAGCTATAAGGTACTCAGTGTCTTTCATACTATCTAGAGAGTAGGTAAAATAAAATAGGATCAGACAGATGGTGTGAAGACCTGCTTTGCTTCTTAGAACTCGGGGATGTGGTCTTAGGAATTGCCTCTGTGTTCTTAAGGATATGTGAGAGAGAACTGTAACACTGTTGCTGAACTAGCGTGATGATTCGAAGGACACAAAGCAAGATTACTCAACGTCATTGGTGCTGACATTTGCAAACTCACTGTTTTGTGTGGTGACCTGTTCTGTGATGATGATGATGATGATGATGATGATAAAATAAGCTTCTCTATGTTGAACTCAAACTTACTTTTTTAAGATGTAAAAAATGAGGCTCAGCCAATTAACATGCAGGAGGTTCAATTTCCATAAAAAAAAAAAAGAAGTGGAAAGATGGCTTCATAGGTAATATGACTTCATTTTGTCAGCATTTGTGTAAAACAACTGAGCTCGGTGACATCCACAAGCCCATCGCCAGAGAACAGATAGAAAGGTCCTAGGTTCTTGCTGGCCAGTCTAGCTAGCCAACATAAAAAGGATATTCAGTGGGAGACCCTTTCTCAAAAAAAAAAAAAAAATAAGTTGGAGAGCAAAAGAGGAAGATATATGAAGTCAACTTCTGACCTCCACATGTTGAAGCACAGGGTATGTCACACACAAATAAATATATAAATAAATGAACATCACTTTTAAAAGATATGACAACCAAAAATGTCTCTAGACACTGCCCAAATTCCTTTGGGTTGGGGAGAATGGGCCCTGTTAAGAACCACTAAATAAAAAAGTAACTGGTGTGGTAAATTGAAAACAGTAGGTAGCCATTAAGCAATGGCTATCATTATGATTAATATACTAGCAATCCTAAAAGTATTTTACAGATGCCAAACATTAAGATGTACATTTAATTTTAATTATAATTTAATTTTGAACTTTTAGCATATTCTTTCAGACATCTTTCAAGCTTCTTATGCTAAGAAAAGTATTCGAAATTAACATTTTTCCTACTTGCCTCCTACATTAGTGTGTCCAGCATTAAAATTAACATGTACTAACTAATCTCATTATTTTCATACTCAAAAATAGAAAAAAATTTTTTTTTTGCTTGGCACCATGGCTTGTACCTATAATCTCAGAATTCAAGATGCTCAGACAGGAAGGTTGCCACAAGTTTGAGGTCAGCCTGGACTACACAATGAAACCCAGCCTCACCTCCACCCCCCCCCCAAAGTCCAGTATATTCCTTGAACAAGGTTTCCTAGATTCACATCTATTTAGTTGTCCAAGCCAAACTACCTCCCACTTCAACTAATTAGCAAGAACTGTCCCTTCTCCCTCCTACACATTTACAAAGTGCACCCAAACCCATCTGTCTCTGGGGACACCATCGTCTTGCTCCTAAACTACTACAAAGGCCTCATAACTCAGCAACCCAAAACTTGCTTTGATCATGTCCACAGGCAGTTAGAAGGAACATTCTGAAGCACAGACATAATTAGATCATTCTCCTACTTAAAGATCTCTAGCTTTCGATTGAATTCGGCTTTGTTCAGTTCTTTACTAGCTAACTCCTACTAACCTCTTTACAATAGCTATACAAAGTGTTTCAGTGAAATGGCTGATCATGTCAATCCCTCTTCTGTGATGTTTCCTGCGCATGACTGAGGTGTAGGGGTTGTGTTGTAGATGTATCTATTGGGGGATGGGCATCCCCAGTCAGTTGTTCTCTGGATTTGGACTTTGACTGGTGTGGCTTTCTCTAATTGTCTCTGTCTGCAGCAAAAAGAAGTTGTATCGATGTGGTATGTGAGCTACAATTATCTGTGGACATAAGGAAAATATTTATAATGCAGTTAGAATTTATATTTTATTTAAGAAAATGGCCTCAGTAGGTTCTTTTCTAGGGTCTATGACATCATCAGCTTGGAAAATACCAACAGAATGTTTTAAATAACAGATTTAAATGTCAGTTCTCTTACCAAAATGCCACAACTTTTCTTTCTAGATACATTGTTCTTTAAAAAAATATATTGCTGGTATCCTAGCAATGTATATATCAAGCTGAATAAAGTCAAGGAGCCCAACTTGCTCATTCTTATAGTTCTGAATCATCTAATCCAATGCCTTTCATACACATGCTAGACACTTGGCAATTATTCCTGAAATGACAGGACAACATCTGCAAGTTTCTTATCCAACCACTCCTCCTTATTCCCACTTGTGGTCTGTACAGTTTTATTAGTGAGTCAGGCATCTGTCTTTGAATAAAATCCAGCTAGACACACCCAGGTCTGGGGAGACACTCCCAGTTTCAATAGAAACAGCTCCTGGATGTCTGCCTAACTTCCTAAAGCCACCAGAACTTTCTTGGTTCAACATACACAGCCTTGCTTTTCATTTGTTTCAAAGAATGTATCCTTCACAACACATTGTGTAAAAATTTTCAGCTCAGGATTTGTTTTCACTATTTTCTATGCCAGAAGTATTCTTGCTTTATTCTGATCAAATCCACTCCACATCCAATTCTGATCTCAATTCTTACTTTATCCATGATGTCATCTTTATTTGAGCCTACGTTTATCTCTTCTATGTCTGAGTTCTTTTGCCAGAGATAATGTAATATGCTATGGCATTTCAAATTCTTCCAAGTGTATGTCTTCCTTTCCTTAGCAAGATCATTGACTGGTTTGGTCAGGGATTATTTCTTAATCTTCTGTTGTACAGGGCTGCTCACTGTTAGATTGTGAAATCAACAAAGCTTCTATATTCCTTATAAGTAGTTTCTTTCAGCTTAGGAAAAGATCCCCAGAACTTACGCTTACCTATAGAGAAACTCTGTAGGGTTAGCTGACAAGCTGAGAATTGGCCAATTCTATTAAAAACGAGAATTTTTTAAAGTCAACCTTTTACAATAATTACATCAGTTTGGTTACAGGTAATCTATTTGGATATCTTGGGCTGAGTTAAAGAAGTTGAAAGAAAATCAAATGGCTGATTTTTGGTAATAGTTATAAAACATGACTAAACAACATTGGAATAAGTCAAATTCAGTTTCATATTTAATTTGCCTTGTGTTTCAGATAAAATCATGTATCCCAGGCTGGCCTTGAGCTTTTCCCATTGCCAATGATGAACTTGAGTTGTTGCTCGTGCTTCTATCTCCCTGGTACTAGGATTCGAGACCTGAACCGCAACCCCTGGTTTATATGGTGCTGAGAATCAAACCCAGACTTTCATGAATGCTAGGCAAGCAACTGAACTACAGACTTGGGCTCTATCAAAATATATCTTTTTTTGTTAATTGATGAAAATGCAAAGTCTATATTTCTAGGAATTAAATCATTCTGTAACTGAAATCAATGTGAATCGTGTTTGGTCTCATTTAACCTTCAATACATTCATCAGTAATTTATAAGATTATTCAGTAACTACATGTAGCTTGGCCCAAAGAAGTATGCTGAAATTCCACATATTACCCAAGGTGGACTTGAAGGGCAAAGTTGAACAAAAACAGTGTAGCTTAGGCTTTTTAAGTATTGCATACTGTATTTTCAAGTTGTGCAAGGAGGGAAAAAAAACATTGAACATTTTTGTTGTTATTGTTCTAAAGAATCACTTTCCACTAAAGCATATTGACACATTTCTAGTACATTAAAACTCGTTTTAATTTTTCAACCATTGGTTAAGCTCAATAGAATAAACCATACTATTGGCCAAGTTAGAAGGCAGATAAGACTCAACAATAGAAGATCTGGTTTGCTTTTCTTTAGCAGGATGTTTCTATACTTTATGCTAATGAAAAGTTGTGTTAGTTCTTGGTTCTTGGTTTTTGTCTTTTCTAGCTCCCTGCTTCCCAAACTGCTAAGTTTCTATAATCAGAGGTGCCCTGAAAGCCTTGAACCCAGACTGCTCACTAACCGGACTTGTGGACCACTCTACTCATTGTACACTTACAGTCCAGAAATAGCTGCTATAGCCTTCTAATGTGGCCAATAGTGTAGCTTAGGCTTTTTGAGAATTGCATACTGTATTTTCAAGTTGTGCAAGAGGGAAAAAGATTTAACTCTTTTTTGTTCTAAAGAATCACTTTCCACTAAAGCATATTGAAAATTTTCATCCTTGTGACTTAAAAAAAAATCCAGTTTTTTTTTTTAAAAAAAAAGGATACTTAGAAACAATGCCCACACAAATTTGAGCACACATGTGCGTAACATCATCATTCACAATAGTTATAAGAAAAGTCTAAGCCTAGACAGATGAATAGATGACTATAACTGTTTCAAGTTCAAGCTTAGGAACCCGAGTTCAAATCCCCAGAACCCATGTTTAAAAATTCATCATAGTCAAGTATATACCACCCTTGCTGGGGTGTGGAGACAGACAGACAGACAGACAGATTAGTAGGATTAATACTTGCCAGGCTAGATCCAATTTCATGAGAGACCCTATTTCAACTGAGTAAGGTAGAGAGTGACATCAAAACAGGACATCCAATATTCTTTTTTTGGTTCTCAGGTATGTGCAAGCACACAAACATCCACACCTGTACATACACATATGCATTCACTGCACACACACACATATACACACACTCATAAAACGAGAAAAAGAAGTAGAAACAACACAGCTACCCATCAAATGCTGAAAGGATGGTTTCAACATGGTACATCCTTATGATGGAATATAAATTTCTTGCAGAAAGGAATGAAATACCAATAATCCTAAAATATGAATGATACTTGAATGAATGGTAAAGTGAAAAAAGGTTCCCCAAAGTTATGTATTGCATAATCTCTGTGAGGTGAAATGGCAGGCTCCAAAGAGATATGGAGAATAGCGTTTTTCAGGGCATGTGTGTATATGTGTGAGCATTTATATGTGTGTGTTTATGTGAATGTGTGTGTGCATATATCTGTGTATATGCATGTACATCTATGTGTGTGTGCATGTGTGTGTGCATACATACACATATACATATCTGTATATGCATATATGTGTGTGCATGTTTGTGTGTGTGTGTTTGCATAGGGGGTTAAAAAGCGATTCAAAAAATGTGAATATTTTCTTTAATTATATTGAAAATATACACAATCAGATTGTGGTAAAATTTGTCCAACTCTGCAAATACACTAAAATGTTAAGACCATTTATTTATTCATTCATTTATTTTGGCAGTAGCAGAGATAGAAACTACTGTATTGACAAGGCTAGAGAAGTACTCCACTACTGAGCTGCAAATTACAATTTAAATGGACAAATTTGAATAGCATATGAATTATATTGTAATAAATGAACCTTTTCCAAAGCATCTTTTGTGGAAAGACCAGGCTCCCAACTTAAAATACTATTTCTGCATCAGAATCTCAAAGGGTGGGGACCCGGAGTTTCCATTCTATCACATCCCTGTGTGCTTATTACCCATGACTGAAGTTTAAGAATCACTGAATTAAAGGATACAGAGGCTTCACTGTCTCCATGAGGTATGACTGCAAATGGCTTCAAAGAAAGTAGTAATCATTCTAAAATGAATAATATTCGTGTGCATTGCTGCTGTCACTTGGGATGTAAGGGAGACACTATTTGTACGTCTCTCAATTTCAGATCAAGTTTCTTCTCTTGTTCAGAGACAAATGCTGAAAATTTAGAACCTACTAGTACTTTGTTCCCTAAGAATTTATCAGTGAATTGTTGGTATTACCTCATCTGAAGGCATTAACAGAAAAAAATCAAGGTTTTTTTTTTTTTTCCGTTTACACTTAAGGAATAAAAGTAAGATCCAGGATCATATAATAAGTAGGGAACATGCATAAAGGTAGAACTTAGAATTGTCTTGCAGGTCTATCTCTTGGTTGCCATTGAGATTTTAAATTGTGCACCAGGTTCTGATGCTGATTTTTCTAAAAGACAAGAAATTGTACGTGTATAGTGCATTTAGCAATTATAAACAAAAAGCTTTTCATTGCCTAAAATTTCATGACTGAAAGCTCTGCATTTCCATTTCCAAACAGTTTTAGAAAGAAAATTCTCTGCAATATTCAAAGTAGCAGGCCAGGCAGTAGTATTACAGATTTTTAGACCCACGATTTGAATGTCACGATGGAAATTAATTTTATATACAGCGTTTCCAGTTAATCTTGGTGATCTTATAAAGAAAGTAACTGGGCAGGGCTGACGATGGGACTCAGCTGGCTAAATGCTTGCCTGACATGCGTGAAGCTCTGGATTCTATCTCCAGCACTGTAGAAATCAAGCAAGGACATGTGGCTGTAATCATCTCAGGACCGGGGAGGTAGAAGTAGGGAGATTATCCTCACGGCCATCAAACATCAAGGGTTGAGGCCAGCCTGAGCTACATGAGAGTGTTTCACGAATTAAGTTAGCTTAAACTTAGATAAATAAAAAGAACAGAATAATCTGGACTGAAACATAATACTACTAGGTAAAAATTTAATCTTGATATTTATATTTTATGAATTTCAGAAGGTGTATGGTAAATATGAGATGACAAAGCTCATATAAATTTTGCATTAAAGGAATCACTGTGTTGTAAACTATCAGATAGGTGAAGCGTTAGGTTACCCCATCATAATTTCTTTTGAAATAAAAAGAGACTTATATAGGTCATAAATGAGAATGTTTTACCCCCGTATGTATGGAAAGTGTATATTTTCTTTTCTAAAAAATCTAAAACCATGAGTGAAAAATAGAATTTAATTTAGTATAATTACCTGAAAGTTAGTGTTAAGACATGGGTAATTAGAACCACCTAATATTCCTATAGTCCATAAATGGTAATATTGAATATTCATTAAAACCTATGTTGCCAGGAGGTGCACTTCGAATTGTGAAATTAAATGACTCTTGAAATATTGACAGCTCTTAGCAATAAGGAATTTGTCACCAAAAGTGTACAGCTTTCTTTATTCAAAGCTACAACTGTAATAAACAACTGTGGTTGTGACCACATTAAAAATGTCTGCAGAGGAAAATAATAAGCTAAGCATTTGAACTTCACAAAATAAAAAAAAATCTATTTTTATTATTTATTAAAATCAGAATGGTGTATCCAGGATGACTGCTGCAGTACATTCTAGATGTGGTGCGGTAAGGGTAGATGATCCTTTATATGCTATTTAATGGGTTGAGTGTAAAGCTTGGGCCATGTCTTGTCACTCTTAGTCCCTGTATGTCTTGCATGTTCATGAGTTTACATTTAAAATTTTGGCACTTTGTTGGTAAACTGCTTAATTTTTTCTTTTTTTTACTGAAGGCCAAATAAAATAAGAAAAATACTTGAAAATGTAAAAAGTCTTTAATAACGTTCATATTTAAGTAATTCAAGAATGTATACTGAAAATAAGATTGGCTAAGATAATTCGTATTATTGAGGATATTACTGAGAAGAATCAAATAGATTATACCATGCTCTGTTTAAATGAGTGGAATTTTGGTGAGGGGACTATTCTTCCTGATACATCCAGAGGCTGCAGACTAAAGGACCTTGATACAGCACTATTCTTCTCTTACCACATCACAGAAAATCCTAGAATGTAATACTATAGTTAATCAAATTTATAATTGCACTTCTTAGCATCATAAACAGTCTATTTGCAGTTTTATTTCAGCTGTGTCTTGCTAGTGGTGAAAGCTTCCTAAATATGCTTAGATATTCACTGTCAAACACTTGTCATGAGAACAAGCTATGCAGGGGAATAATACATTTGAGAGTACCACAAGTGCAGTTTGATATTATTCTTAATTAAAGGAGTTATTTTAATTATGGAAAGTATCCCATTAAAACTCCATGGAGAGGGGTTTAACTGAAGAAAATATGTCACTTGGCAATGTTTCCTAATTTGAAACACAAAGTAAAACTTACAGTATTGTCTTAGTTATGTTTCTATTCCTGTGACAAAACACTATGACCAAAGAATATTCTTTTTCAAATGTTTGTTAGGCTTCTGGTTTCAGAGATTTAATTCCATGACAGTGGAGCAAAATAATGATGGCAGGAGTGGCAGAGAAGTCATATCTTGATCCAAAAATACAAAGGGCACACTGGGATTAGTACCTTTAGAAATAGCAATGCCTACAGGCAGTGACTCATCTCCACCAACAAGCCACACCCCCTGACCCTTCTCAAAGAGTTCCACCATGTGGGGATCAAATATGTAAACATGTGGTCATATGAGGAGCATTCTCACTGTAACAGCCACATTTCAATCCATGTTCCTCATAGGCTCCTGGACATATCATAATGCAAATTGCAGTTTGTCCAACCTCAAAATTTTTTATAGTCTTAACACTGTTGGAAAATCCACAATCACCTCTGAGACTTCAAGAAGTCTTCTATTACAAACTCCTATAAAATCAACAAGCAAATGATATATTTCCAACATACAATGATATATTACCAATCCAAATAGGAGGAATAGGGGCATAGTGGAAAAAATATTGTACAAAGGCAAAACCTGGTAGGGCAGATTTCAAATTCTGAAGCTTCTTGTCAAATATCAACTGCTAAAGCTCTGTCCTTCCTTCCAGCTTTGCTAATTGTAGCACATTTCTTGTTGTTGTGCGGTCTCTACTCCTTGTATACAGCTCTCATTGGCAGATATCCCATGACTCTGGCACCTGTAACATCTTCAGATATCAAACAGAATCCAAGCATCACTTCCATAGCCTTACACTTTGGCCTCTCTAGGGCTCCATGCATAGCCCATGTCATGCTCCTGGTCTCAATGGCTCTCCTTAACATGGAGGAAGATTCCACGTTCCCTTTGCTTCTGCATCCTTCATGTCCCTATAGCCAAAACCACACTCCACTGTTTAACTTTCTAATTTGGATGGATCTTGTTCTCCTTGAATCACATTTACTGCAGCTTTCATTTACTGTTGCCTTTTAAGAACAGAAAAATCCTTAAGCCTTTTCTTTTAACAAGTTGGAAGCAAATATGGTTGAGGTCTTGCCCTTAAGATAGTGGTAATCGACCTTCCTAATGCTGCAACCTGTTTTAAACAGTTCCTCCTGTTGCGATGATCCCCAGTCATAAAATTATTTTATTGCAACTTCATAACTCTAATTTTGCTACTATAATAAATCATAATGTAGATATCTGGTATGTGAGATAATTGATATGTGATCACTAAAGGGGCCATGATGCACAGGTTGAGAGCCACTGTCCTAGGGCATTTATTTATCCTTTATTTATTCTATTTCAGATTAAGCCCACTGTATCTCTTTCAGCACAAGCCAAGGCCCCAACATTACATTTTCACATGCTCTTTTTCTCTACAAACTGCATATTTTCTATTTGGTTTTGTCTAACTTGCTCATTTTCAATGTAGATCTGCATAAGAGTGACTACTAACAACCACAAGACTGAAACCTCCCCTGTCAAAGAAATTAGTCCACTCCTTTTTAATTTAGCTGAAGCAAATACTTAAAACAAAGGCATAAAGCAGATACATTCTTTGCCAAGATATCCTAGGAATGGTCTCTGGCCCATTTGTGAAGACTCTTCAGCTCTGAAACCTGTTGATCCAGGTCTTGACAATCCATAGAGCTCTCAGTACTTCTATCTCCCCATCCCTAATCAATTGAGACTAGAATCGCCATACCATTTCTGGTACCACAATACCATAATCTGTATCTGTCAGGGTTCTCTGTCTCTCTCTCTCTCTCTCTCTCTCTCTCTCTCTCTCTCTCTCTCTCT
>JANHMN010000005.1:33155884-33180313 GCA_030674055.1 Rhabdomys pumilio | reverse complement strand
CACACACACACACACACACACACACACACACACACACACACACACACCACACACACACTTAGTACTTATAGCTCAGTCATGGAAAAACAAAATTTCTAACCATAAACGAACAGCAGCTATTTCAAGTAACTCACCTCTAAGTATCTCTCTGAGGGTGTTTCTTCTAGAGAGAATTAACTATGTACCTAACTCATTCTGAATCGTAGCAACAGCATCCCAGGGTAGGGTCTCAAGTGAAAGAAAAACGGAAAAGGTGTCAGCTAGCATAGTCATCCTCTCTGTGTGCTTCCTGGCTGTGTGATGCAAGCTGTTCTGCTCTACCTCCCACTTCTCACCATGATGCGCTGAAGCCTCTGTGCGCCACTTAAATCCTTCCCCCTTTCAAAGTATCCTCATAGGTATTTTGTCACAGTTATGAAAAGTCTAACGCACAAACTAGGTATCACTTGTTTTATGGAAGATCCTGTTCATTAGTGTTCAGCAGCAGCAGCTTTATATTCATAAGGCAAGTAAGGGAAGAGTGTGACTCCTCTGGAAGAAAACTATCAGACTGTGAGTGAGCTGAGATAATTCAAAGAATGATCTTGAAGAGTGGTAGAAAGAATATCTACCATATGAGAATCCCTAAGCTTTGCGCAGTGGCAGTATCGTAGCCAATGAAGTTTATCCGAGGCGCAATTATCGCTAATTGAGAATACCTGAAAGAGAATCAGTGTCCAGTAAATACTGATGTTCTCCATCAGCCTCATGAGCCGTACATAAAAGGTGCTTTCAATGTTCTCCAAGTCCCCTCCCCTCGTTTTCCGTATCTGTACTTTCTTCATGTCAATATCTTAGTTATGTGGTCCGTGACCACCACATTTAAAGGAGCTGCCAGTATTTCCTTACATCCCCTTGTCGATGCTATTTTCTCTGTATTTCTTCCCTCTGTCTAGCACATTGTTTAAGATCTGCTGTACAAGGGCAAGATTTTTTTTCCTTTTAATGAAAATATATTTTTTACTTACATAGTATGTCTGAATTATGGTTTCCACTCCTTCTGCTCCTCCCAGTTCCTCCCCACTTCTCTTTCCACATCTGCTATTTCTTTGTTCCTCAATAGAAAACAGACAGGTTTCTAAGAGATAATAATAATAATAATAATAATAATAATAATAATAATAATAATAATAAATAAAACATACTATAGTAAGATGAAACAAAAACTAACTCTAGTTGGACAAGCCAAGCCAACAGAGGCACAAAAACCCTTAAGAGAAAGCACAAGAATAGGAGACCCACTCATTCACACACCCAGGAATCCCTTAAAAAACACTCTACTGGAAGCCATAGTATATAAACGAAGGACCTGAAGCAGACCCATGCAGGCCATGTGCATGCTGTGTCAGTCTCATATGTGAGTTCATATGAGTTTTGCTCACGTTAATTTAGAGGCCCATGTTCTCCTGATGTGCTCTGGGAGAAGAGATTTGATGGAGACATCCTTTTAGAGCTGAGTGTTCCAAGGTTACCACTCTGCATAATATCTTGCTTTGGGTCTCTGTATTTGTTCCCATCTGTTATAGAAGGAGAATTCTCTGATGATGGATGTGGTGGTTTGAATATGCTTGACCCTTGGAGTGGCACTATTATGAAGAGTGGCCTTATTGGAGTAGGCATGGTCTTGTTGGAGGAAGTGTGTCACTGTGTGGGTGGGCTTTGAGAGCCTCCTCCTAACCAGATGAGAGACAGTCTGCTCCTGGCTTCCTTTGAACTCTCAGAACTCTCGCAGAACTCTCAGCTCCTCCAGCACCATACCTGCCTGAATGCTGCTTTGTTACCTGCTATGATGATAATGGACTGAACCTCAGAACCTGTAAACCAATCCCAATTAAATATTGTTCTTATAACAGCTGCCTTGGCCATTGTGTCTCCTCACAGCAATGGAAACCCTAACTCAAACAATGGGAAAGTCAGGCATTGATCTGTGAGTATAGCAATATGTCATTAGGAGATATGTTTTCACTACTATTTTTTTTAGGACAGTAGTATTTGTTTCCACAACAGGTCCAGGGGCTGTCTAGACTCTGGTTCTTGGTTCCCACAAACTCTGTGCCACCATTGCCCTAGCATATTTTGCAGGCAGAACATCATTGTAGATCAAAGTTTTTATGTCTGGCTTTGTGATTGTTTCTCTTTTAGTAGCTTGCAGACTACCTTCCTGTACCAACTATGCTAGTACACAGAGTTGAAGGCTTTATGTAGACACCAGTTCAACTTCACTTCTTCATGTTCAATGAGTTACATAGATGTTGTTTCAGCAAAAGGGCCTTGTGGTCTGTTTTGGAGATCAGCCTACAGTTATAATCTTGGCAATAGCCTGGGTGGTTTGGGATCCCCGTGGTACTGGTTTGGCCAAAAAGTCAATTAGATGTAACCCAATCCTGGTACTGGAAGCGTTCTTTGGTGACAATAGATTGGCAGTTGGAGTTCTGTCTCCATGGTTATTTAGCAATATCATATGGATCACATTCATATAAGTATAAATTTTAGGTAGATTCCACTGTATTAGGTTTTCATATTCCCTCTCAAGTAACCTTTAAGTTTAACTCTTTCTCCCAGTATTACCTCCTTTGTCTTCCTTTCGCTTCCCACACTCCTCTTGACCTTCTCATTCCAATGCCCTCAATTCATCCATAACTTTTTATTCTATTTCCTTCTTGTTATGAGATTTACCTGTCCTCCACCCATTCCTAATACTTAACCTAACCTCTGCAGTTCTATGGATTATAGCTTGGTTGTCATTGACTGGAACAACAAATTTTTTGAGAGAGTTTTTCAAGTATCCTAGAATGGGTTCAAATTTGACTTCTAGAAAAGGATGACCTTGAACTCCTGAACTTTCTGCTTCTACCCACTAAAAACAAGGATTATAAAAATTCACAACATAAGCTGTTTATGTGGTGGTGGGGATTGAACCCAGGGTTTAGTGTGTGTACAGCCAGCACTCTCCTAATTTAGCTACACCCCCAACCTAGAAAGGGAGTTATTTGATATGGCTTCTCCCCTAACACAAGCAAATTACATCTTTTATGTCATCTGAGAACAGTGTTGACATCAGAGGTTTCCAAATTCCTTTTATAGTTCTTTTATGTCACACCCATCAGAATGTCTATAATCAAAAAGACATATGATAACATGTGTTGGTAAAAATCTGCAGGAATTGGAATCATATTCTAGTGGTAGGACTAAACTTGTGTAGGCGTTATGGAAAGTAGTTTGGTGGTTCCTTAAAAATATCAACATATACTAACCGTATGACTCAGCAGTTCCATTCCTAGCCATATACAAAAAAGTTCAATACTTTCAAGCAAGAATTGGTAAATGAATGTAGAAAGCAGTGCTATTTCCAAAAGCAGAGAGGTCAAACAATACAAATGACCATCGCAGATGAAGAAACAGTGATAAAATGTGCTTCATCATGTGTCTCATCACTATTTGAGGATATGATTCTGTGTAAAAAGGTATCAAGTGCTGATAGAGTCTACAGAGTGAATAAATAGTAAAATCTTGCTAACAAAAAGCAATCAGACACAAACTAGTACATTTGATTCTAGAGTTATGAAATGCCCAGAATTTAGCGCATCCATAGTGATGTAAAGTAGATTAGTAGGTACCTGGTGACAGAGGGCAGCCAATGGCAATGTTCTAAACCTGCATACGGGTTGACGTTATACAACTCTAGAAATTTATTAAAAAGTCATTAAATTGTACATTTAAAGTGAGTGAATTTTATAGTAAATACATTAACCTGTGATGAAGGAAGGAAGGAAGGAAAGAAGGAGAGACAGAATTATTGGAGAAAGGGGAAGTGTAATGAAACTATTTTCTCAAGGTTTGTGTAGCTTGAAAGGACTAATGATATGACACTATCCATAAACTCTCATGGGGCATTTGGAGAGATAGAAAAGAGAAAAAGGGATAAGAGATCAGGAAGAAGAGAGAAGGCTCTAGATTCTACTGTGGCCATCCACAACCCATCCCACTCTCACATGGCTAGAAGCCAGGAAGGTGTACAATAAGGTTTAGTGAGGAAAGTGAAGACAAGATAGACATGTCTAATTTGCTATCTGGACCTTCTGGGGTACCATCTTTCTGAGCTTCCTTTCACTAACAAGGGATGATTCCTAATCCAAGATACATCTACTCATAAGGCAAAACCTTTATTAGCTACCACCTGGCATAGATGGCCCCAGATGCTTTCACATGCACAGAGTATTGACAATGAAAGGAACCTGGATGGAAAGAGCCAGATCTCCTGCTATGAGTGTGCCACCATGAGAAAATAGCCCCAGTGCAAAGGGTAATGGTAGGCAATGTAATCAAGTGATGGTTAGAGAACATGGCTGAAATTCAGTGAACAGTAAAGGCAGATAGAGTATGATAGGATGTTCAAGTCTGGCGGGGGATGGAGAATCAGGGAACAAACTTGGGATGTGATTGTGATGAGAGAATAAATCCACTTTTAAATCCATGGACTTCTTCTTTTTCTTTTCTTTTCTTTTCTTTTCTTTTCTTTTCTTTCTTTCTTCCTTTCCTTCCTTCTTTCCTTCCTTCTTTCTTTATTTTTGGTTTTTGGAGACAGGGTTTCTCTGTGTAACCCTGGCTGTCCTGGAACTCATTCTGTAGACCAGGCTGGCCTCGAACTCAGAAATCCTCCTGCCTCTGCCTCCCAAGTGCTGGGATTAAAGGCGTGTGCCACCACAGCCCGGATAATCCATGGGCGTCTTAATGGAAGCCATCACAATGCATAGTAATTGGGAACGGGGAGAGGCTTCATGAGCATATCTCTATAGAGATTAAGGAGGACTCACACAATAGATACACTTGTCAATGGGCTGCCCCACTTTGTTTCAATTTTAAGACAATTGAATGTAGGAATAAGGGGCTGGAACTCTGAAAGCACAGGAAATTATCCTCATGAAAGGATTGCATTAGCCCCGAAGAGATTGGTTTTACTTAAAAGAGAATATCTTTCCCTCTTGGTTAAATGCCATAATAGAAGAACTTGACATAGTCCCAAGTTGAGCATGGGGGAGGAAGGCCTTCACCTGGCTGCTTTTTCAGAGTACCCTAAAACTTGTAGGAACGCCAGGAATGGTAAAATAAACTATTAATATTTTCAGTGCTGGGGAATGTGATCACGAGCCCTATAACAAAACTAGAAGCCAGGAAAGTACAAGACTGGATTCCATAGCTCTGAACAAAACTCAAACCTTGATTTTCTTAAAATGAAACAAATTGAAGACCCAAAGAAAATACCGACTGCCTGAATTCACTTAATATATAGAGATGCAAATCTCTCTAGGCAGAAATATCTTACTATGCATCCAAGTGTGGATTTCCACTAGACTCCCAAGGTACATCACTGACTCTCCAAAATATGCGCTTTGTATTCTGGTAATGATGGTAAGGTAGGTTCCTTCTTGTGCCCAGTTTCCATTTTTTTCACCTTTCCATAATCTTCTCACTGTCCCCCTTCTTTTCCCTCCTGCTTCCCCCATCTTTGATCTTCCTCTTCTCTTCTTTCCCCTTATACTCTACTGCTTGGCTCATCCTTAAAGTCCTCCTTCCCAATGAAAAATGTTTTTCAGTGTGATAATGATGTGAGAGCTCAGTGGAGTGGTTCAGAAGGCTTGAAGAACCCTTCTCAAAAAATAATTAATGTTCTCTAGTGTTCTTTCATTGGAAATGTTTTTTTTTTAAAACAATATACTTTGATTATTGTTTCTCACCCTTCCATTCAGTGCACATTCTCCCCCATTTTCCCACCCACCCACTGTTTTGAAGACAGTCTTATGTACTCTTAGCTGGCTTCAAAGTATTTTGGAGCACAAGCTGGCAATAAACCCCTGATCCTCCTGCTTCTGCCTCCTGAGTGCTAGAATTACATTCAGGTGCTACCATAATCCAGCTTAGGTAGTATTGTGTAGCAAAGCCAAGACCTTGTGCCTGTTGAGCATGCATTCCAGTGAGCCACGGCTACCGCCTCTGAGGAATTACTGAATGAGCAATCTGGCAGGACTGAACAAAGCTTGAGTCCTGAACTGGTATGCAGGAAAAAGACTGCTCCAGCAAAGAAGCCATAGATGGGGAGATTTGAGATTCTACTGTCATAGTTAGGGTTATACTGCTATGAACAGACACCATGACTAAGACAATTGTTATAAGGACATCATTTAATAGGGTCTGACTTACAGGTCAGAGTCCATTATCATCAAGGTGGGAGCATGGCAGTGTCCAGGCAGGCATGGTGCAGAAAAATTTGAGTGTTCTACATCTTGTTCTCAAGACAAACAGGAGAAGACTGGCTTCCAGGCAGTAAGGATGAGGGTCTTAAAACCCACACCCACAGTGACACACTTACTACAAGGCCACACCTACTTCAACAAGGCCACACCGCCTAATAGTGTCACCCCCTGGGCCAAGCATATTCAAACCATCATTATCACAATAACATTCATATGCAAGATGAAGTACTTCCTGCTTGATTGTGTAACACTCTGTAATTGAGGAAAGCACTGACAGAAGACATACTGTATAGGCTATTATTAAAAAGCAGGCAGATGGACCTGGTGAGTAATCAGAATTCTAGGCAAGGACCTCATTACATGGTAACTCGCTAAACAAGATGTAGGCAGCATCTGTCTTCATTAGGAATAGATTTTTTTTTAATGCTATGAACTTCAATATAAAAGAAAGGTGACTAATTTTCTTCACTTACTGACTACAAGTGATTGACTGGTTCCTACTTACGTAGAAGGCTGTCAGTATTCATCATTCTCAAAAAAACAAACATTCACATGTCACGAGTTATCACAAGCCACTTCTCATCTTTGGTGAAGACAGCTGTCCTTGTCATGAGTAGGAAATATCCAGAGACAGAAAGATACCCCAAAGTATGCCTGCAAATAATCGGATATCTAAATGATGCACAGTTATCATTTGTTTCATTTCACAAAGTGTCTATGGTGTAAGTAGTATCATGGAGTGCCCTATGTTACATATTTAGGTGGAAGGTTAAAATTCAAAATTGAAGTAAAAAAGATCTCACAAAACCATTAGAGTTCTATAATGTAACTGAAGTCATTTGTGAACACAACAATCTCTCAAAGGGAACATCTTGTAATACTTTACCATACTATAATTATTTCCCAGTTTCTATGATTTCCCTTCAAAAATGTCTTCACAGTTGAAAAATCACTGTTTTAAATCTTTTTCATGATGGTAACCTGTTATTCTAAAAAGACATGATTAATATTTTAGAACCTGTCAAAAGTCATTTTCTTGATTTAAATGTGATTGCACTGGGTAATATAATCAGGGCAAAAAAAATTGTATTTATACTGCAAGGCGTTTATTTTCTTATGAGGTTCCTATGCTAGTTTAGGACCTAAAGATTCCATAAATTAATTAGCAGATGGGTATCTTAGACCATCTGGACTTTTATTTGAAGCCTGGGTGACTTTAAAGGACAGAAATTTTATTTTTATTTTTTTACCGTGCAGCGGGGTTGGGAAGTCCAAGATCCAGGAACCCAGATGGTCCTCTCAAGGGTACGTTTCAGTTTTAAACCTTAAAACTCTCAATCTCAGTCTGGATTCCTCCAAGGAGATAAAAAAAATTAGAAACATACAAAGTAACAACAGAAATGTCTGTGACAGCATTGTACAGAGCAAATACATAAGAATAAATACAATTTAGGAGTTGATCCTCATTTTATCACAGAAGATAAGAATCTATGAATATTTGCCCATTTTATACTCTAAATCTCCTTTTATAAAAGAACTTTCAAATGCATCTCTTAGGCAAAAAATTTATTTTATCACTTTTCTATTTTTAATTACTTATTTTATTTATTTACATTTCAAATGTCCCTTTCTGGTCTCCCCACCATGAACCCCCCACACACACACCATCCCCCTCCTCTTTGCCCCTAAGAGGGTGCTCCCCCACCCGCCCACCCACTCCCACCCCACCCCTCTAGCATCCTTCTCTGGGGCATCAAACCTCCACAGGAACAAGAGCCTGCCCTCCCAAACTAATGCCAGATGAGGCAGTCCTCTGCTACATATGTAGCTGGAGGCAGGGACCAGCCCATTATACTCTTTGGTTGTTGGCTTAGTCCCTGGGAGCTCTGAGGGGTCCAGTTAGTTGATACTGTTGTTCTTCCTTATAGGGTTGCAATCCCCTTCAGCTTCTTCAGTCCCTCCCATAAGTCTTCCATTGGGAACCCCCAGCTCAGTCCAATAGTTGGCTATGAGTATCTACATCTGTCTTAGTCAAGTGCTGGCAGAGCCGCTCAGGGAACAGCTATACCAGGCTCCTATCACCAAGCACTTCTTGGCATCAGCAATAGTGTCAAGCTTTGGTATCTGCAGGTGAGATGGATCTCTAGGTGGAGTGGTCTCTGAATGGCCTTTCCTTCAGTCTCTGCCCCATTTGTTGTCCCGACATTTCATGTAGACAGGAACAATTCTGGGTTAAAATTTTTGAGATGGGTGGGTGGCCCCATCCCTCAGCTGGGGGCATGTCTATGTACTGGAGGTGGCTTCTATCTCCCCACTGTTGGGCACATTTTATCATTTTTCAACCAAATGCTTGACCTATTCATAGATGACTTCTTAATATTAAATTAGTCTAATTTTAGAGGCATGAAGAATCTAGAGTAAAGCTATTGAATATTCATTAAAAACAATTTTAGGCAGCAATATGTACAGGATAAAACATTGAATAGGCTGCTACATAAAAGCAAGCATTTATGCAAGCTTCTACGAGAAAGAATCTACCACCAATTCAATTCAGAATTGATACCTATAAACCACAAAAATGCCAGCAAGACACAATAACCCTAAGCCAGCAGTAGTGGTACACATATCTTGGTAGTAACTAACAGCTCTCTAATTAGACTTAAAAGTCACTCAACAAGAAGGATATCACACCTGGTACTGAAAGCCTAGCTAATTACTTTGCACTAGTTAAATCATTTTTATCGGAAGAGAATACAACTCCCACTTTAATGAACTAGCAACATTCCTAACTAAATGCTAAATATTTGCCCTTACAAATTGTCCTTGTTAGAGTTTCTATTGCCTCAATGAAACACCATGACCAAAGTAAATTGAAAAGGAAAAGGTTTATTTTGCTTACAGTTTCAAAGCTCTGTTCATCTTCGAAGGAAGTCAGGACAGAAACTCAAATAGGGCAAGAACCTGAGAGCAGGAGCTGATGCAGAGGTTACAGAGTGATACTGCTTACTTGATTGGTCCTGACAGATTGTTCAACCTGCTTTCTTATAGAACCAGGATCACCTGCCCAGTGTTGGCCCCAACCACAATCAACCAGGCCATCCCATATCAATCATCTAGAAAATGCCCTTCAGCCCAATCTTTAGAGGTACCTTCTCAATTGAGGCTCCTTCTTTTCCAGTGACTCTAGTTTGTCTCAATTTGACATAAAACTTGCCAGAATACAAATATAGATATATGAAATCCTGAACCCTCATTAAAAACTTCTTTTTTGCAATACATAGAGACATTTACAAAAAAATCACAACAGATCAAAGTGCAAAATCATGGAGCCAAGACACAACTGGTCCATTATACCACTCCTGCACCTAAGCCTCAGGGACCATTGAAAAACTGATAACACTTGACCATTGGAGGGATTAAAATATTGTAAGGGTGAGAAGAACAAGGAGTCTGCTGTGGGACTCTCTTTCAGAACATTCAGAAGCTATACCCATAGAGTCTCAAGGAGGCTGCCAAAATATGACCTGAACAAGGAAGGCTCCAATAAATGTGTTCCAATATGAACAGGGGAAAGAACATGAGCGCCATCCATATACAAAGAACTTTAGGCAACTAAAGGATGCTGAATGTGGGAGAAATGAGCACACCAATTGGCTATCCAATACCAAAAGGTCAGTACTAAAAACACACAAGTAATCTCATGCAAGCTGAACAGGTTCTATTTATATACTTTGTAATACATATATGTGATATATGTATAAAATATATAATTTTATGTATATGTACTGGAGGTACATATGTATATAGTATATATAATTTTAATATATAATATAATACTATATTATTAATACATATTACTAATATACTATATACTATATGCTACATACTACATACTATATACTATATACTACATTCTATATAATATTCAATATTCAATATATAATTAATTTTAATATATAATATATAAAATTTATGAAAAAAGGAGTCATGGATTTGAGTGAAAACAAGCAAAATCACATTGGGCAGAGGGGTAGAATAAGAAAAGTGGAGAAGGAATATTGTAATTATAGTATAATCTCAAATATTTTTTAAAACAAGCATTTATTAAGTGAAATACAGACATATTGAAAGAATCACACTTTTGTTTTAAGACAGAATGTTACTGAATTTCCCAGGCTGTTCATAACCCCCAAGCTTAAGTATTCTTTATACCAAAGAGCAGAGACTGCAAACATGTTCCTAGAGACCTTGCAGAATCATATACTTGATTCCAACTAAGTATTTGATTCTCTTCACAGTATGTACCTCTTTCTCAAAATGCAGTCTGTACACATTGTTCCCCTCCAGCTCCAAGTCAACTTAGCAGACTTCCTTGGGCATCCACTTTTCCAAATGCTAAATTCACATGCAACTTTCTTTCAGACCTTTCTATGGAGTTGTCCAAGTCAACCATTATATGCTGCTGTCCAGACCATGTAAGTACATGATTCATGGTGTACAGGATAGGCATTTACATAGAAATAGAGCCCTTCAAAATTGTGCAACACAGTTGTCCAGTCCAAAAACACACATATATTGAAAATTAACAAGACCTTCCACCAAAATCAGCTTCTCTTGCTGAGCTCTCCTTCCATTTACAGGATACCATTGACTCCTCCCTGCCATCAAGTTTGGAATATTGAAAGTTTCTCTGACAGCCCTTGTAAACAACAGTGAATTCATGGAGAAACAAGTGAAGTTTCGGCCAGATCCTTCTTGTGAATTCTTTTTTTTACTGAAAAACAAAAAACAAACAAACAAAACACAAAAGTCTGAGCTATTCTCTCATGGGTTGGAAGCACAAAATTGTTCATTTCAAAGTGATAAAGGATGTTTTAGATTCAAGCCAGATTGCTTATTTTAAAGTGAGGTAATTGAAGCCAAGATGAAATGAAGGGCTGGGCAAAGGTTGTGTATTTAACAAGCTTAGTGACAGGCATAGAATTAGAATAGAGATCACCTAAGTCTTTTGATCTGGAGTTATTTCATTACAAAGCAATTACCATTTTGTTCACCTAGCTTCAGCATTGTTCCTCTATCTCTGCCTGCTTAAATCCACTTTACCTCTTTAGCCAGATGAATCTATATAAATAGTTCATTCCTTGTAAAAGCTTAATGGCGTCATGGTGCTTTGTAAAGCAGAAATTTCTTATGTATGGATAGTGCTTATTTTAATAGTCCTTTAAAAAAACAAAAATCTATATCAACATGCTTTTCTACATTAACGGACTAAATGGCATAATTCTTTCAATCAATTATTAGTTATTAATAGCATACATTTATATAATGAATTTTATTCTCTTTAGACCTCATTCATGAGCCTCTCTTCCACAGAAACCCAGCATCTACTCCAATTATTTCACGTCTCGTTTTTTAATTGGGATCTGATCTACTGGGCATGAGTTTCTTGGTTCAATACCCAGTACCATGAAAAATACTAATAATGATGCTATACCAATATTACAGAGTGACAGTAATAAAAAAGAAGGACCTATAGCTGTCCCTTCAATGCGTTACATTACCCTATAGGAAATTATGATGAATGAAAAGGTCTATTAAATTTTCATGTACTGTAACAGTACATTTACATGAAAATAACATAGTGAAACCTATTTCTTCATATGCTTACAAAAAGTCAATAAAAATATTTTAAAATCCCCAGAGAACCCATATTGTATTATTCTAGCTTAACAACACTGAAATAATAAAATTAGAAACAGAGAACAGATTAGAAGCTGGCATTGTTTATTAAAGAATTAGAATAGTAAATATGGATATAAACTAATATCATGAAAAGGGGCCATGCAAACAGTTCTGAGGTAGTGCTCCAGTCATCCTCAAAATTTAAACGTAATTAAAAACTACATAGGAAAATGCACATGCAGACACATAGGTACACGGAAAAGTGAGCACTGAATAAGCAATTATATTGATGCTAGTTTCTTAGCTTGAATCTATAATAATTTGAGATCTTCCCATCGTGGAATAGCTGGAACACATAGGACTTCCTTGAATATTTTTCAACCTTCTGTTCATGTATATTTATTTTAAAATCAAATACTTTAGAAATAATGAAATGTGTGGATCTCTTGAACATGTTGACTGCCACTAGGACTGGAATGTTGTTTGAAGGTTAATGAATTGCAGGTTTGCTTCTCAGTGTGGCAGTGTTGAGGTGACAAAACTTCTTTTTTTATTGGATAATTTATTTATTTACATTTCAGATGTCATCTCCTTTCCTAATTTCCTCTCTCCCATTAAACACCCTATCCCATCCCCCCTCCTCCTTTTTGCTTTTATACCATTTTAATTACATGCATGTATTAAAGTCAATTCTAGGTTGAGGAACTACAATATAATAGATGCAAATAGTCAAGGAACAAGCAAGGCAATAAACACAAATAGTCAAAGAACAAACAAGGCAATAAATACAGTTCCATGATCACTCTGTGATCACTATTTCTAAGGGCTTATCAGAATGACCAAAATATCTGAGCCTACTTCCCTGTCCTAGGCCAAAGTCATTTTCATGTCTGAAGCCTACTTCTTTCTAAGAGGCAAGGCCCAGTGGGCAGTATTAGTTGGTGGGAACTCTGCCCTCAGAAGCTTTAAGATACTTCTTATGGCCTTGTGCTTAGTTCCCATGAGAAAGAATTGTTAGCCTAGCATGGAAGCTCAAGCTTAAAATCATATTTCCAAAGGAGTAAGGGCAAGATGATTGTTAAAAATTTTCATGCTAGACTGAGACAGACATTGAGAGTAGGAGAAGAGGAGAGGGAGAAGTAGAATGAGAGGGGAGATATTGTTTGTTTGTTTTAAATGAGCTTATATCCCATCTTTTTTTTTTTTTTTTTTTTGGATGTTATAGTATATCTCCAAGTCATTTTCTAGCCACTTATTTTGTAATCTCCCCCTTTTCCTTATTTTCTCATCATCATGAGCTTATCCATTATGAAACTGTAACAGGTCAAAGACATGAGGCAAACCAATTTCCAAAATTGTAAGCAAAAGATTCTTCCTTTATAAGTACAGAATTTTGTGATTTGGTTACCCAATAGAAAGTGGACAGAGTTTGCTTTCGATTTGGACATGCCATGTCTAGTGCGAGAAATTTTAACTGAGAAAGACATGTAATGCCTGTATTCAAAGCAATGTGAAGCAGTTTGGGATTCTTCTGTGACAAGAACAGTAGAGGTTGACAGGAGATTTTGGTCCACATGTGAATCAAAGATGATCAAATGAAGTAGAATTCATGGTTATTCCTAAGAGGATGCTGACTCAGAATTAAAAGAAGTAGAAAGATGCCAGGAATAACAACAGAGAAAGTGCAAATATTAAAGCTTTGTACAGAAATCTTTAATAATGCTTTGACATTTGCACTTCACCAAAATTCCACCTTTGAAGTCAAACTGAAGAAGGTTTGAATAACAGTTTCCCATTGGTCATAGAATAAGATTCACCAGAAGTTGTTTCCATATTGGGTAATTGGGGGTAATAATAGTGTTTTTAGGGGTAGGTGGGAGAATTAAATGCATGGAAAATACATAAAACAGATCATGGTACACTAAATATATAATAGTGATAGGTAGTAACTGTTCTGTTCCCTAATTAAAGACAGCAATAAATAAAGGAAGAAGATACATCTAAGCCAACTAGACATATGAAAGTCATATAGTCTGAAGGTCTAAGAATAGAACCCAGGCCTATCCTTGCATGAGGTAGATAAGTACCCATTACTAGAGAACAGCAGAGTCTCTAATTTAATGAAGGCTATGTTTTTCAAAACTTTAACAAACATTCTAAGTAATGGCAAAGCATTTAACACATTCTCTCCATCATCAAAAACAAAACATGAATTTTCATCTGTTATTGCCAGCCATGGAGAAGTTACAGTTATGTAAAATTTCAGAAAAAGACATAAAATGTAATTATTTAAAAAGCAAAACCATAGCCTACCTAAAGATGACAGCAGAAATATCAGTGAATAAATGGAGAGTTCAGCACGGTTTCCACACAAACAATAGAATTTGTTTCCAAAAAATTGTACTAGGACTAATACACTAGAAAAGATGATCAACTGTAAGATTCATCCTAGTTTTTAATAAAAGAGATTATAAATATTATAAAGATAAAAGTAATGAATGCATTTATGAAACCTTCAATAAAAAAGAGAGACATTGCTGGACATAGTGGCATATGCCTTTAATCTCAACAGTTGGGAGGCAGAGACAGGTGGATCTCTGTGAATTCAAGGCAAGCCTGATCTGCAGATTGAGTCCAGAACAGTCAGGGCTGATTACAATGATAAACCCTGTGTTGAAAAACAAAAGACAAAAGACAAACAAACAAAAAGTAAACATCAAATAAATGTCTATGAATAATATGTCAAGATTGCAAACAAAATTATTGGGTGACCTCAAAACCAATAAAATAGATTTTGAAGGTAAGAGAAGTGCTGAGTGCTGACCCAAAATGATGGAGAAGAAGTAGAAAGCCAGGAGAAACTGATAATCATTTATTTAAATGGAATACATGCACGGGCTCCTCTTTTAGCCAAACTGAAAACCAAGAGCCAACAGTAAACTGAAGATTTATGCACAAGTGTTATTAAGACTTTTGAGAGGTAGCAATTATTATTTATATAAACTATTCGAGAAACTAGAGATAGGAAACTATAAGAATCATGATGTTCTTAGGACTTTACATGCCTTGTAAACAAAACTAAACAACTTGAATAGTAAGAAATACAGACAGAAGGAGCAAAGCTCTAACAGGAGAGTGAATGCAAAAATATTCTACGTAGGATGCAAGAAGTGAGAAGTCTGATTATTTAAATGAATATATTAACAAAGGAAAACTACACATTATTATGTATAGATTCCTAAAAGGCCATAGATAAATTCAACACTGTAAAAACTGTAAAGGAATAAATCAGCAATAGAAATGAACATCTGAATTTTACTTTTAAAATCTACTGAAACATTGTAGGTATTTCCAAAAACACTGACAAGTCCAATGACAGAAACAAATAAATGTCCAACAAAATTTCTTTTCACTTCCTTGGGGCATATACCTAACCTCGATTTCCAAACTCATAAAAGATTTGGTTGGAACTGTTCTGTATGACTGGGTAAAAGCCAGTGGAGTGTGAAGGGATATTTATTTGCCACATCTAAGTCTCTCATAGAGTGAACTTTTCCATGCTCTATTCTCCAGCTGGGAACACATATCTTCAAAAGAGACTTTGAAACACACATGTAAAGAAACCGTAAAAATTACTTCCTTCTGGTTTCACGAGTAATTCCGTAAAGCACAGATTCATATTATTTCATAAACACAGTGATCTCATGGAATGATGAGGATATATACTTCCTATCTTGAACTTTCACATAGTTAAGCATATCTGTTATACTATTATTATAATCCTATGGAAATCAAAGGAATATTTGTTACCATTTCCTCCCAAAGTAAGGAAAATGACAAGACTCTGATTTATTCACAGAAAACTTACCATAAATAGAGATGATAATAATAAAATAATGGAGGGGCCAGTTGGGAGAGTTCAGCAGGTAAAAACACTAAGAGACACCAAGGCTCACAACCTAAGCTCATCTCTAGAACCAAACTCCACAGGCTTGTCCAGTGGCATTGACACATACAGGCATAATATAAAAATATATTGAAATATTTTAATTTTATTTTTAGATTATGCTTGCTAATTTCCCTTTCTTCTTTCCAAACCCTCCCATTCACCCTTCTTTACTCTTTCAAATTCATGGCGTCTTTTCCTTAGTTGTTATTATACACATATATAATAGGTATATGCATATATATTAATAAATATTACCTGTTTGGTCTGCATAATATTACTTTTGTATAAGTTTTCAGAGCTGACTATTTGGTGGTATTATGCAATCAATCGGCCTGTTCTTCCCTGAAGCAGACTTTTTCTCCCACTCTCAGCATTCCTTAGTTAAAAATAAAACAAAGTAATGGGAATGTGTACTATTAAAGTTTTAGAAAAGAAAGAAATTTGTCAGGGTGGGTGGATTGAGCCTTTGATCCCAGCAATTAGGATGATGAGGCAAGAGAACTAAGAGTTTAAAGACTATCTAACATTAATAACAAGTGGGAGGCAAACCTAGCCTTTTGAGACATGACACTGTCTCAAAAAAGTCAGAGGGAAGAGTGTCAGGATAAAGCATATCTTATTCACGGCAATGGATGCATAATTGTGTACACTGAACAAAACTCGCTAAGTACTATAGCAAAAATTGAATTTTACTTTAATAAATGTTAAAGTCAATGATATTTTAAAAAAGGAAAGCTAAGGAATTTAGAAAAGAAGAAACCTGATTAGTTTTTGAACCTTACAACCATCAGGAAATGGAAACCAAAAAAAGAGAGAGGAGAAAGAGGTCCGAAGATCAGAGGAACAAAAGAGAGCAATAAAACTTATGTGACATAAAAGGCAGAAGGGATGCTTACAGGGAGGAAAAGTACAAGTAACCAACACAAGAGAACATGGGACAGTGTATGGGGTCAAATGACAATAAGGTATACACATATGAAAATTCTATAGAAGCAGCTGGAGAGGTGGCTCAATGCTTAAGAGCACTCATTACGACTGCCCAAGAGCCAAGTTCAATTCTCAGCACCGACATCATAACTTATTACCTTCTGTAACTCCAGATTGAGGGAATGTAAGGTCAGCTTTACCTCCACTGGCATCAGGGAAACATGCAGTGTGTATGCATACATACATACATACATACATACATACATACATACATACAGGCAAAACACTCATACATAAATTAAATTTTTGAAAAATAAATATCACAATAAAAATTTTGCCTTTGTAGTCTAAAAAACACCTGAAAGCTCTAGAACTAAAAGAAGTAATTATACCCAAGAGGAGTAGACCATAAGAAATAATCACACTGACGGCTGATATAAATGAACTAGAAACAAAAAGAACAACACAAATATTCAAGGAAATAAAGAGTTGGTGCTTTGAGAAAAGCAAAAAAAAAAAAAAAAAATAGAAAAAAACTTCATCCAATCTACCTAGATGGCAGAGAGAGGATATCCAAATTATCAAAATCAGGGGGAAAGGGAAATAATAACAGACATTGAGGAAATCCAAAAAAAATCATTGAATTATACTTTGAAAACTGTACTCCACAAAATTGGAAGAGAGAAGGAGAGAGAGAGGAGGCAAAATTATCTGGATATGTACCACTCACGACAGTTATTAATATTGGATAAACAATTTAAATAGACCCATAGCACCCATAGCCCCTAGTGAAAAAGACTCAGTCAATAAAAGTCTTGTAACAAAAAAGAAAAAAACACTCAAGGCCAGATGGTTTTAGCGCAGAATATTACCAGACTTTCAAAGAAGAGTTAACTCCAACACTCCTAGAATTATTCCATAAAATAGAAACAGAAGGGACACTGGCAAATTTCATTTTATAAAGCCACTGTTACCCTGAACCATATAAAGACTCAACAAAGAAAGAGAATTTCAAACCAATTTTCTTTATGAGCAGAGATGCAAAAATACTCAGTAAAATAATCACAAACTGAATCGAATAACAGATTGAAAAGGTCATCCACCATTATCAAGTAGGCTTCATCTCAGAGATGCTGGGATGGTTAAATATACAAAAATCAGTCAACGAAATCCACCATAAAAATAAAAGAAAAAACCCATGTGATCATCTCATTTGATGCAAAATGGCCTTTGATAAAAATCCAACACCTCTTCACGATAAAAGTCCTTTGGAGATTAAGGACATACCTACACATAATAAAGACAATTCACAGCAAGCCAAAATCCAACAACAAATTAAAGAGAGAGAAACTCAAAGTAATTTTATTAAAATCAGGAACAATACAAGTTTGTTCAGTCTCTCCATATCTATTCAATATAGTACTTGCAGTTTTACCTAGAGTAATAAGACAGCTGTAGGAAATCAAAGGGAAAGAAAGAAGACAGAGTATTGTTACTTGTAGAAGATATAGTAAACAGAAGTTATCTTAAAAATTCCACCAGGAAACTCCTACAGCTGACAAACACAGTAAAGAGGCTAGAATACAAAATTAGCTTTAAAAAATTCAGTAGCTTTCTTAGATACGAATGATAAGCAGACTAAGAAAGAAATTAGGGAAACAGACACCTTTCACAATAGCCTCAAATAATATAAAATATTCTGGGGTAACTATAACCAACCAAGTGAAAAACTTGTATGAAAAAGCTTCAAGTCTTTGAATAAATAAAATGAAGAACATGTCAAAAGATGGAAAGATTTTCCATGTTCGTGAATCAGAAGTGTTAACATAGTAAATATGGCCAGCTTACAAAAATCAATCTACAGATTCAGTGCAGTCCCCATCAAAATTCCAACACAATTCTTTACAGACAATGAAAGAACAAATCTCAACTTCATATGGAAAAACAAAAGCCTAGGATAGATTTTTTTTTATTTAGTCTTAACAATGAAAGAATGCTGGAGGCATTATCGTCTTTGATTGCAAGCTGTACTACTGCAATATAGTAATTAAAGCAGCATGATATTGACATAAAAACAGATATGTTGACCAAAGAATCATATTGAAGACCTAGACATACATCCATACACCTATGTATACCTGATTTTTGTTAAAGAAACTAGAAATACATTATGCAAAAGAGAAATCATCTTCAACAAATGGTACTGGTCAAATAGGTCTGCATATGAAAGAATGAAAATAAATCTTCACAAAATAAGTCCAAATCAAAAGCTTCTGTAAGCTAAAGGTCAGTATCAATAAGACAAAACAGCAGCCTGTGTAATGGGAAAATCCTTTTTACCAACTGCACATTTGATAGTGGACTAATATCCAAAATATATAAAGAACTCAAGAATTCATTTATTAAAAAAATAATAATCCAATTTAAAAGTCACGTGAGGATCTAAACTAAGAATTCTCAATAGAGGAATCTCAAATAGCTAAAAACAAAACAAAAAAACCACCTAATATGTATAACATCCTTAACCATCAGGAGAATATAAATAAAAACTGCTTTGAGATACTATCTTACACCTATCAGAATGGCTAAGATCTATAACAGAAGTGACAGCTCATGCTTATGAGGACGTGTGGCAAGGGGAACACTCATCCCTAGGTTTTTGGAATGTAAACTTGTACAGCCACTTTGGAAATTAATATGGTGGCTGCTAAGAAAATTGGGGATTGATCTACCTCACGATCCAGTGTATATACTCTTGGGTATACATCCAAAGGATGCCCCATCTTACCATTAAGACACATTCAACTATGTTAACTGCAGCTTTATTCATAATAACCAGAAACTGGAAACAACCTAGTTATCCCTCGATCAAAGAAGGGGTAAGAAAAATGTGGTACATTTACACCATGGAGTAACTAGAAAAACTCATCCTGAGTAAAGTAACGAAGAAGCAGAAAGACAACCATGATATGTACTTACTTATAATTGGATATTTGAAATTAAGTAAATAATAACCAAACTACAATCCATAGATCCAGAGAGGTTCAGTAAAGAGAAGTCTAGGGACGATGCAGAGAGAACTCCAGTAGTGGGAGTGGGTTGCATTCAATTGAGTTGTTGACCAAGGAGGCCCCTTGGAAATCCCCCTCCTACCAAACAAGCAAAACCAAAAAAAATCAAACAAACAAACAAACACAAAAAAACAAAAACAAGGTTATTCCTAAGAGAAAGAATTGCTCTTTGCAAACTGACAGAGTAGCTCGATGGTACTCACACGGAGTATTCAACTTTATATTCTTGTCTCTTTAGTGTTGGAAGGCACTCTGCGGGCTACTGAAAAAGAAATGTGGAAATAAACCTAGCCAGAAAACCTTTGATATTGCCATCTGTCTTGACTATAAAATATGGAAGAGCCATGGTGGCATGAAACTTGTGAAAGTAACAAACCAGTGTCTGATTTGACTTTTACAGGAGATGAAATCCATACCTAACACTGATTGGGTAACCATGAACCGACTACTAGATAGCCCAGAGACCTAGGGTAAAACCAAACACTATGGATCTTTAGAAAAAAATGAAGATTCCTAATGATACCAGGGCTACACAGAGAAACCCTGTCTCGAAAAACCAAAAAAAAAAAAAAAAAAAAAAAAGAAGGGGCAGGGGAAAGAAAGATATAATATCACACACTTTCTCTCATATCCAAAATGTAGGTCATCATCATAGGAAACATAGGTGAAAAGAGTGTAAAAACCAAAGGGGATGGAGGACATCAGGAGAACAAGCGCCTTTAAACCAACTAAACAAGACGCATATGAAACTCCCAGACTGAAGGAACAACATGGCGCCTGCAAGTGTCTCCAGCAGGTCTTCTGTGTATACAATATTGCTATTAGCTTAGTATTTTTATGAGCTTCCTAACTATGAGAATGACTGGGTCTCTAAATTTTAAGCCTATTCTTGGGACTCTTTCTCTCCTGCTGGGTTGCTGTGTTCAACTTCAATATTATAGTTTTTGCTTCATCTTATTATATTTTACCTTGTTGCTTGGTTGTTACAGACTCTTAGAAGCCTGCTCTTTTCTAATGATAGACAGAAAGGGGTGGATTCTGAGTAGATTGGAGGTGGGGAGGGATACGGGGAGGAAAAACTATAATGAGGATATATTGTGTGAGAACAGGATCTATTTTCAATAACAAAAAAGTAAAAATATGAACACTTTCTACTTACAAAGATGGTGAAAATGAAGTAATCTTTTGAGCAATTTAAGGAAAAGCAATCCTTTCTGGATTAATAGGTGGCTTAGTGGTTAAGAGTATATACTGTTTTTCCAGAAGAACCAAGTTCAGTTCCCAGGACCCAGATCAGGTAGCACACAACCACGTGTAAGGTGAGTTCCAGGGGATCCATAACACTCTTCTGGCTTCCTGAGTATATTCACATATGCGGACACACATGTATACACATGATTTGAGTAAAATTAATTTTTTAGTAAATCATGATAATTCTCATAAATTTTTAGTGAGGGAAAATTTATACAATTTGGAGAACAATTTGATACTGTTTTGTAAAGTTGAAGATCTATATAGTACCCAAGCTAGCAATACTGCTTCTTGGTTTGTACCTAGAAAATGAATTGTAGCATAGGAGACATTCACAACGATTCTAGGTGAAGCATTCTTTATCATATCAATCACAGAAAGTATTTTAGGTATGAGTGAAGGAGAGAATGTATAAACAAATCGGTAATGTACTGATATAATTGAGTGTACACAGAATTTAGTATGCATGAGCAAAGGCTAACTGAATCAAACACATTAATATAAAATCTTGACTGAAAAAAAACAAGTAGCAAAATAACATGTAATATGGCATTCATGTAAACTATGAAGTCAAATAAAATAATACTATTGTATATTGCTAAATATGTACTAAGAAATATATTTAAAAATTGGGATGTGACAAGCAAAATAGTTTAGCAGCTAAAGGGACTTTCTCTCAAGCCTGATACCTTGAACTTGAGCTCCAGAATCCACAGAATCAGCAGAAGAAGGAATGAACTTTGCTACTTTCTTATTTTTGGTATAGTTCACAAATAAATTACTAGAAACCCATGCATCACCAAAAAAAAAAAAAAAATCTAATATAGCAGTAGAAAAATTTTCTTTGTCATTTGTTGTTCGTTGGTAGAAACTAAACCCAGGTCCTTGCCCTTCATTCTAACACTTTGCTACATACACTCCAGCTCCAGAGCAGTGGTTTCTGTGTTGTTCTGTACTTGAGAAACCAGACTGCAAAACACAGCCTCTAACCTTGCCAGTAGCACATACCAGCTGCATAGTCTTAAGAAAGTTATTTCCTTTTTATAAGTTGCTGTTTCCTTTTTTCAGATAATTTGGACATCTACCTCATAGATTAGCTGTGAAAATTAAGAAATAGATTTTAGGGAAAGGCAGGAAGGACAGTGACTTCAAAACTATGCACAGGAAGTATTGTAAAACGAGATTTGTTACTGAATCATTTAATACTTATGGGAGAAAGCTGAAAAGGAAAGATAAATTACTCCAGAAGAGATGACTCTGTAGCTGGATGTCTGAATGTAAAAGGGCATTAAATAATTCAACATTTGTGTGAACGATGTTTTAGGCAAAGTGGAGAAAATTACATGTAACAGAAGCATGAAAGTACACAATCAGAGCATCTCTAAACAGGCAAACAATTGTGTAGCCCTGTTTTCAGACATACAGTTTACTTCCAGTCTTGAGTGCATCCTCCATGGAGCATAGCATAAATCCAAACACAGTGTCAACAGTGATGGATGGCTTTGAGATGAGTGGAAGGAATGATGACCTGTGGGAAGCAATAATTTATCTACTCACACTTGAAGATATTGTGTAGTCAATGCTAAAAACAGAACAGGAGGGAAATGTGGTGAATGCATCTAAAGATCATCCCTCTTAGCTACTTTTATTTCTTTGTTTTCCATAGCATTTTCCAGACACACTCTGGAACGCCGGTCTGAAGGGCCGGGGGTGGAGGGGAGCTCAAATTAAAAAGCTTTGGTCAAGATTGAGGTAACTGATGAAATTAGCTGTGGGTGGATTTGACTGACTGAACAGTGGGCTGGATCACTGCCTAGCTGGTTAAATGACGTTAGCAACCAGACCAGAGATACTTGTAGGCCTGGCAATAACATGTCCTAAGAGACAAAATTATTTAAAGTAATTTGAATTCAGTAAAGTGTAGATTTTTATGAATGTCAACAATTTAAACTGAGTAGAAAATGATTAATCAGGTAGAATTACAAAGCTATCACCTGTAACATCGCTGTTGTTTCGGTTTTTGTTTTGTTTTGTTTTGTTTTGTTGCATTTTTGTCAGAAACGAAACAACTATGTTGGACAGAGAAAGAAATAAAATAGCAAAACGGCTTGTGGAATGTACCAAAATTTTGCAAGCACATTGGTATGACATCACACCACTAGCTGATGAGCTAATCCTGTCCAATTAGGAACTATCAGATAGGTTAGGACCAGTTAGTTTGAGCCAATTTTCCTTTCAGTACCTGGGTCCTGGGGAGAAAAGAAGAAAGAACTCTCTATTTGCAATTATATTTTCAGTTTTGTGAAAGGGTTTGACAGCAGAAACAATACAAGAGTTTCCCCGTTTGACCCAAACATTTGAAAACTAGCCCAAACCGTCATGGAGCAAGAAAGAAATATGGGCAGAGAACTGTGAACAGTTTGGTTTGGCATGTAGTACACACAACTCCCCCAAGTGGTGTGGAGTATTATCTCATGGCTATGCTTGCTGTTTCCCAGGGGTCTTGCCACTTGGGTATTGTCAATTGGTCTCCGAAGTATTGTATTTTCTTAAGGAACCATGAGAATATTCATGGAGTTGTTAGTTCCAAATGTAAAATGGAGATGGCTCATGTACTATCTGGTTTTAATCAACTCTGTGTACATTTGTGTATGTGCATGTGTCTGTGGGTACGCAAGGATGCAAGAAGAGGACATCCTTGAACTGGGATTATGGGTGGTTATGAATCACATAATGTGGGTGCTAGAAGCTGAACTTGGGTCCTTTGTAAGAGCAGCTGTACAAGCTCTTAACTGACTCATCGTTCTAGCCCCCGATAGTTCAGTTTTAGTGGGTGGAAAGTGACACAAATAAATATATTTTTTAAAGGTTGAGAAATGAGGCTGGAGAAACAGTTCAATTGGTAAAGTGCTTGCTGAGCAAGCATGAGGCCCTAATTTCTATCCTGAACACCCACATATAAAAGCTGCACATAGTGGAACACACTCGTGATCCAAGCATGGGGAAACCGAGACAAACAGATTCCCTGCTTGGGCTTGTTGAACATTCGTCTTAGCCCAAGTAGTGAGCCCTAAGTCCCAGTAAGAGACGGTGTTACAAAACAAAAGGTAAATGGTTCCTGGGGAACAATAGCAAAGGTGATCTCTAGCATCCACATCGAAACAAACATAGGTGAATGTACATCCAGATTCAGTGCCCTGACACTCATGAAAACACACACACACACACACACACACACACACACACACACACACACACA
>JANHMN010000005.1:33134211-33151802 GCA_030674055.1 Rhabdomys pumilio | reverse complement strand
TTCTTCTTCTTCTTCTTCTTCTTCTTCTTCTTCTTCTTCTTCTTCTTCTTCTTCTTCTTCTTCTTCTCCTTCTCCTTCCTTCTCCTTCTCCTTCTCCTTCTCCTTCTCCTTCTCCTTCTCCTTCTCCTTCTTTTTCCTCTGCCTCTTCCTCTTCCTCCTCCTCTCCTCCTCCTCTCCTCCTCCTCCTTCTTCTTCTTTGCTATATTGGATATTTTATTTATTTACATTTCAGATATTATTCCCTTTCCCCATCCCCCCTGGAAGCCCTTAACCCTTCCCCCCTCCTGCTGCTTCTTTAAGAGTATGCCCTCACCCACCCACCCACTCACTCCCCCCTCTCCACCCTCAAATTCCTCCACACTGGGGCATCCAGCCTTCACAGGACCAAGGCCCTCCTCTCCCACCAATGGCTGACAATGCCATCCTCCACTATATATACAGCTGGAGCCATGGGTCCCTACATGCATGTTGCCAGGCTGGAAGTTTAGACCCTGGAAGCTCAGATTGGTTGGTATTGTCACTCTTCCCATTGGGCTTCAAGCCCCTTCAGCTCCTTCAGTCTTCTCTCTCACTCCTCCATTGGAGACCCCATGATCAGTCCAATGGTTGGCTGTGAGCATCTGCCTCTGTATGTGTCATGCTCTGGCAGACCCCTCAAGAGACAGCTATAACAGGCTACTGTCAGCATGCACTTCGTGGCATTCACAACAGTGTCTGACTGGTGTGAGATGGAATCTCAGGGTTGTTTTCATTTGCATTTCCCTGTTGACTAAGGATGTTGAACATTTCTTTAGGAGCTTCTCAGCCATTTGGTATTCCTCAGTTGAGATTTCTTTGTTTCACTCTGTACGCCATTTTTAAATAGGGTTATTTGGTTCTCTGGCATCAAACTTGAGTTCTTTGTACATATGAGATAACAGCCCTCTATCAGACTTAGGGTTGGTAAAGATCTTTTCACAATCTGTTGGTTGCCGTTTTGTCCTATTGATATTGTCCTTAAATGCAGCATTTTCAATGGCGTGTATTAAGTTTTTGTATGTATACATCATCATTTATTTGAACATTTCATTGTTGATATTTTAGGTTGCTTTGAATTTTTCTTTTTTTTTTTTTAAATTGGCAAAGACTTTTTTATTGGATATTTTATTTACATTTAAGATGTTATCCCCTTACCCCATTTCTCCCCCTCAACCTCCAGCCCAGTAACCCTCTATCCCATCGCCCCCTCATTCTGCTTCTAAGAGAATGTGCCCCCACCTACCCCCCCCCCAATTCCCACATCCCCACCTTAGAATTCTTTCACACTTGGCATCCAGCCTTCATGGGACCAAGGATCTCCTCTCCCACCTATACCCAACAAGGCCATCCTCCCCTAAATATACAGATGGAGTCATGGGTCCCTCCCTATGTGCTCCCAGGTTGGTAGTTTAGACTCTGAGAGCTCTGGATGGTTGGTATTATCGCTCTCCTCATGGGGCCACAAATGCTTTCAGCTCCTTCAGTCTTCTCTCTCACTCCTCCATTGGGAACCCCTTGATCAGTTCAAAGGTTAGCTGTGAGCATCCACCTCTGTGTATGTCAGACTCTGGCAGACCTCTAAGGAGACAACTATATCAGGCTCCTGTCAGCATGCACTTCCTGATATCCACATCAGCATCTACCTTTGGTAACTGCACATGGGATGGATACCCAGGTGGAATGGTCTCCAGACGGCCCCTCCTTCAGTTTCTGTCCCACACTTTGTCTCCATATTTGCTCCCTTTAAGTATTTTGTTATTCCTTCTAAGTAGGACCGAGGCATCCACACTTGGTCTTCCTTCTTCATGAGCTTCATGTGGTCTGTGAGTTGAATTTTGGGTATTTCAAGGCTCTGCACTAATATCAAATTATCAGTGAATGAATACCATGTGTTTTCTTTTGTGATTGGGTTACCTCACTCAGGATGATATTTTCTAGTTTCATCCTTTTACCTAAGAATTTCTCAAATTCATTGTTTTTAATAGCTGAGTAATAATTCATTGTGTAAATGTACCACATTTTATGTATCCATTCCTCTGTTGAAGGACATCTGGGTTCTTTCCAGCTTCTGGCTACTATAAATAAGGCTGCTATGAACATAGTGGAGCATATGTCCTTGTTATATGTTGGAGCATCTTCTGGGTATATGCCCAGGAGAGGTATATCTAGGTCTTCAGGTCCCAATTTTCTGAGGAACTGCCAGACTGATTTCCAGAGTGGTTATATCAGCTTGCAAACCCACCAACAATGGAGGAGTGTTCCTCTTTTTCCGCATCCTCGCGAGCATCTACTATCACCTGAGTTTTTGATCTTAGCCATTCTGACTGGTGTGAGGTGGTATCTCAGGGTTGTTTTGATTTGCATTTCCCTGATGACTAAGGATGTTGAGCATTTCTTAAGGTGCTTCTCGGCCATTTAAGTTTCCTCAGTTAAGAATTCTTTGCTTAGCTCTGTACCCCATTTTTAATAGGGTTATTTGGTTGTCTGGAGTCTAACTTCTTGAGTTCTTTGTATATCTTGGATATTAGCCCTCTATCGGATGTAGGATTGGTAAAGATCATTTCCCAATCTGTTGGTTGCCATTTTGTCCTATTAAGTGTCCTTTGCCATACTTTTTAGTGTATTTGGAGTTCTGTAGGCTTCTTGTATGTTCATGGACATCTCTTTCTTTAGGTTAAGGAAGTTTTCCTTTATAATTTTGTTGAAGATATTTACTGGCCCCTTAAATTGGGAATCTTCATCCTCATCTATACCTATTATCCTTAGGTTTGGTCTTCTCATTGTATCCTGGATTTCCTGGAAGTTTTGGGTTAGGAGCTTTTTGCATTTTGCATTTTCTTTGGCTGTTGTGTCAATGTTTTCCATGGTATCTTCTGCACCTGAGATTCTCTCTTCTATTTCTTGTATTCTGTTGGTGATGCTTGCATCTATGATTCTTGATTTTTTTTCCCTAGGTTTTCTATCTCCAGGGTAGTCTCCCTTTGAGGTTTCTTTATTGTTTCTACTTCCATTTTTATGTCCTGGATGGTTTTGTTTAATTCCTTCACCTGTTTGGTTGTGTTTTCTTGCAATTTGTTAAGGGATTTTTGTGTTTCCTCTTTAAGGGCTTCTACCTGTTTACCTGTGTTCTCCTGTACTTCTTTAAGGGAGTTATTTATGTCCTTCTTAAAGTCCTTTATCATCAACATGAGAAGTGATTTTAAATCTGAATCTTGCTTTTCTGTTGTCATGGGGTATCCAGGACTTGCTATGGTGGAAGAACTGGTATCTAATGATGCCAAGTAACTTTGGTTTCTGTTGTCTATGTTCTTGAGCTTGCCTTTTGCCACCTGGTTAACTCTAGTGCTACCTGCACTCACTGTCTCTGACTGGAGCCTGTCTTTCCAATTATCTTGCTTGTGTCAGAACTCCTCATAGTCCAGATGTCTTTGTGATCCTGTGATCCTGAGCTTCTGGGTGGAAGAACTCCTAGGACACAGGCCATCTCTGTGATCCTGAAACCTGCTGCTCTGAGTGCAGTGGTTCCTCTAAGGATATCTCAGGATATGGAGTCTTCACGGGAACAGATCAGCTATTTTCATTTAAATCCATAATGGAAGACATATGAGTAAATGTATATTTTTGAATCAGTATTCTTAAAACATACTTTTATGATTAGAATTTTGATGTCCAAACGACAGACTGTTTTTATTATTTTAACTAATATTCTTTTCTTAGACATTTTTTCCCAAATGAGTTTTTCCACAATGCAACCATGAATTTGACCGAAATTTCCTAACACTGTCACCAGCATATAGAATATTTTTCTTGTCATTCACAAAGGGGTCTCAACCACTTTAGAGTATACATACATGTATCATACATTTACATTATGATTCATAATAGTAGCAAAATTACAGTCTTGAAGTAGCAATGAAATAATTATAGTATTGGAAGCCCCCACAACCCAAGGAACTGTACTCACTGACAATAGGTCAATAATGTTTCATTGCTACTTTAACTTTTATCCTTCAATTACTGAAGATATTGGGTATTGTGTGTCTCACCATCAAATTATTATATTCTAAACACATTCTAAAAATGATAAACATTTTCACATTCAGGCACATGGGACATGCTTATGGTCCCTGATCCTGTGGAGCCTGAGCTAAAATTTTGTGAGCCCAAAGGTTCAAGGTCAGCTTGGCAATATATTAAAAGTGCATCTCAGAGTGGGGGACACATTTTCAAAGATATGTAATTACCTATTTAAAATAAAGACCGTGGAATAGGGGATGAGGCTCAGTTGGAAGAGTCTTTGCCTCAAATAGACAATGATCCAGGCTCAGTTCTCAACACTACACAAAAATGAATGAATGGACACATACCCATTATCTCAGCACTCAGGAGGCAGTGCCAGGAGGATCAGAAGTTCCAGTCCACAAATGGCTACTTAGCAATTTGGAGCCAGTCTCATCAACATGAAACCCTGTCTCAACAAAACTAAACACAAAAATGTTCTAGAAGCTAAGATGTGTTCATTACTACATTCCTAAATTATTACAGCCTTTAATCAACATACATCAATCTTGCCATACACACAGCATCTGAAAAAAATAAGCATTTTCAAAAACATCATAATCACCACCAACACAACTTGCTGTATCTCTAAGCTACATTTTTAGCCCCTGTATCTTTTTAAGAACATGGTCTTTAACTGAACTTCAGGTGCCAACCACACGACTAACTCAGAGAAGGTCATGGCTACCTTAAACTACAGTCCTGACAGGAACAGGCAATGGGAACACCAGTATGAGAGAAGCCAAAAGAGTGGTTGATGAACAGCAGTGAGTGTGGAGCCATCTAGGATGAGAAAGAAGCTGAAACTCTTAAGACAGTATTCTTTTCTTCAGCTATGGGATCATATATCTCAACTTGAAGATTTTTACAGACTTTGTTTTCATTAGATTATACTGATGTTTCTGAATATCATCTTATCATGCTATTTCCATATTCCAGAAAAAAAAAGAATTACTGAGAACTTTTCACAGAAAAGCGATATACTGGTTGTACTAGTCAAGATGAATAGCTAAAACTTTGAAGTCGTTTTCTCACTATGTTCTACCCATCAACCCCAACTTCTACTTCTTAGTGGACAGCTGGCTCTGTACTAACAGTGAGAAGAAATTAATAGTGAGTCAGTGAACAGAAAACAAGTAGAACCCTAGAATAAATGTGTAAGTTCATGAATGTAAGAAAATCATTAGAAACAGGAGATATTTGCTTTTATTTTTGTTTTTTAGGAAATTATAATATAATTACATCATTTTTCCAGATCCTTTTCCTTCTTTCAACTACTCTCATGCACCCAAATTGCTCTCTTTCAAATTCATGGCATGTTTTTCTTTAATTGGTGTGTGTGTGTGTGTGTTTGTGTGTACATTCTTGACCATATAATACAACCAATGGCCATGTCAACATGGAAAGAGGAAAGGGCATGGGCAACCAGGGAATACTGAATATGGGAGAAGTGCTCTTTCCCAGAAAAAAAGCCTCCCACACACTCCCAATTGTTCTCATTTCTTTTTTTATTGAACATTTTATTTATTTACATTTTAGATGTTATTCCATTTCCCCTCTCTAGAAACCCCCATCCCATCCCCCCTCCTCCTTTTTGCTTTTATGCCATTTTAATGTCATGCAAGTATTAAAGTCAGTTCTAGGTAGAGGAACTAGCAATACAATAGATACAAATAATCAAGAAACAAGCAAGACAATAAACACAAATAGTAAAAGAACAAACAAGACAATAAACAGAGTCCCATGATCACTGTTTCTAAGGGTTCATCAGGAAGACCAAAATATCTGAGCCTACTTCCCTGTCCTAGCCCAAAGTCATTTTTATACCTGAAGCCTACTTCTTTCATCTAGCCTAAGATTTGTTTAAATTTCTTTAATGCATTCTTGCTTTATAGCCCAGGTTGGCCTCTAGATTTCAGTCCTCCTACTTACTTCATAAGTTCTGAGGTCATAGACATGTATTCTACAGGCTGTAAAGAAGAACATTGAAAGTGATGAAAGGCAAAGGCTAGGTAAGATGACATTGGTGTTTTGTTTTGTTTTGTTTAATTTGGTTGGTTGGTTGGCTGGCTGGTTTTTGGTTTTGTATGCCAGCATGTGTTTTCTTTTTTGGTTTGTGACAGGGTCTTGCTATATATAACTTTGGAAGGCCTGAAACTCACCATCACCCTCTCAGCCTCCTAAATACTGAGATTCATAAGTATACACAAGCTACACAAGCAAACTGGCAACAGACTGCAAAGAGATCCAAAACCCCATACTTTCTTTCCTGCCATTGTTATGTCAGCGCAGCAACAAGAGTCTAGGAAGCTACTGCTGTGAGGTGCTTCTTGTCCAGACAGAACTGTAGCTATGCTGGCAGTTTCCTGAGTCACAGTGGTAATGGGAATGGAGCCATGGACTGCTGATCTGAAGGGCACATGTGGACCAAAAATGGACATCTCAGCAGTGATCCATTTAGACTGTGAATAACAACTCCAGGTCTGTCACCTCCTTATTGTTCCTCATCCATTGTCCAACATCTCAACTGCCAAGAGCCAAAGGATATAATGTTGCCAACTCTAAGTAGGAGAGGCTAGGTCAAAGGTTAGTGTGTTTTCCCCAGCACTCTCTCAAAGAATCTCAGTATTCAGACTCAAAATCTTAAATATAGATGTTACAGGGAAAAGCTACACTTTCGCACAGCAGTGTTTGAGGTCTACACACCATAGATGTTACAACGCTTTGAAGTGAGAGCTCACTTATCCTCAGATTTTGTCCTGCCACGATTTTCTATGATAGTCTCATTGCTTTACTTTGAAAAAGAATGAGGCAAAATCATTAGGATCCCACATTTATGGAAAGACACATACTTGAAGAGCTGTACTTTAGTCGCATGATTTAAAAAAAAAAATCAGAATCCAAGATGTTAGGAATAACTGCAGCATTTTTAAACAAGTGTATTTTAACAGATTCTCCTGACCTCTGCCCCTCACCTATCCCCTGTATCATATTAACATTACTATTTAACCTCAATTCATACCCATGATCCAGACTATATAAAACTGTACTCTAATACAAGTTAGCTTTAGAATTTTGAACTTATCAGCCAGCTTCCATCACAATGTGACATTATGCTGCCAGGAAGTCTGGTTACTTCAAATCTGCAAAGAAGATCATGAAGCCACACCTTTCAAAGACTTTTTATTACCACCGAAGTCCTTGCTGAAGAAGGAATATGGGAAATGTAGTTGCATTCACAAAGAATGTGTGGAGACTGCCAAGAAAGCAAATTGTTTCTGGACATTACCCTTATTTGGAAATACCCTGGTTCTAGAACTATGGTTGTTTAAACAAAAGAACCATATCTTCTTTTGAAAGCATGTATTTCCAAAATATGAGAGAATCAAAGACTCAGCTACTCAGTTCTCTCTTGTGATTTACTTTAAAAAGAACTTGGATTTAAAAACAAACAAAAAAAAAAAAAAACAAAAAAAAACAACAAAGAGAAAGCCTGCCAAGAACTGCAAGAAGCTTCCTGTAGACTTTGTGCTGTAGAGGGGAAAGTACAGCCTTTGAGAGCCAGCAGACCTGTTGTTGAATCCATCTGCATTCAACTGGTTAGGTGACCTTGGGCAAGTAACTTTATCTTCTCTCTGGTTCATCTGTAAAAATAATTGAATTCTATCAAATGAAACAAACATATGTGAAAATACTTATTGAAGGGCATTTCCCTGCTCCACCTCAGTGGGAAAGCAGACTAGTTAGACATGGTTACACTGGTAAACAGCAATAAACAAGCACATGTCTTCTAAGGACATAAAGTAACTTTGATGGGCTCTAAAATTACTTCCACAAGGCAAAATGACATAAAGCAATACTTGGTCAAAGTTCAAATTAGAAAGAAGAGTGAGCATCACTCCAATAAATTCTACCTATTCTTCCTTGGTTGGTTCCCATAAAGATCTTTTCAGTATCACTGTTGCTTTATGAAATTTGCTGTGCATAACACATTAAGAAATGTTAATTAAATACAACCCCAAATCTTGCTATGTCAAGGGGAACTACAGAGATGGCATTTATGAATATCTGAACATTTGACACTTCTGTCCAAACAAGGAAAAATAACAGCTCAAATCACACACACACACAAAAAAAAGACAAATGATGAAGTGACTCTTAGTACAATGAAGACGCTGGAATGGAAGACAAAATTATCATGAAACCACTGTATCTCATAGTATCCTCTCAATTTTCCAGGAAGTTTATGATGTTTTTTGGCTATGTCAAAATTATTCTATTAAGAAATATCTTCTTGGGCTGGAGAGATGGCTCTGTGGCTAAGAGCATGTGCCACTTATCCAGAAGATCTGGGTTCAGTCTTCATCATCCATACAATAGCTCACAACTCTCTCTAAGGAATTCAACACACTCTTCTGACTTTTACAGGTACCAGGCATGCATCAAATGCACATACACACACACAGGCAATTATTCATACACATACAATGCAAATAAATAAATATTTTTTAAAAAGAAAAATTCTTCTTGGGGCTGGAGAGTTGGTTCAGTGGATAAGGGTACATATTGCTCTTAGAGAAGATTACAGTTAGATTCCCAGTATCCATGTCAAGTGGTTTACCCCAGATCAACGTGTGTGATGCTTCTGACCTCCATGAGCAATGCATATACCAACTCACAGACCCATAGGCATGCATATAATTAAAAATAAATCACTTTCAAAAAGAAACCTCTCCGGTGCTGGGAGAATGCCTTACTCAGTAAGGCACCTGTTACACAAGCGTGAGGACCTGCGTCTGGATTCCTAGCAAGCATGTAAAAACTGAGTGTGATGGTATATGAGTCTAACTCTACAGCAGGTACAGGAGCTGGGGACACAGTCAGATCCCTGGAGCTTGTTGGCCTGGCATCTTGAGCAAATCAATAAGCTCCATGCTTAGTGAGATACCCTATCTCAGCAAGGAAGGTAAGGAGCAACCAAAGGAAGACACTTGAAGTATAAGTCTATTGTCCACACATACACATGCACACTTGAACATAATGGGATGAGGGATTTAAAAGTCTACTGGAAGTAGTATAATAGTCAGAAGTAACACATCAAACTCTCAGGTTGACAGTGGTTTAAATAAAATTTAACTGGAACGCTTTCATGTCCATTCAGTTATATACAGCTATAGATGGTATTTATACAGTAGTAGCAGAAAAGAAGAGACATGGCAATGCTAATATGATGCACAAAAACTGAAGTGTATACCGTCTGGACCACTATGGAAAAGGATAGCAAATTCTTGCTTTAAAAGTCTAACAATCGACTTGCTACCTGGGAGCTACCTGGGATCAGAGACAGAGCATTTTGCCTGTCTGTGGGATACTTTCTTTCTTTTTTTTTTTTTTTCTCCCTCCCCCCCTTCCCTTCTCTACCTCTTGCTCTGGCCCCGCTCGCTCCGGGCCCCACTCGCTCCGGCCCAAAGGTTTTTATTTATTTATTGTATGTAAGTACACTGTAGCTGTCTTCAGACACCCATATGAGGGCATCAGATCTTATTACAGATGGTTGTGAGCCACCATGTGGTTGCTGGGATTTGAACTCATGACCTCTAGAAGAGCAGTCGGTGCTCTTAACCACTGAGCCATCTCACCAGCCCCTGTGGAATACTTTCATTCTTAAAGATGATCATGTTAACATCACTATCATCACCTGTACATTGCTTAGGTGACATTTTTGAGCACAGAGAGAGAGAGAACCCTCATTGGGTACCTTGATGGTATTTATTCCTTTTCGAAAATAACAGAATTCAGCTATGTGGCATCCTGTATTGAAAAATTTGCCAACGTTATAATACATCATGACTGTAAAGTTTGTATTATAACAAAGGCATGTGGACGTTTATCTGTGGTTAGATGCCTTTACTTCTTTATCTTGCTTAAATAAATGAAAATATAGCCACAGCCAGCTTTAGGGGAGGTCTACCCATCTCATGGGAAGTTTACTCTGAAATAGCATGGCTGAACACATTAACTGACCCACATTCTTTGTGAAGTTTTGAAAACTTTCAGAAATGTACCAATGAAATCTCTTGGGACAGAGAGCAATCCGTCTCAGCACTGTTTGATTTCAAGCACTTTCCTCCCAAATCAGAACTGACAATCAGTCTGATTCAGCCTGCAGCTTATCCTCCCAAATAATGTGGTTTGAAAGATAAAAAAAAAAATCTCAACAAAGTAAACGAATAACTGAAATAACGGGAAAAGCAGATTGAGTAGTGCAAAGGGAGGGACGTCTCCATTCTACATTATGCAAGGGCATCAGGATGGATCCAGGCTATGACAAGTCATTCACAAGCTATAACTCACTGATGTCTAAGTGTCTTTGATATAAGCTGCAAGGGGGAAAAAAGGAAAAAGATTAATCTGGATTCCTTTGTTCTTCATGGATATGTTCCAAGGTAAAGTTCAAACTAATGTTAGTCTTGGTTATTCAGTTTTATTATGCCTATAACAACAAAAATAAAACATTCTCCCTATTGTTCCCAATAAGTTGAAAGGTTTAAAATATATTGTTCTATAAAAGAGGCAAAGGAGGCAACTTCCCTCACCCTTGAAAGAAGGAATCTAAATGAGACCTGATAAATCTCAGAGCCTGGGCAGTGAGGAAAATCAACTCTAAACGCTAAATTAGAAGAGCTTTAGCAACAGAGCAACATGCAATGACATACCTTCCTGCACTACAGAGAGCTCTTGCTCAGTTCGAGACCTGCTTCTGCCATTTGTCTCCCTCTTCCTCCCTCCCCCTCTCCCTCCCTCTCTCTCTCCTCCTTTCCCTCTCCCCTTCTCTCAAAGGCAATAAGCAGGGAAAAAAGCTACTCCTAGTTATGTTTTGACTTGAGGACTTTGCATTTTAAAATCTATCACAAGTAAAAACATACATTGTAAAGGGGAAGGGGGTTTTGTACCATAAATTCTCGAAGTATTTGCAGATATGCTCTGAATCTAATGTCAGAGTAAGGCAATAGGTTAAGCCCATTGGCATCATGGGATGTGCTATCTGGCCAATAATTATTTTAGCCCAAGGACAGAAAAACCACCAAGTTAGAGCAGGCTTGGTGGGGGGATAAATAGAGGAATGCAATGTGTATGTTTTCTTATAATTGAATAAGGAAAGAGAGGGGGAGTGGAGGGAGGGGAAAAACTGAATGTGGTATGCCTTTAACCCCAGCACTAGGAAGGCAGAGGCAGGTGGATCTCTGTGAGTTTGAGGCCAACTTGATCTAGAGAGTAAATTCGAGGACAACCAGGGCTACACACTGAGACTTATGTCTAAAGAAGAAAAACAGAAAGAAGAAAGAAAGAAAGGTAGAAGGAAAGAGAGAGAGAGAGAGAGAGAGAGAGAGAGAGAGAGAGAGAGAGAGAGAAGGAAGAAAAGAAAGAAGGAAAGAAAGAGAGAGAAAGAAAGAACTGAAGTGTAAACTTTGTTTCTTTGGAAAGTCAGTTATGTCAAATGGTGTTTGCTGGGGCACACAGATGAAAGGATGTCTTCCTAAAGCAAACATGTGAAAGACTGTTTTCCTGAAGCAGACACGGGCAAAAGGAACTTCTGCTTTAGCAGACATGTGAAAGGACATGTGATGTTTAAAAGGAACGTAAATATGACGCCCACAGACAGTGGGAGCTCCAGCATTGGTTTGGTTTGCTCCACCTCACTGTTCTTCACTGACAACATACATGTATCGGTTCACCGTACAGTGCATTGCTGAGATCCTCTTGTGGTGATGCCAAAAAGAGAAATTTTCCAAAGAAACTCTTGTGAGGTTCCAACTGCTTCTTGCTGCCTCCACAGCCTTAGGTCAGTTGGCAAGCTTTGTGGTTTCTTATGAATTGAACTTGTCTTTGTGGTTTGTGTGTGGAGAGAATCTGCCGAGAGGACTGGACTGCAGCTGCTGATTCATATCTGGTGTTTGCTACTAGACTGACCTGCTGGTATCCTGACAGTGAAGATTGGACTTGCACTCAAAGAACTATTTCTAAACAGGTCCACTTCCTCAGTGTCCTAATGACTTTTCTCTTCCACTACCTCTGGTTGGTGGTGGGCTAGAGGAGATGTTGAACACATATTAAAGTAGGTTAAAAAAAATTATGTCTACAAAGAACCCTGAAAAGATTGAATAGATTACATCAAGGCCACCACTAGTGACAGACCTTGGACCATAACACCCAAGAGTAGGAAGTGAAAACTGAAATTCTAAAGCAAAAATACCCTACAACTGCAAAATTCTCAAACTATAACCTGCATTTTCCTTCAATGAAAAGATTTAGAAGTGTTCATCGAAGGTTCTGTCAATTCGCCATCGGGAGTCAGGATTATTTTCATTTATACAAAGTGGTGAGAGTACACAGGGTCATTTTAAAATTATTACCAGGCAGGTCATATTCCTCTCCTGTTCAATCTTTTTAGGAGACTCAAACAAGTTTTGAAAATATGAACCAAGCCTTATGTCACAAATGACATGGAAACACACACAGGCTAGTTTTAGTGTGTGTGTGTGTGTGTGTGTGTGTGTGTGTGTGTGTGTGTGTTGGTTTTTGTTTGGTTGGTTTTGTTTGTTCTTCTGTCTACTTCTCTGAACTGCTTTGTATGTTTGGTCCAACATTCTTCCCGCCAAAATTAATTGTCACCTCAAATTGGTCACCCCCTTAGTCCCTTGGACAGTTCTTCCTGGAAACTTATGTATAACTCACACCCTCCCTAAAGTAATGTATTTATTTAGATACCACCAGTGAGTGGCTATCTCTGATTACCTTGTACAAAATTTATTACCCTTATTCTCATTATCTCTTTAATCTGCCTTAGTTGTCCTCAAAATAATTTTCAGACTATACTGCCAATTAATTGTTGTATTTGTCATTCATGAGATACTAAGCCCCATGAAGATGTGGACTTAATTTCTTAGTCATCTGTACACGTGAGAGGTACTAGGACTTGACACATAGAAGGTATTCACGAATATTGTTTAATAAGTATATTAATTAAAACAGATATTTAACAAAATCACATTTTATAGAATGTTTTCTTTTTCTCTTTTAGACTGTAAGCCTTGTCTCATTCTCAAGCTGTTAATCAAATGAAAAACCAACTTCTAAAGGCTTCCAGACAACTTAACTCCCTAAGTAACCATAGGCAGTCCACAGTAGGAATCACATTTCAACTTTGTCCTATATGCAGACAGCTATGCTTGACTTCTCTTGTGAGTGCATGAGTATCTGTCAGTGTGTGTGTGTGTGTGTGTGTGTGTGTGTGTGTGTGTGTGTGTGTTGTACAGGTGCATGCATGTGTGTGTGTGATGTGTGTGTATGGTGTACATGCATACCATGCTCCCTTGTGTGCATAGGTATATGAGCACATGTATGTATATGTGGAGGCCCAAGGTCCATGGTGCCCTTGTCTATTGCTCTTTTTCTCTTAGTTTTTATTGCATTTTACTTTTATATAGGTATGAAGGTTTTGCACGTATGTATGTGCACTATATGCATGCCAGGTGCCCACAGAGGCCAGAATAATGCACTGAATCCCCTGAAATTGGAATTACCAATGTTTTTAAGCTACCATGTGGGTGCTGGGAATGAAACTCTGGGTCCTCTTCAAGAACAAGAATTGTTCTTCACAACTGAGGCTGCTCTCCGGCCCCACAGAACACTTACTCTTGGAAATTAGTTGTTTTTCAGTTTGTCATGGAACAGGCTGGCTATCAAAAGTTACCATATGACATGTGAAGGAGAGAGCTGTTATACAGTTAAATGATGTTTTTATAGCTCAATTTCTATGTGTCTTTGACCTCTCAATTCTCGAGTAACAGGGCTGGACGCAACTCTTAAAGTAAACCATGAAAGAATTGCAGTACCTCTATTTTGGGCACAGTTTTAAATTAAAAGTATATATTGAAATTCAAAGCAATCTGTTGTTTTACCTCTGATAGTTAAAAAAACAATTACAATGTGTGATAGTTTTAAAAATAAACTGGCATATTAGAAACAAAGTACATAGACATCTATAATTGATTTGTCTTTTCCCATAATGACTGCGTCAGTCCCTTGCATAAAGTAATAAATGCAAACTCATCTCCTGTACTGAAAGTGTTTGCTCCAAGTTAACAATCATCATCTCAGTATATCTTCGGAGTAAGTCAGTACTACAGAAGGAAAGAGCCACATTGTTTCTCTAGCGCCGTGGCTAGAAGCACAATATTCCTTTCAAGCAATTCAGGACCGGGTAATGGCCCCAAAGCACTTTGCTTTGAAGAGCATCACCAGTGAAGACCTTCTAAAATCTCAGAAGCTACCGCATATGGACCATGTCTTGAGTGGCACCTTAGGGAGAACCTGATCCTACAGGCCTATATTACCTACTGTGCAGACGATTTGCATGGCTCTTAAAGGAGAAATGAACAGTTTAACTAGATTGGGGCACTCATATCAGAAGAATAACATCACCACAAAGAATTGGCTTACGTGAGTAAAATGTTTTTCTTTAAAAAAAACATCTGTGTGTGTTTGTGGGATGCATCTGTGTGAATACTGATGTATGAAACACAGTACACACATTCAGTGACACAGGTGTGGAGGACAAAAGGCAATCTTTGATACTGGTCCATGCTTTCCACCTTAAGACAGGGCCTCTTTGTTGATTGCTGCTGCAAACACAAGGCTAGCTGGCCCTCAAGCATGCAGGCATTCTTCTGACTCTAACTCCCATGGTGCCATACAAAGGGTGTGGTTACAAATACTCCTTACCATGTAGGTTCTATGAACTGGACCTCGGGTCTGCACATTTGTATGACATGAATTTTAGCCGCTGACCCATCTTCTCAGTCTAAAACATTGTTGTGCTACCAAGACAAACCCTGGATATACTGTAATAAGCCCCCACAACTTAGCACAACGGACACCATGATGGAAGTACTATTCATGCCTTGAAACCCAGCACTTAGGCAGCACACACCAGCCAAAACAAGAACAAAGACCTAATCCATCAATGTCCATAGTTCTGGGAAAGTCTACAAATGTACTACTACCTTTGAATTTTGGCTTCTGTAGTTTTGCTTCTGGATAAACTGTTCTTTCTAACTGAGGTGTGTCAACACAGATATAGTTTTGTGCTTAAAAGCCCACCCTGAGAAAGGCTCCTCACTGCACCAGGGCTAATACAGACTTTCTGTTGGTTTGAAGGCATGTCTTAGTAGTCTTTTCTGGTGGATATCTCACAACAGTATGATTGCTTGACTGAGCTGGAGTTCTAGCTCAGTTTTAGAATATGTTCTTGCAGGTATGAAGTGGAAACTTCTAGTTTCTTTAGAAAGTTAATTGTATCAAATGATGGTTTGCTGGGGCACACAGGTGAAAGGATGTCTTGCTAAAGTAAACATGTGAAAGACTGTGTTTCTGAAGCAGACATAGGTGAAGGGATGTTTGGATATAGCCAACATGTGAAAGGATGTAGGAGCGAAGGAGTGTAACTATGACCCCGCAGACAGTGGGAGACTTGCACAGAGCATTGGTTTGGTTTGCTTTGTCTCGCTATTCTTCACCAAAGACACACATGCATTGGTTTGCCTTACATATCATTGTTGAACTCAACTTGTGGTAACACCACCATTCAGAGAAAGTTGCCCAAGAACTGCTCTGAGGTTCCCTCAGCAGCTTTCTGCTTCCACGGCCTTGCCTTGGACCAGTTGGCAAGCCTAGCAGTTTCTTTAGGATTGAACTACAGTTGCTGGTTCATGCCTGCTGTCTGCTTGCTGAAACTAGACTAGCTACTGGTTTGTGCCTGGTGTCTGCCTGGCTAGAGCACTGGCCTACAGCTGCTGATTCATATTTGGTGTTTGCTATGGTTCTGATCTGCTGCCAAAGAAGATCAAGCTCTCCACAAAGAACTATTGCTGAACAGGTCCACTCCACCATATCCTAATAACTTTTCCTTCTACTACCTCTGCTGGGTGACAGGCTAGAGGAGAGGTTGAACCCTTATTAAAAGTAGGTTGCAAAGAATTTATGCTTACATACATGTGAGGAATCGAGTACAATTTTCAATGCACAGAAAAGGTTGGGTTTTTTGTTGTTAGTGGTGGTGGTAGGATGTGTGTGTGTGTGTGTGTGTGTGTGTGTGTGTGTTTTGTTAGTTAGTTAGTTAGTTAGTTAGTTAGTTAGAGACAGGGTATCATATAGTCCAAAGGATGATCCTGATTTCCCAATCCATCGTTTTTTCTCCACAATCCAAGTGCTGGAATCACAGTCATTACTAAATAGAGCTAGTTTTATACAGCTCTGGAGAACCAACCCACAGCTTTGTGCATTTGAGACAAACATTCCAACAATGTAGCTACAACTAAAACTCAAAATATTGTTTTTTCCTATTTATGCTTATGTTACCTGAGTTTCATAATACTAAAGTATTTTTAAAGGATATTGTATGCTAGGAAAAACTTTGGTGTGTATCACATCACTCACAGAAGACCAGGTACAAGAATGAAAAATAGTAGGTGGAGAAAAAAGAAAGCAAGAGATGGGAGAGATGGCACAGCAGTTGAGAGCACAGGCTGCTCTTCCAAAGAACCTGCGTTTCAATTATCAACACCCACAGGGCTGCTCACAATTTCAGTTCCAGATCCTGTGCCCTCTTCTGGCTTCCATAGGCACCAGTTAAATAAGTGGTGCATGCAAACAAATCATTCATACACATAAAAAGTAAGAAATCAAAAACAGAGATTGAGAGGCACTATTTAGCAAAGAACTGGGCAACAGGAAGAAAGGAGGAGCCACGAGGTAGTTCATGTCAAGCCTGATGAATGTTTCCATTGCAAAGGCTCAGTCTGTAAGACAGATTAATTTTTCAGTAAAGATTAAAATAGAAAACTGCAGAGCATTTCATGAGCGGCGAAGCCAAATGCCACAAGCTACAAAAAGCACTAGAGCCTTCACTCTAGTACATAATGTGGGATGAAGTTGAAGGTACAAGACTTTTGATTATTGATCGGACACTTAGAAGTGTAACTCAATAACCAAAAGGTATCAGTATCCCAAACATCCATTAGAAGACGATAAAAAAATATGTGGCATATAAAAACAAATTGAATATGGTGCAGCCATTGAAAATGAATTATTTTGGGGAGCAATCAGTATTAACTCCAGAAACTTATAACTGATCAAAGTACAAAGACTGGTTAACCATAATAAAGCATCTTCATCCTCCTCTTCCAAGGCTTAAGGAAGATATGAGAAGAAGAATGGAAAAAATATCAAAAGCTAGAGAAAGCAGGGGAGATGAGGGGAACACTGACTTCTGGGCATGAGAGGGAGTCCATCAACTTCATGTCATGGGGTGTGGAGGGACTCATGGGGTCCTCTCCATCCTGAAGATTTTTATGAAGTTAACTATTGATGGGGTCCATTTTCTCCAATGGTCTACCCACTGGTAAGATGCCCGTGCTCCTATGAACAAGATCTTACTCACTTTTCTGTAAGCA
>JANHMN010000005.1:33110471-33134201 GCA_030674055.1 Rhabdomys pumilio | reverse complement strand
AGAAGAGGTAATTGGGGTGAATGTGATTCATATATATATGCATATATATGCATGTATATGTATGTATATGTATGCCATAGTGAAGCTAATTATTATGTATAGCAGATATATGGTAATACAAACAATTTTTTAAAAAAATAAGTACTGGTATATACAACAAATACTATAGTTAAACCTGGGGAAAAAATGAAGCTGACTGAAAATCCCCCCAACTAAATGTGGTAATGTGTACCTGTGTGCCTGTAACCAGAGTTCTTGGGAGACAAAGGCAGGGATAGCAGGAGTTCAAGGTCATCTTCAGCAAGGCAGGAAGTTCAAGACCAGCCTATGACACTTGAGACCTTGTCTCAAAAAAAAAAAAAAAAAAAGAAAAGAAAAGAAAAGAAAGGAGGAAGGTCAGGTAAAGCGGGGAGAAAGAGACAGGGAATAAGGAAGGGAATCCAGATACAAAAGGTTACCTGTTGCATGAATATACTGAGGTCAAGTGTGAAGAAACAAATTCATAGAAGAACCAGGTCTCTTTGTTAAAGGTTTCTGTTGCTTCGATAGAACACCCTGACAGAAAACAATCTGGGAAGGAAAGGGTTTATTTTGCTAACACTTGCTTATCACAATCCACCAGGAAGGGCAGGCAAGCAGAAATCTGGAATGGAGAAGATTGCTTACTGACTTGTTCCTTGGGGCTTACTCAGCCTGCTTCCTTGTACTATCCAGGACCACCTTCCCATGGAGGGGTAGCAGCAACCACAGGAAGTTGGCAAGCTGGACTGTCCCACATCAAACTTTAGTCAAGACAATACCACACAGGTCTGCCTATAGGCTGATTGTATGGAGACATTTTATCTGTTAAGATTTCCTCTTCCCAGATATGTCTAGTTTTGTGTCAAAGCAAACAAACAAACAAACAAACAACATGCAGAAGCACAAGAAAAATTTTCTTTGTTAGTGTTTTGATCAGTTAGATATACTGAAGTTCTTATTTGATCTTGGAGAAGCTTACTTGGATCTCTCTAATATATTCTAATACATTACTGACTAGTTCTTTACTTGGCTTAAATGCTTAAATGACCTAGTATTTTTCCGTGCAGCCTCTGTGGCAGGGAAAACTATTAGGCAGCATGTCCAGCCCACATTCTGTGATGAAATTCAATCAACAAATGCCAGGGAAGGATATCCACAGTTGATTGTCTGAGGTTGTTTCAGAAGAACATTCCACAGAGGGATGAAATCATAAATCAGGATTGCTCCATTTCACCTTTTCTTCTTCTGTTCTTGTGCTTGCTTGAGAGAAAGCGATTTAGGCCACAGTTCCAATGGTGAAAAAAATTAATGAGGAAATAATAATTCCATTCCATCTGTATAACTTGAAATATGTTGAGAGAGAGAGAGAGAGAGAGAGAGAGAGAGAGAGAGAGAATAAATTTTTAACAAACACCTATGTGGGTTGACTATAGTTCAGTGAGCCCCTGGGTTTGATTTTCACAAATTAACACATTATTACATATTTTCAAAATAATCAATCTCTGTTTTTCCTTTCTTTAACATTTTTCTGGTTTGGGGCCTGGGAGGGGTGGACACAGATCTCCATGCATCCCAAAGCTCAAAGTACATGAAGATGGTCTAGAAACCTTCCAAGCTTTCTAGTCACTGGGATTATAGGCATATGCAACGATGACACATGAATTGCTACATCTGTTCTGTCTCCTACCTTTTACAACCCAGTTATCCTTCGATAAGGAAGAAAACAGCATTTTAGCCAAAATGTATAGAATGTAGTGCTGCTATATTTAAAATAATCGGGATTTTTCACAATATTTTTAACATCAGTGTCCCTCTAAGGTACCTTCAAAAACTAGTTTTAAGAAATGTTTCGGTTAGCATTCATTTATATTTTTTACAGAGGATAACATAGCAGCAGAGATATACAAATACCTAAAAGACACTCAACCCAAAGCAGCAGCAAATGTTGTGTTAATAACTATGGAGAAGACCACATCCAAAATTAAATTTATGAATCTAATTAAACTAAATCAATACGGGAGCTGGGAATGTAGCTTACCTAAACAGATTGTCTAGGAAGTGTGAAGCCCTAGACTCAAACTCAGCATGCAATTAACTGATAACTAATAAATTAAATGAATGTAGATAGAGGATAGCATGCTAATAGGTCCAGGTCTTTAGCATATAGACCTTATTCCTAGCACTCAAGAGGCTGACACGAGAAGATATCCACAATCACAAGGGCAGTCTGATAGACATAGTGAGTCCTGGGCCAGCCAGGAATATAGAGTTAGATCCTATTTGAAAAAGGATGGGGGTAGAAGAAAAATAACCAGAATGCTACAATCTCTGTGGCTTATGGTGTTCAATGAAATACAATGGGTCAAAGGAACTTTTCTACATGCCCTTGGAATTCCCATAAACTTTTCATTGTGTGGGTTAGTTAGCATGTTTTTGTCATGGACACAATTGCAGACATGGTTCTGTTTTGGAACTGTGAGTTATAAAAATAAAAAAAATGAAAGGTGTTCAAATTATAGCTTGCTAAAAGGATGCCTTCTGAGGCAGTATTTGCTTCAACTGGGAAGTGGTTTGAGAAAATTGAAGAGGCAATGGCTTTGGACTCCTGGAGGCAAAGGCCCAGGGAAGTGACTAAATGTGTCTATTCTTCTGTAAAATGGAGACTGTCACCAATTGCCATTTGAACCATTAACAGTACAGTGTCGACAAATATACACAAAATGCCTTTGCCTCTGTAAGCAACAAATCAATATTCTCTTCAAATTACAAGGAAATTCAGGCTTGCCCCTTCAGAAACATCCCAGAAGACAGTGGACGGTGTTTTAACATGCTTTAATCACACTACATATATATGTATGTATATATTATTATATATAATATATATATATATTCCCGCTTCCCCCTGTACTAACCTGTTCATTCGTCTTTGTTATTTTCTTGGTGCTACTTAAAATACTCTTTCTTGATATCCATGGGAGGTCTCCCCTTCCTTGAGGAGAAAGGGAGGTCAGGGGAGGTGGAAGGGAGGAACTGGGAGAAAAAAAAAGGATGGAAAGCTATGACCTCGACATAAAGTAAATAAATAGTTAATTGAGAAATAAAATAGCACTTTCCAGAGAAGTTTTACTTCATGGGCATTTTTATCGCCTTCCTCTCCCACCTTTTCCTTCTGCCCCTTTCTTACTATCTCTACACATTCATCTGCTTTTCCTCAAAGTTCTAGGTGTCAGAGACTCTGAGGCAAGCTTGAGTCTGACAGATTGTTTTTCAGCCACTAAGGACCATCATAGAAGGAATGTATAAATGAGGTGAGACAGGGTTCTAAACTCACTGGTTTTTAAGCACACATACCAGAAGTTAAGGATTTTTTTGTTTGTTTGTTTGTTTGTTGTTTTTTAAAGCAGTACTAAACGCACTAGAACACACAGACTAGAGTTTAGGTTTGGTTTTGTTGCAGTTTTTAATGAGTGGCACAAAGCAGTCACTGTGGGAGCATTTCCATTTGTCTGCAATGATATAACATTGACTAAGAACAGAGGTGTCAAGCAGAATGGGGTGCATACTTATGCAACTTTGCTGCGTACCTCAATTTCAGGGCCCGTCTTTCAAGATCCACTCTCTCTGCACTGTCTCCTGGCCTCCTTTTCCAAATGATCCCTTTCAGAGCTCAGCCCCTGTAATCATGCCCTCCCTAGCTTGATCTCGCTTCATTTAGAACAACTCTGAAAACTCCACCAACTGAAATCCAACTCTGCCTGTTCCTTACCTGTATCTCTGCTGTTGGAAGCAGATCAACAGAAGAAAAAACAATGCAGCTACTTTAAATTGATTAAAAAACAAGTTACATTTCCCATATTCACTCTTTCTCCTACTCATAACTATTTCACACAGCCCCCTTATTCAAAGTGCCCAAAACCAGCTCTTTCCCATCACCACTATTAACTTTACAGAGAAATATTCTAAGGGAGAATGTCACTCTGACTCAACTACATATACCACACCACCAGCCTCTGAACCTATTTATGAAAGTGCCCGCATTTCTCTTTGTGCCCATAAACTAACCCTTTCACTAGCTCAATAAATCCCCAAATCCATGTACTTGCTCCAATTGTAAAAGTTTCTTTTTAAAATTTACCCTAGTTTATTGATAGGCGACTAACAAAAGTATGGTGTGTGTAGTAAATACAAGAAAGTCTTTCTAATACACTAGGATTAAAATATATATTTAAAAGCTAGAGAAAAGGCACAGTAGTTAAGGGCACTGACTGCTCTTAAAAAGGATCTGGATTTGATTTCTAGCACACTATGGTAGCTCACAACTGTCTGTAACTCTAGTTCTAGGGGATCTGATGCACTATTCTGGCCTCTGCAGACATGAGACATAAGGGATATACATACAAGCAAGTCACACAATCACAGAAATATTTTAATTATGATCAAATCAAATAAAATATAAGATGAACAAAACACTGAAAAGTTGTGTGTTTTGACATATCGAATACAGTAAAGATGTAACAAAAGGCTTGGATTTTTCAAAACCTACTTTTAATAAGGGTTCTTATATGTTTTAACCTCCCCACCGAAAGTAGTAGAAAAAAAAAAGAGTATTAGGATACAGGGGAAGTGAATCTGTTTAGAAATCATTATTTGGGGAAAATCCCACCTGCATTGTCAGGATATCGGCAGTTCAGTTCACACAAATCAGCACTCATGAATCAGCATTGGCTGGTCCACCCAGAGGAACCCATGAGGCTCTGCTCTAGTCTGCTGTTTAGAAGTAGTTCCTTATGGCGATTTCAATCTCCAACTGTCAGGATACCAGCAGTCCAGTTCAGTAGTGTCAAGATAGCAAACACGAACCAGCAGCAGTGTCATGACCCAGCAGAAAAAGCCAGGCCAGGAGTCAGCAGGAGTAACCAGGACGAGCAAGGACACCAGGAAAAGTTCTCTGCCATGCCTCTCTTAATGAAGTGAAGAGCAGAGAAGATGAACGATCAATGAAGCTTTGCAAAGCCAGCTATATAAGCCTACCCCCACTGTCAGTTGAGTCTGATTTATACTCCCTGAAAACATCATGTATCCTTCCAAGGGTCTTCCCACAACAAAATACCATGTGAATTTGTCTTAGCAAAATTCCACGTGAGTCTGTATCAGCTGACATATCCAGAAACTTCCATTTCACTCTGCCAATCGGCCTGAGTCAGAGGAAGTGGCAAGAAGCCACCAGAACACCACCAGAAGTGTTTTTTGGTGCATTTCTTTCTATGGAATCATGACGAACAATAACCATTAAGGAATGGCAAGGTGTACCAATACCATCCAGCATCATCCACTGTCTGTTGGGTTATACTTATATTCCTTCTTAACATCACATATTCTTTCACCTGTCTGCTTCAGCAAAACATCATTTGACATAACCGACTTTCCAAAGAATCCAGAAGTTTCTACCTCAAAAAGCTTGATTCAGGGCGTTGGAAATAGTATGAAGGTACATTTTCTTCCAATACAAATTTTAATTATCAGAATGTACAAAACTAAACATGTTGAATATGCACTATATAAGTATATTATGAACAAATAAAGCATATGCAAATTTTTTAATTAAATCAAGTTTAACTAAGCTGGCCTTGAACTCACAATGATGGGACTCAAGGACAGCTACCTTTCCTTCTTTGGTTTTTCAAGTCAAGGCTTCTCTTTGCAGCTCTTGCTGTCCTGAAACTTGCTTTGTAGACGAGGAAGGCTGTAAACTCGGAGATCCATGGGCCTCTGCCTCCTGAGTGTGGGATTACAGGTATGCACTATCACGACCTAGCCAGCTAGCTACCTTTCAAATACAGCCTAGGCTCAACTGCTCAGGGGTGGGGCTACTAGGGTTAGTTTGGAACTCCTACAACAATTGTACATTAAGAAACTATCTCACAGGGCTGGAGAGATGGCTCAGAAGCACTGGCTACTCTTCCAGAGATCTTCAGTTCAAATCTCAGCAACCACATAGTAGCTCACAACCATCTGTCGTGGGATCTGATGACCTCTTTGGGTGTGTCTGAAAACAGCGACAGTATACTCATATATATAAAATAACTCTTTAAAAAAAGAAGACACTTCCCAAATATGTCCACAGGACAATTCAAAGACACAGTTCCTGAACTGAGGTTCCCACTGCCCAGCTGTGTCAAGGTGACAACAGAAGCTGTGACAGTCACCGTATATTGCAAAAGAAAGCTTCTCAAATGGGAACTGAAAGATTCACTCACCTATTATATACAAATAACAACTTAGGAAGGAAAAAACAGGGAAAACTGTAACTTTAATTTTTTTTTCAAATCCTATTTTTATGATGATTCTTAAATACTTTAACCTCCCTTTTAGCCCGCCACCCACCAGAGGTAGTAGAAAAGAAAGGATACAGGGGAAGTAGGCCTGTTTAGAAAGGTTCTTTGGAGAAACTCTCTTCTGGATTGTCTGGAAATCAACAATTCAGTTCACAGGTTAGCAGGCAGCTGCAGCATGATCCGCTTGCAAACATCTCACAGATACACCAGCAGTCCAGTTTGGTCGAGTCAGGATAGCAAACAGGAATCAGCAGTGGTGGCACTACCTACAGAGAGTCAGGCCTCAGTCTCAGCACAAGTCAGCAGGTGGGACCAGGAGTGGAAGTCAGGAGTTTTGGGTTGTGCCTCTCTCAGTGAAGCAAAGAAGACTAGAGACCCACAGGAATTGCAGTTAGCTCTATAAACAAGCCTAGCTTAGGCTCTGTCTGTGTCCCTCTAGCCCTTTTTGTACTCACTCCAAACATCACATGTCCTCCATGGGTCTTGCCCCAGCAAGTGTCTTGCCTCAGCTCACATCACTCTGCCAATCAGCCCGAGTCTGATGTCCAGCAAGAAACTGCAGCACACCACCAGAAGTCTTTTAGTGCATTTCTCTCTATGGAGTCTCAACAAATGTAGCTCAACTACACAATGTAAGGTGAACCAATACACGTGTGTCATTAGCAAAGACTCTTTCATTACGTGTCCTTTCACGTGCTTGCTTTAGCAGAACATCCTCTCTCCTGTGTTCATTTCAGCTAAATGTTCCTTCACATGTTAGCCCCAGCAAAACACCATCCAACTGGCTTTCCAAAGAACCCTTAAGTTTCTACTTCAGAAACTAAGTTCAAGGCCAGCCTGATGTACATAGCAATTTCCAGGGCAAGGGGTTGAGGGGCAAGGTTAAGGGCCTAGAGACAGGTAAAAAGGCAGGTAGAGGGGCCACGAGGGAGACCCAGGGGTGGAGGGGCATAGAGGCAGACCAAGGAGGCTACCTGCTGAGGGACCTAGGAGCAGAGCAGCAGGCCAAGGGGCCAGGAGTAAGGCCTAAAGGGACGTGGACTGGCTGGCTGAGAAAAGCCAAAGGAGCCTGGACCTACAGGCAGGTAGACGGGGAGAAAGCCAGGCTGGGGGCCTCAGGGTTGGCAGAGGGGCCTAGAGGCAGAGAGGCAGCCAGAGGGATTGAGAGGCAGGTCAATGAGCCAAAAGGTGTGCCTAAGGGTAGGTTGAAGGGCAGGCCTAATGGTAGATGGAGGAGCCTAGAGACAAAGAGGAAGTCAATGGGGCAGCCAAGGCAAGCCAAAATAGCCTGGGGCCTAGAGGTAGGCAGAGGGGCAAAGAGCCAGGCCAATAAGCCTAGGGCAAACTGAATGGCAGGCCAAGGGGCCAAGAGGCATCAGAGGAACCCAGTATCAGGTAGGGGGCAGAGAGCCAGCCAAAGGGCCTTGAGGAAGACAAAGGGTTAAGAGGGAGGCCAAAAGGCAGGCAGAGCTTAGGGGTAGGCCGAGGAGCCTCAGGGCAGGCCAAGGGACTGAGATGCAGGCTGAGGGGCAGAGTGAGGGACCTAGGGGCAGAGAGGCAGACCAAGGGGCCTATGGGCAGGCCGAGGGGCCAAGAAGTGGACTTACAGGTCTAGGGGCTGAAGGGCAGGCTAAGGGGACAAAGATCTAATAGAGGGACAGCCCTATAGGCTAAAGGGCAGAAAAGCAGGCCAAGGACCCAAAGGGCAGGCTAGGGAGTTGATTGAGGGGCCTAGGGGCAGAGATACAGGTCAAACAGCTAGGAGACAGGCTTAGAGGTAGGCTGAGGGGACTAGGGACAGGCCAAAAGGCCAAAGGGAGGGCCAAGGGGTTTAAGTGAGGAGGGGCAGGCCCTGAGGTGGGCTAAAAGGCCAAGAAGCCCACCTATGCCCTAGGAGCTGAAAGGCAGGCTGAGGGGCCTAGGGGCTGACAAAGGGGTAGGCCTACAGGCAGGGGGGCAGGGGGGACTAGAAATAGGCTGAAAGGCCTAGCTGCAAAGAGGCAAGCCAAGGGGCAAAGAGGCAGGCCTAAGGGCCTAGGGGAGTGCCTAGTGGCCAAGGGGCAGGCCAAGATGTGGGATTAAAACCAGCCCAGGGGCCAAGAAGCAAGCTGAGGGACCTAGGGACCAACAGAGGGGCAGACATCTGGTAGAGGTGCTGACCAAGGAGTCTAGAGATAGGCTGAGAGGCTGGCCTAGGGGCAGGCCAAACAGCAGGTCTAGGAGCCTAGAGGCAAACAGGGGGTCTGGTGGCGGGGGGCGGGTGTGTGTGTGATAGATGTAGGTCTTAGGGACCCAGAGATAGACCAAGGGGCCTAGATCCAAGAGAGGCAGGCCAAGTTTTAGGCAGAGGGGGTGAAAAGCAAAGCAGGTCAAGGGGCCTAGGGGCAGGCCAAGGGGCTGAGAAGAGGGCCTGGACCTTAGAGGCAGACCTAGAAGCAGACCAAAGGGCAGGCCAATGGGCCCAGAGGTGGGCTGAGGGGCATAAGGGCCTAGAGGTTAAACAGAGGGACAGAGAGCCAGGCTGAAGGGCTGTAAAGCTGACCAAGGGGCCGAAAGTCACCCCTAGAGGCCAAAAGGCAGCCCAAGGGGCTGAAGCAGGCCTAGAGGGCAAGGCCTAGAGGCAGAAAAAAGGGCAGAGGACCTGTCCAAGGAGCCAATCAATACTGGGGCTGATGGGCAGGATGTGGGGCAGGCTTAGGGACAGAAAAGCAGGCCAATGGCCAAGAGGAAGGCTGGGAGACAGAGAGGTATTCTGAGGGGCTGAGAGGCAGCCAAGAGGCAATGAGACAGAGCTAGGTGCCTAGGGGTAGGAAGAGGGGGTGAGGCACAGAGGTGCCTAGAGGCACGCCCAGGTGTAGAGGTACAGAGAGGTGGAGTAGTACAGGGTAGAGTGCCAGAGAGAGAGAGAGAGAGAGAGAGAGAGAGAGAGAGAGAGAGAGAGAGGTGAATCTCACTTCCCTGTCCTCAACTGCTGAGTCACATTGCTATCAGCACTTAAGCTTCTATAGAAAAACTCCTCAAAATAAGTAAAATCTTTCCAATGACGATGGCTCCTGTTAAATTCCAGCATTCTGAATTTCATTCCCATTGTTCCCACTGAAACTTCTCTTCCTGATCATAAATGGCCTTCACATTCACTGGTGTGCCTACCACTGAAACATACTAACCTTATACATACATTAGTAATGTTCAACTTCATTTATCCCTCTCTACTTGGTGACTGAGACTCAATAGGCATCTATCTTACTGGCCTGTTATAATCAGTCTGTTTCCTTCCACTTAATTCAAATGTTAAGAATTCCCTAATTAAGTTATCCTTCTCTTCTTCATCTGTTGAATCCTAGGATCCTTGATAATCTCATTCTTTCATAAGACATTACCTGTGTACTGATAACTTCCAGATATAGAGAATCTGGCTTCTGTCAGTGTTTCCCAACTCAACTCATATCTCTTGCTGCTTAACAAGAATCTATACTTGGTTGCCTGGTAAGTTTTACAGCCTAATCAGATCTGAGATAATTTGCAGGATGTTGACTCTCAAACCTGTTTGCTTCCATCTTTTTTCTTATCTTCTAAACACAATTTCATCTTTTCAGGTTGTCTGAGCTAAAAATATATCATTCAGCCACGGCGCCAATCTGAAAGTTCAGTCAGCAATACTTCTAAAACCTATCCATGATGTATCTAGTTCTCACCACCGTTATGTTAATAGAAACTGATAGCTGTTGACTTAGATCCAAAGGATGTAGTAGGGAATTCTCCTAACGTCTCTGTTCTACTTTTGCTTGTCTCCCATAAATTCTGCTATCAACACAACAGCCAAAGTGATGCAGCTGAAACAAAGTCAGAACATACAACTCCTTTATTCCAAAGCCATGTTGAAATGGAAACTTAAGGGTTCCTGGGTAAGTCAGTTGTGTTGGATTTGGTTTTGCTGGGGCAAACACATGAAGGAGTGTTCTCCTGAAGCAGACACAAGTGAAAGGATGTTTTCTTAAAGTAGACACGTGAAGGAATGTTTCCCTGAAGCAGACACGGGAGAGAGGATGTTCTGCTAAAGCAGGCATGTGAAACGGCATGTGATGAAGGATTCATTGCTAACAACACACATGTATTGGTTCACCTTACATGCATAGTTGAGCTCCATTTGTTGAGACTCTATAGAGAGAAATAGACCAAAAAAACTTTTGGTGGTGTGCTGGCGGCTTCTTGTAGATTCCACGCACTCGGGTTGATTGGCAGAATGATATCAGTTGAGACAGACTCACATGCTGAGGCAAGACACATGGTGAGGTAAGATGTTTGGAAGAGTATAAATAGGACTCATCGAACAGTGACTGGGTTTGGCTTGGCTTGCTTGTAGAACTAGCTGTGCAAACACTTCTTGGTCTTGAGTCTTCACTGATCATCTCCTAATAGAGAGGCACGGCAGAGAACTTCTCGTGGTTTCCCAGCTAGTCTGAATTGCTCCTGAGGACTTGTACCAATTTGGCTGAGGCCTGGCTGTTTCTGCTAGGTCTTGCCACCACTTCTGCTATCCTGACGCTGATAAACTGGTCTGCTGGTATATTCTCGAAGTATTTGCTAGTGGATCGAGCTGCTGCTGCTGCTGCTGCTGCTGCTGCTGACTCCTGTGAACTGAACTGCTGATTTCCTGACAATTCGGATGGGATTTCCTCCAAAGAACAACTTCTAAACAGGTCCACTTCCCCTGTATCCTACTAACCTTTCTGGTAGACCCCTGGTGGGTAGTAGGCTAGAAGGTAGGTTAGAGGATTTAAGAATCATCATTAAAGTAGGGTTGAGAAAAAAATTTAAGCTACACATTATTTCCTAGAACTAAATTGCAAAGTATTACAACCCATCAGGCCCAACTAGATGAGGTTCTATTTCTACTTTAGCTTCGTCTCCAGTCAGTTACCTCTTTGCTCCCTTCAGATCAGCCACATTCACAGCTTGCTTTTTAAAGAAAATACATTATTTTTATTAAATTTATTTAGGTGAGGAAGAGCACATGCTATTTTGCCTGTGAATATCAAAGGGCAATGTCCTTCTACCATGTGGATCCTGGTGATTGAAGTCAGGTCATCAAGCTTGGCCACAGGCATCTAAACTCATGTGAGGTATATGCACGAGTGTGCGCATGCGTGCTCCCATGCATGTGAAGGCCAGAGGTCAATGGAGACAAAAGTCAACAACCTATATAGTCTTCAATCACTATCTCAGTTTTTGAGACAGAGTCTTTCACTAAACCTGTAGCCCACAAATTTGGCTCAAGAGACTGACCAAGAAATCCCAGAGGTCCTTCTACCCCTCCTCTCAATCACAGAGATTTTAGGTACACACTTCCATGATCAGAAATTTTATGAGTCATTCATTTTGTTTTACGTGTATGAGGGTTTTGCCTACATGTGGGTATGTCCATCATGTGTGTGTGCCCTGTGCCTGGAGAAGGTATAAGAGGTTGTTGGATCCCTGGAGCAAGCACTAGAGATGATGGGAGTCACCATGGGAATGCTGGGAAGCAAAGGTAGAACCTTCATGAGAGCAAGTGTCCGTAAGCACTGAGCCATTACTCAATGCCCCATGCTCAGCTTTTTTCTATGGATACTGAAGATCCAAATTATAGTCCTCATTTGTGCAGCAGGGACTGTTACATGCTGAACCATATGTCTACTCCCTGGCATGTTATATCTGAAACCTCTCACTTTCCCATCTTTGAGCCTCTCCCACTTCTATTTAGTCTACTTTTACTGTTTTCCCCGCACAGACATCCAAATCTGTATGCCTCATTTTCTTTTCAAGTCTTACATTGAGACATTCTCTGACTATTCTGAAGTTATACTCCTATATCCACCACCCTTTTAACCACACTTCTCAATATGTTTTATCCAGCAAACATTTTCTTTATATAATTTTTCTGTGTGGCATACATATTGTGTATACACATGCTGTTATGCATGCATGCATGCATGTGGTATTGGGGGTACATACACACATGTGCAAGTTCAGGTAGAAGTCAAAGGTTGAGATCCAGTGTCTTCTTTAATTGTTTTTCATTTATTCTCATTATTTAGGGAGGGTCTCTCACTTGAACCCAGAGCTCATTGATTCAGCTAGTCTAGCTAGTCTAGATTTAGAGATCCCCTATCTCCAAATCTAATTGGCTGGGACCTGGCCAACATGCCTTCCTTACATAGGTGCTAGGGATCCATATTCTGGTTCTTACATTTGCACTGAACCATCTCTTACTCTGCCCCGTGAATAAGGTTAGGATAAGAAGAACCACAGCTAGGTTGAAGGTTTACAACTTAGGTATCTGCATGAAAGAATGTTCCACAAAGTAAAGAACGATGTGGTAGTTATCAGAGAGTGTACTAAGCAGACACTAGACTAGCATTGTGCTCCATTTAGAAAGAGATGGTGGGTGCTGCTGAATCTGGGGAGTACTATTAGAAATGAGCCATGAATGTGAACAGGCTACATTGAAAAAGGCAAAAAGGGAACGAAATGAAACATTAAGGAGAAAACCAAGTCTGGGAATCAAAGAAGAGTAGTGGCGGAGCAGGACATGGCACATAAAAGGTCAGGAAAACAGAACTGCATTCTGCACCACATATGGCTACAAGCAAACCTAGCCGAGCTGAGTAGGTGGGATATGTGCTGTGATGAAACTGAACGGGATACAGTGTGTGCCTTCCAAAATCTATGGAGAACAAAATGCTGCTCCAAACAGTGTGAATTACCAAGAAAATGCTTACTACCAAGAAGTACCAAGGTCAGGGGGCTCCAGGGAGTTTTTGGTATTGATATGTTACAGTGTCTTCAAGGATAAAGCAAGGACAAGGTCTTTTCTATCCGTTCTGCCTTGTGTTATCAATTTTGTCCACAGGCTTTTTCTTCTCTTGATCACAAGGTAATTACTGCAGCCCCAGCCATAACATCTATCTGTAGCCACAGCCAGTGATGAAGAGACCATAGCATCCTGTGAATGCCATTCAAAGGGCAGACAAATGATTTTAGAAATACCCTTGGCTTTTTCATAGTAACTGAAGTTTGAAGGCCATGGCCATACTTCCAACAATCACAAGGATTAGGATTGGCTTAGACAAATAAGGATGGACTGCCTTCGTAGGTAACGTAGAGACTACCAGAAAAGTGAAACTAATGGAGCTAAAATTGGCTTCATGTGATAAGAAAGAAGAGGTGGTGGTTACAGCGCAGGGACTCATCAGTGTCCCCCACATACTACAACAGTGAAAATAACTTCATTCACTTTTTCTTTAGACAGTCTCAATAGCACAAGATGGCCTCCATTTACCAGAAACAGGGATTATAGGCACAGCCAGTTTATGCAGTGTAGGATCTAAACCAGGGCTTCAAGATTACTAGGCAAGCACTCCATCAGCTAATCTACACGCTCCATCCCCAAACATTCGTTTTTAACAATAGATTTTCCTTTCTATTTATTCATTTTGTGTTAGCAATCTACTTCTGTGTTTGGGGCATGCCCTGAACTGTAATTATTGAGTCTCTGTTAGAGAAAACTGATTTTTCTTTTGAAGTGAATAGCAATAACAGCTTCTTGGTTAACACTGGAAGCCTCTGTCCATTTACCAGACTCAGTGCTAGGACCCCATCTGGCTTGAACCTGTGGAGGCCCTGTGCATATTGCCACATTCGTTGTGAATTCTTATGTGCATGATTCCTGCTGTGTCTTAGAGACATCAGGTTTCACTTTTTGAAAAGGACAAGTAAAGCTGGAGACAGTGATTGGCCTAGCATGCAAAAGGGTTTGCACCAATGAATGAATGAATGAATGAATGAATGACCTGGAAAAGTAGTTTTAAAGCTAATATTTGTAAATAAAAAAAAACATGAAACCTTAAAGTAAGTGATAATGTTTCTGAAGAATCTTGTTTTGGGAAATCACGGTTGCTTTGATTTCAGAACAGTACAGATGCTGGCATGCCTGTAGGTTAGTGTTTCAAAACCATTACATAATTGGGAAACTTGCTTACATTCAACTCTAGTTTTGGGTCAACATAATTAATAGTGTTGTTCCTGAAAATAACTCAGAGTGGAGGAAAGGTTTGCTTTGTAGGACAATGTCAAGTGAAGAACAATATTATCATAGTTTCAGATATACCTCATTTCCTGGTGCTAACTTTACATGGTCGAGTGAAAGCTTTGCGACACAATAAGACACAAATGAATATATCTGCAGCCGTACAATGCAATCATACCAATAATATTTCAATAAAAGGGTTTTGAAAATCATCTCACATTCAAAAATTTGGTGACAACACAGCCTGTCCCACCTTAGGACATAGAAATTCACATTCATGGATTAAAAGCTCAGAGGAGGTACTTGGCAAAGAAGTCTAAATTGGTAAAATCCTTCCACCATTCAACAGCTTTTGCTAACCACAGGCAGCCTGGAGAAGGCAGCTTTGTGCCTAGTTCTCACCGTGTGGCTCAGTGCAGTCAGCTTCAGTTCTTTCCCTGAGGATTCTGAGAAAGTTTTAGAAGCTATGCTTTGTGCTTCCCATAACTTCAGTTAACTCAGTCATTCTTGATTTCTGATGGCATTGAAGACCTATAGTCTCATAGCCAATCCTGGCTATTTACTTTGAGAGAAAAGATCTGAGAGGATGGTTTTCAGATGACATTCATTCTAAAGCCAAGAAAAAAGCCAGGTTCAAAACTAAGTGTTTTAGTCAAGAGAGATGACCGAGGTTCTGGTTAGTCAACAAAATGATGGGCTGGATATTAAGACTATCTTGTACATCACTGGTACAAATAGGAACAATTATGCTCTAAATGTATTTTGAGAGAAAAGTATTATTTTAACAGGAAGGGTGATATGTAGGAGGAGCTAAGGGGGAAGGAGCACCAAGAGGAAAAGATGGAGTAAGGAGAGGAGAAGATGAAGTAGATGAGAAGCTAGGTAATGAGAGAGAGAGAGAGAGAGAAAGAGAGAGGGGGCATGGAGGCAGAAGTTCACGTGTCTCCACCAGTCAAAGATAGTTTACATATCTAGGTTGGGTATTGGGTTTCACTTCTGATTGAGCATTACCATACTTATAAAACCTTTGATTAACATTTAAAAAAAAGTATAAAAACAAAGTGGAAAAGGGGGCACGGGATAGGGGTTTTCTAGGGAGGGGAAATGGGGAAAGGGGTTGGCATCTGAAATGTAAATAAAATATCCAATAAAAAAAAATTTTAAAAAACCAAAATGAAAATTGTATTTATAAACTGTAAGAAAACTTCGCAGAACAATTTTTAAAAATAAAACTAACCCAATTTAAAAACAAACAAACAAACAAATAGCTATAGTGGTATATAATTTCAATCCCAGGGCTCGAAGACTAAAGCTAAAGTGTTGAGAATTTAAAATAAGCCTAGACAGCATCATGTGATCCTATCTCAAAAAAGTAACAATGACAAGATGAAGCTAAATACAATGTCTCAGAGAATGTACAACACCCAGAATGACCCCTTATGTGAACCATGACCTTGGATCTATAATGACATGTCAAAAATGGCTACTTAACAAATAGAGAGCATTAAGACATGTCCTTAATGAAAGAGAAATTCTGCATTGTATGAGATATGTATGACAATTCTCCCTGACATGTGTGTTTCATATGCACAAATGTAACTATAACTGAAAGAGAGAATAACAAATGTTAGTGAGGAAATGAAGAAAATGAATATAGGCATAAATTTATTGCAGCCTACTTTTAGTAAGGGTTTAACCTCTCCTCTACCCCACCACCCAGCACAAATAGTAGAAAAGTAATTAGGCAGTGGAGGAAGGGGACCTGTTTGGCAATAGTTTGATCTTCTTGGCCAGCAGTTCAGCCCTGTAGCAAACACCAAATATGACTTAGCAGCTGCAGACCAGTGCTCTAAGTAGGCAGACACCAAAGCACAAACCAGCAGGTACAGTCCAGTTCTTTAAGCAAGCAGACACCAGGCACGAACCAGGTGTGGAGAGCCGTGGTAAACGGTGACAGCATCTGCCATTGGAACATGGCACTGGCACTGGCACTCGTGAGTAAACAAGTAAAATTGCGCATGTGCAAGTGGTAAAGGCCGCCAAGTCAACGCCCAATCCGGGGTGTCATACGGGGTTTGAGCAAGCAGCCAATCAAATATGTCCACGCCACTCTAGGGTGTATATAAAGCAGCGTCATCTTGGCTCCCTCTCTCTCTTCCTCCTCACATGGTAATAAACGGTTGCTGCAGAAGGATCCTGGTGCCCGAGTGCGTTCTTGACAGCGAGACGATTGCGCGGGTCACAACCAGGAACTATAGTTCAATCCTGAAGAACCTTCCAGGTTTGTCGACCAGCCTGAGGCGAGGCCATGGAAGCAGCAAGCTGCTGAGGGAACCTCAGGAGCAGTTCTTGGGTGACTTTCTCTCAGTAATGGTGTTACCACAAGTAGAGCTCAACAATGATGTGTAAGGTAAGCCAATACATACTTACATCTTTAGTAACGCATAGTGAGGTAGAGCAAACCAAACCAATGCTCAGTGCTTGTCTCTCACTGTCTGTGGGGTCATATTTATACTCCTTCATCCTGGGTTCATTCACGTGTCTGCTGCTATAACCAAACATCCTTTCACCTGTGTCTACTTCAGGCAAATATTCTTTCACATGTTAATTTAGCAAGACATACTTTCACCTGTGTGCCCCAGCAAACCATCATTTGACCTAACTAATGTTCCAAAGAACTAGAAGTTTCTACTTCAACTGAACCATTCAAATTTTGCTGATAGAAATGATGAGGGTTCAGCTGCTTCGAAACCCAGTAGGGGAGTAGGGAGATAGTTCAGTGAGTAGTGCTTGTTGTGCAAGTATAAGGACCTGAGTTCGATCCCCATCACACATGTTAAGCAGTGAGTATGGAAGCAAGTGAATTAAAAGCACAGAGACTCAGAAATCTGTACATAAGTGCTTATAACAGCATTATTCGTGATGGTCGAATGTCTACACTCCACTGATGAATTGAGACAATACAGTGTGAGGTTTAGTTATGAAAAGGAATGAGGTAGCTGTACAAGCTCTAACATAGTGCGCTAGGAATCCAGTTGGATGCAATAGATATATCAACAGAGCCAGAAGCCTCATAGTGCTTGGGAAGCATTGGGGGGAAAGAGAAGCGACAGAGTGGCTGGCAATGCAAGCAAAAAATCTTTGCTCGAGCCAGGTGATGAAAATAACTGTAAAATGAAACATTGCCAATGGCTACATAACAATTTTCATATACAAAAGACCATTGAGTAAAAAGCCAATTTTAAAGTGGACATAATGGCACAGACCTACAATCTCAACAGTTGGGAGAGTATAGCAAGAGGATGAGGGAATGAAGGGCAACCTTGGCTTTATAGGAAGTGTGAGGCCAGCCTGGGCTGCACGAGACCCTATCTGAAAACAAAATAAAACAAAGCAGAACAAAAAGATGAATTTTATTGCATGTAGATTATAGGTCAAACCAATGCGAAAATGCATTACGAGGGAGCTGTCTTGGAAGTTCTGGCTGTTTTACTTAGCAGTGTGTGAAGCAATGCATAGATAGGATTGCATTTTTTAAAGTGAACCCCCACAAATTGTATACATTCCTTAATATTCTGTTGAGAAGTGGAATGCGATGCTTCCGTTCCCATGAGCAAATCGTTATCTCTTTCGTTCCTTTAGCTATGAATCTTGAGGAGGAAATGGAGAAAAGCACGTATTAATAAATAAGCACCAACCAGTATATATTTTTATAAAATAAAACAGAACCTGACTCTTCACTGGAATATTTTAAAATAAACCAGTCAACATTACAACATGGACCCCACCCCTTACTGAGGAACCATGGAGAGCTGATAGTTTCTGGGGAGGAAGAGTTATTTTTCTCTAAATATGTCATCACTGCTAGGTCAACCACACTTCACTGGCTGGCCCCACCCCTAGGAATATGTGGGCAATACAAATTGGACTTAATCAAAAAGTAAAAATAAAGAGATACTAAAAAGTTGGGAGAGTAGTGTATTGGGGGGCTTGGTCAAAGTTGGGCATGAATATGATTAAAATACAAGATATAAAATTCTCAAAGAATTACTAAAATGTTATGGTTTTTAAAAACATCAGAAGCCATTTTTCTAGATTATTCAAGACTCTGTAGTAACCTGTTCATCTTATTAGCTTACTGTTGTTCAGCACCTTGCCTGTCTGACCTCTACCTAATCTCTGAATCTTTTGCTGTCACAGGTCATACCAATTGTCAACCTATCATGTAGCAGTTGTCTATTGAGTTGATGCACCAAGTTCCAGGCAGAAGGACATGACTGTCAGTGTGACAATCTCCTATTTAATGTGTCTTACTTAGAGTACTATTGCTATGAAGCCACACCATAACCAACTCTTATAAAGGAAAACATTCCATTCAGACTGGCTTACAATTCAGAGGTATAGTCCATTATCATCATGGCAGGAAGCATGGTTGCATGCTGGCAGACATGGTGCTTGGAAGGAGCTGAAAATTCTACCTAGATCCACAGGTAGCAGGAAGAGACTATCACACTGGGTCTAGCTTGAGCATCTGAGAGAGAGTTGAAAGCCTACCCATCTGTAACACACCTTATCCAACAAGACCACATCTAGTCCAACAAAGCCACACCTTCTAATTGTGCCACTCCCTAAAAGCCTATGGGGGCTATTTTCATTCAAGCCACCACAGTAGGCTAGAGAAAATATGAATTCTAATTCTGTGCTTAAATGGATGGTTAGATCTCACTTTGTTCTGGGAACACCTTTAAAGACTCCCACGAAGACTAGTGGCTCCTGGAGACCTTATGAAAACTTGCTTAGCCTCAGAAGCCTAAAACAAAACTGAGTGAAGTGGAAACTTAAGGGTTCTTTGGAAAGTCGGTGGGATGGTGTTTTGTTGGGGCAACACATAAAGGAACGTCTTGTTAAAGTGGACACAGGTGTGAGAGGCTAAGACAGATTCATGAAGGAACATTTTGCTAAAGGAGACAGGAGAGGATGTTCTGCTAAAGTAAGCACATGAAAGGACACATGATGAAGAATTCTTTGCTAATAACACACATGTACTGGTCTGCCTTACATTGTGTAGTTGAGCTGAATTTGTCATGACTCCATAGAGAGAAAAAGCACCAAAAAAAAAAAACCCTTCTGGTGGTGTGCTGCAGTTTCTGGTCACATCTGTGGACTCAGGTTGACTGGATGCATGTACTGAGGCAAGAGTTATGCTGAGGCAAGATATGCTGTGGCAAGCAATGTGATATTTGGAGGGTGTAAATAGGACTCCACAGAGTGACAGACCCAGCTTGGCTTGCTGGTACAGCTAGCTGTGCAACACTTGTGGGTCTTGAATCTTCACTGATCTTTGCTTCCCTACGAGAGACACAGCCAAGAACTTCTCCTGGTGTCCTTCTGGGTCCCTCCTGCTGACTCGAGCCAAGGCTGAGGCCTGGCTCTCTCTGATAGGTCATGTCACCACTGTTGCTAAACCGACTCTACTGAACTGGACTGTTGGTATATCTGTGAGATGTTTGCAAGTGGATCATCCTGCAGCTGCCTGCTAACCTGTGAACTGAGCTGCCAATTTCCAGACAACACAGATGAGAGTTGCTCCAAAGAACCTTTCTAAACAGGTCCACTTACCCTGTATCCTTTCTTTTTCACTACCTCTGGTGAGTGATGGGCTACAAGGGAAGTTAACGCATTCAAAAACCATCATTAAAAATATAAGGTTTGAAAAAAATTAAAGTTACAACTGAGAGCTAACTCAAAAGTCCCACCAACATCTTTGTTTCTGGTTAAGCCTGGCACTTGGAGGCTGAGTCTGCAGCTTGCAGTGGGGGGTGGGGGTAGAGTGTTTGCCTAGTATGTGCTAGATTCTGGGGTAGCAGCAGTAGTTGCTCTGTAACCTAGCAAACTTCTGTTCTTGTTATTTTATGAATGCTGATTATGAAATTTTATTGTTGGATCTGCTGAGCCTTAAACAGCTCTACCCAACTCTGGATATAGCATGTGGAGCTGTAACCAACATTTACTCCGTTTCCTCCTTCTTTGTATTTAATGGATTCCAGGAGGCCTGAACTCTTGCCAGTGTTTTCTTTGTGATTTCATCCAGTGGCTGTCAGGCAGACACAGAGTCCTTTTCTTAGACTCTCTGATTCTCATTCTCCGTCTCCTCCCCCCCCCACTCCCTCCCTTTCTCTGTCTTCTCAAGATTTATTAATATCATGAACTTAGAAATTTATACAGAGTGTAATTTTTCTTAAAAGAAACTTGGTTTTCTGAGATAAGATCTTCACTATTAGAATTCATTGTTGGGATAAAATTTGGGCAAAGTAAGCAGCAACTTGTAACTGTTCACCCTCCTTTACATTTTTCTGTCATTCCTTCTGGAAACTTCCTGTTAGTCACAGCAGTTCCAGGATGTTTTTAGCTTAAGCTTTTCCAGCCAGTGTCCAGTTCTATTATTTAAAGTAAGATCATCTTTGATATCTGACCCTAAGTGAACTCAAAGATTGTGTACAGTTTCTGCTCTTTTGTTCAAAGGGCTTTGTGTTTCCAGAAACTCACAGACTTCAAGCAGTTTCAGCACAGGGTACATTTTTACAATGTGTTGTGCCCTTTGATCATCCTCCTATGTGTGCTTGACAAACACAGACGTAATATTGGTATCCCTGTGGACATTTTCCCCTTAAATTAATTGTAGGATTCCCCCCCCCCTTAAAGAAATCTGATTCCTTATTTGGTAAGTTCTAGTGTGTTTGGCCCATTTGTGTGATAATAAATCAGAAATAGGAAGGCTGATTTTCCAGACAAAGAAAATAAGATACCTTGTTCATATGCCTGTGAAAAACCACCCAGTATATTTCTCAATAAGCTACATTATATTTAAAAGGAGAATCATATTTTCCACAAGCCCCAGTTATGTATATTAAAATGAACCACATTGCTCTTGTGTTCATTGCATATTACTCAGTAGGGAAGTAGGAGGTACCATGGGATGATGAATTGACCTTACAAAGTCACTAACCCTTTGCTGAAACAGTGTAACTAACCCTTGCTTTTTATAATGGTGGCTCTTTTCCATTTCCCCCTTTGAAAAACTGTGTCTTGATTCTGAGAACTTTTCCTCCCTGCATTCATCTGGCTTATCTCTCCATTTTTATGTTGTTTCTTTTTGCTTTTGTTTGAGACAAAGTTTCATGTAGTACAGGCTAACGTCAGTTTGCTATGTATCCAAGGGTGGCCTTGAGCATCTGTTACTGCCACAGTCACCTCCCAAGTGCTGTGATTATAGTTGTTAGTCATTACACCATGTTTCACTTTCTCCATCTTTGAACAAGCTTTCAGTGTTGGAGTTCCTCAGGGTATAGCATATACACCTTAGTTTATTTCATCATTCTCAGTCTTAACCAAATGGCAATGACACTTCCATACATCTTTGTTCTGAACCCAACACTTGCCTGCCATGTATATCTCCTGATAGCAATAATCCAGGACAACAGAGAGTGGGTTCAAGATGTGTAGCAGCATCCCTAAATTCCTCATTCTCCTTAGATGATGTACATTCAGGCGAAGGTGCCATTAGCTGGTTAGTGGGTCAAGCAAGGAAGCTCTCCTCAGTGTTGAAGCTCTTTCACTGACATCAGTTTACTGTAAATCTGTCTAATTCATCTGTGCCATTTCCATAAAGTCAAGGTATTTATTTCTCTCATCTATTGCTAGGACTCTGGAGCAAGGCAAGAAGCAGCACTGCCTCTAACATGAGACTTACTCAGTCCCACAATCCAGTTGGAACTGAAGGATAGTTTTCAGTTTAGCACATGAAAGCTATACAGTGATTTTTTTCTTGCTTTGTAGAAAAAAAGCCCATGTTGGTTGAAACTGTAAACTTGACAGGATTTAAAATCATCCAGGAGACACACCTCTGGGCATATATGTGAGAAAAATTCCAGGAATATTTAACTGAACAGACTAGCCACCTCAAATGTGAGAGACAGGATTCTATGGAGTGGGGCCTTCTGCTGAATGAAAAGGAGGAAGTGATCTGGGCTCCTGTCTTCATTGCTGTCCACTTAGGGATTATGGATGCAATGTGACCAGCTACATCATATTGCCAATATCATGAAAGCATCTATCCCAGTTCTGAACCATTCTAATGATGTAACTGCTTGAGCTGTAGTTTGTCATTGTTCTGAATTCTAATGTAAATATCTATATTTTCAGATGATCTTATGTGACCTCTATAAGTGTCCATAGGCACACCCCCAAAGGGGTCACAATCCAGCAGTTGAGAACCAACTGCTCTATCCTCTCACATCATGAACCAAAATAAATTCTCCCTTTTTAAAGATATTTTTATTGGTTTCTTTATCACAAAGAAATGAGGAAAATGACTCACTTTAAGCCAAAACTGTTGTCTGTGCCCCTTGGACTTCTACAATTCTATTTCTTTTCTGGAACCTCCTCTATCAAGAAGGACTCCTTACCATCTCGGGCCCTCTGAGCATGCTACCAAACATCCTTCAATACCATCTGCCTCCACTAACAGCTGAATATTCAACTGAAATAATACATGTCTCTAAAATGCAGGAGACAGAGATGAGATGGAAAAAGCTTGCCTAGAATCTAGAATGTGTAAGGTCCCAGGTTCCACCAGCAGTGCAGTGGAGGGGCGGACTCTATAATAAATACTAACATTAACTATAATTGGGACCAACTAGGAAATCCTTTGGTTCATATAATAGCAAATGTATGAAAAAGAAACCAAATATGTATTCAGGAATATGTGGGGAGCCAACAGAAGGCAGCTATCATCCTTGCAGCCATCTTGAGCCATATACCATGACAAGAGACTTGATTACAACAGCCTACAACAGCTGAGCACACTCTAATAACATCTTGTTTTAGATACCCAGGATCTTCCCTTGGGTGTGTGAGACTTAAAGGTGTGATTTAGAGCCAAGACTTAAGGGTGTGGCTTAAGGTGTGATTTAGAGATAAGACCTAAGGGCATGACTTAAGGACGTGACTTAAAGGCATGGCTTAGAAGTGAGACATATAAAAGGCAGAGGCAGACAGAAGAAGTTAGTTAGTAGACATCAGGCACTTAGCACTTGGAAGAAGTAACTTGGAACTTGGAGGCATTAGGGACTAGGAACTAGGGACTAGGAACTCGGGACTTGGGACTTGGGAATTGGACTAGGAAGAGAGACTGACAAATAAACGGGATTGAATCACACTCTGTCTGGTCTCCATTCTTCGAGTCTGTCCTTGTGCTCTCTCTCTCTCTCTCTCTCTCTCTCTCTCTCTCTCTCTCTCTCTCTCTCT
>JANHMN010000005.1:33087844-33107378 GCA_030674055.1 Rhabdomys pumilio | reverse complement strand
AGTATATTAAGTACTATAACTAATTAGTATATCAAATCCTGTTTTAAAAAATAGGAGAGTGAAAAGTAAAGCTAGAGAATGCAGGGTGAGAGAATGAGAGCACAGACCATATTAACATAAATGGCCAGGTTAAAGTAAAACAATAAAACTTGGACTCACGGTGAGCTGGAGATATAGCTGAGCAGAAGGCTTATCTGTAATGCATAAAGGGGCTGAGAATGCATGTTGATAACATATGCAGAATTTGTCCATCATAGCTCCATATATATCTCCCCTACAGAGACTGCTCCTACCTAGATTAGCTAAACCTATCTCCTTGATCCTACTATGCACTATAAACCCTGTCTTCTTGTTTATCTGTATGTAATAACTCTGCTTCCTTGTTCAACTCTATATAACAAACATGTTGAGCTCCCAGAATACTGTGATTTCAACAGTGGCGAGGCAGACTACTCAATCATAGCTTTCTGTCCGTTTATCTGTCTGTGTTTTTCTTGTCTTCATTCTCTCAAAACCCTGAGCAGGTCCATCCCTGGAGTCAGCACAGAACATTTTGGCTTTAGATAGTTTTAAGTTCTCAGCTACCAACATTTTCCATAGAGCCCAATTTCCCATACACAGTCTTCTCCACTCTCTGAATCTGCGACCAGAGAAGAGCTACAAGAGTTCAGCCTACACTGACAGACCATTGTCACCCCCAAAATAGGAGTGTTTCTCTTTCTAGTTTCTGTGGCTTTTGATAAAAGCATTGTGAGACGTAACCACCATTATGAATTCATCTAGAGTAATTATACTGTTCTAAACTTCCTCTGAGCTCTATATGACTCTCTCTTCCTGAACACGGACAACCACTGATCACCGTTGAGCCATAGTTTTATCTTTCCCAGTACACTACATAACTGAAATCCTATGTTATGTAGCTTTCTCAGATCAGCTTCTTTTAATTCATCAAAAGCATGTGATGTCCACTTAAATTTTCTCCTTGTAGTCGGATGATAGGGGCTTTTGTTTGTTTCGCTCTTGTTCAGTTGTTTTGCTTTATTTTGTTTGTGGTATAGGAGATTAAACCAAGGACATGAAACATACTAAGCAAATGTTGTACCACTAAACAACAACTCTAGCCCTTAATTGCTCAATTCTATTAGAACGATGACAGATAATGCATTGTCTCTACATGCTGCTTTTTCATGCCTTGTATTGTTTGTCTTGGAGGTGCGCACCATTTACTGAATAAAAGAATGTGTCTATATACTGCTTTTCTGTGCCTTGTAATTTTCTTCTTGGAGAAGGACTTTAATCCAATCGCTTATTGGATTAAAAACAAAACAAAAACAAAAAAGGAAAAGAAAAAAGAAAACAAGAAAAACTTTTGAGATGAGACCTTCTCTGAAGCAGTGGCAAGATAATTTGAGGAAGGAATGCGCCTTGTGAGGCCTTAGCTCTGGCTGTACTTCTCAACCCTCCTCAACCTCTAAAAGTGAGTACTCAGGATACTTAGAGGGACCTGGAGTTGTATATTTCCCTTGCCTCATGTCAGCCAGGCTCTGATAAATCTCCAGGAGATTAGACTGGTTGTGGAGTTAAATGGCCTGTCCTACTGTTTCTTTTATTCTTCCTCCCCTAGAAGTTCAAGGAGACTTCCTCCCCCGCCCCACCCCCATAGTCATTATCAGAAACAGATGAAGCTTCTATAGGCAAAATTCACAGAACTGTGCCCTCTCCAAAGCCAGGTCCCCACCAGGAGAATTTGTTTTGAGAAGATGCAGCTCTGCTATGTAACTTAGTCAGGCATCCAATTCCTGGGCTCAAGGGTTCCACCTACTTCAACCTCCTCAAGTTCTAGGCTGCCCAGCTTGGAACAACGCCTAACTCATCTGAGAGTGTTCAACTCTCAGAGTCCGACACCCTGAGCCGTTCTTCAGTACATCAACGAGAATGGACAGGTTTTTCTACCCCAGCACATTTTCCCACAGAGTTACTAGTTATCGGTTTCTGCTGTGGAAAATTGAGATTCTCTATACAGTCTATCTCTTCTCTTTGGAAAGCAGCTGTTTGCCTGGAGCTTTCTTCTGTTTGGGATCTAAAGAAAACAGCGGGCATTTCATTTTAATCAGCTTTGCATTTGTTAAGATAAAATGGCAACTTCCAAGTCACTTATTTCTGGAAACAAGAGTCTTATTCAGAACATTTTTACCAGGCTTAGGTTCTGGATCTTTGAGCAAGCATGCCCCTCCCAAAGTTAGTTTTATACTAGCAGGCCTATAACACTGAAGCAGGACTCCCAATCTCACATTCAAAAGGGATCCATTTCCTCAAGTAAATCCCATCTCCTCTCCCTGATTATGGGTCATATACTGATCATTTCTTGCCACTGATCTGGAATTTGCTATGTGACCTTGAACTCAGATGTCCCCTTTCTTCTGTCACCTGAGTGCTGCTGACGTTAAAGGCAGATGTTACCATGCCTGTTCTTCTCACTGTTATTTTCACCTTGGGACACTTGCAATATTTTCACTACATTCATACAGATGCATGAAGGCGAATCAGAGCCCTCAGATATAGCAAATATGTTTAGATTTAAATGTAGATTTCACGTCAACAAATTTTTGTCTCAGATAATATATAGAATATATTTATACTAAAATTATTCACTATTTACATGAACTTCAAATTTAACAAGCACTTATATTTTATCAGACAATCCTAGGTGGTATCTAATTAAGTTCAACGGGATTTGTTGGACACCCACTATGAGTGGACAGCCTGTGCAAAGCAGTGCTTCTTAAATGGGGGATACTAGGGCTAGCAGCAGCAGCAACAGTACCTGAAACTTGTGGGCAATACAGATTTTCATGCTTCACAGCAGAGAAGCCGAAGGAATCTTAAACCCTCCTCTCTCTCTCTCCTCCCTCTCTCTCTTTCTCTCTCTCTCTCTCTCTCTCTCCCTCTCCCCCTCCTTCCCTCCCTCCTTCTCTGAACCCTGAAATCTATTTAACAGCCTCTCTGGGTGGCACTACTAATGTATGAAAAGACCTGATAAAGACAGCTCCCTTAGTATTCCACCCACATTTCAGCAGTGTGTCCATCTTACAGCTGCTAGGCAGTTGGCTTCTAAAGCATTCCAGCTGTCCCCCTTTAGCTGAAGAATTGTCCTCAGCTGTCAGAACCACATCTCCCAGGAAGTTCTCTTCCAATATAGCCTGGCCAATAGCAAGCACTCAAATTTCTTTTCTCCCTCTCCCTCTCCCCCTCCCCCTCCCCATTCCCAATCCCATCTCCCTTCTTCTCTCTTCCTCCTCCCCTCCCCCTGTCCATCAGGTTTTGTTTTGTTTGTTATTGTTGTTGTTGTTATTGTTGTTCATTGATATACTACAGGCTGACTACATAGATGAAAATAACCTTGAACTCCTGACACACCAGCCTGGATTATCCAATTGCCTGGGTAATAACAATGTAACAAGTTCTAGGCTACTCTGAGCTACAAAGTAAGACCCTGCTCCCTCTTTTAGGAGGAGAATGTGATACTTTGAATGAAAATGCCCCCTATAGTCACATACATTTGAATGTTGCCTCCCCATTTGGTGGCATGTTTAGGAAGAAGTAGAAGTGTGGCCTTGGAGGAGGTGTGCTGGCTGTAGGCTTTGAGATTTCAAAAACCTACAGCAGATCCAGCACCCCCTTGCCTCTCCTTGCTGTCTGCTTCCAAGATGTAAGCTCTCAGTTACTGCTCCAGTGTTATGTCTGCCTCCTTCCCTGCCTGCCTGCCTGCCTGCCTGCCTGCCTGCCTGCCTGCCTGCCTGCCACCACTCCCTGATGTGATGGCCATGGACTAACCCTCTAAAACTGTAAGCTAGCCCCAATTGAATGCTTTATAAGTTGTACTAGTTACATTGTCTCTTCACAGCAGTACAACAGCAACTGTTAATAGAGGAAGAGGGAACAGGAAGAGTAGGAGTAGAACTGATTTCTTACCCCGGTGGGGAGAATTCTACCTTGTCCTTTATTCTCTACAACTGTCCCTCCATGAAGCCGGGCAAGCCTAGATGTTCCTGGATGGCACATTTTCCTGATTCTTTTGATTTCCATTTCTCTCACCTCCATAGGCAACCAAATACCTGTCTCTGACTCTACTTCTATAGAATCTGATCAAGATAACTAGGACTTTTAATTTAACAAACATGCTTCTCAGTCTCAATAAACCTGGACCCCTGAGATCTCTCAGACAACTAAGCTACCAACCAGGCAGCATACACCAGCTGGTCCAGGCCGCTGACACATATATAGCAGAAGACTGCTGGGTCTGGACTCAGAGAAGATGTGCCTAACCTTCAAGAGACTGGAGGCCCCAGAGAGTAGGTAGAATAGGAGTAGCAGTGGTGAGGACATCCTCATGGAGACAGGAAGGAGGTATGGAATATGGGACAGACAGAGGGCAGACCAGGAGGGGCATAATGACTGGACTATAAAAAAAGAATATTAATTTAAAAAAACAAAGATACTTCTGTGTAGCAAGCAATTGTGACAGAATGTTATTCTCATCAGGCAATATCTTAGAGAATATTGGACATGTCAAGATAAGATTCTCATTTGTATTTACCTCATAACTTGGGAGACTTTGTGTTTCCATTACTCTGTGGTTTACTCATATTTTTGATGACTTAAATTCTCAGAAAGAAATTATTCATGAATTGATAATTTATCAATAAACTATATCTAATTCTTTCCAGTGAGGAATAAAATTTTCACAGACTATGGTAGCTCACAGGTACAATTCCAGCACTGTAGAGGCTGAAGCAGCGAGAATGTCATACTTCAAATCCATCCAGGGCTGCAGAAGTAAGGCTGTATCTTTTTTTTCTTTTTTTCTTTGGTTTATTTAGAGACAGGGTTTCTCTGTGTAGCCCTGGCTGTCCTGGAACTCACTCTGTAGACCAGGCTGGCCTCGAACTCAGAAATCCACCTGCCTCTGCCTCCCAAGTGCTGGGATTAAAGGCTTGTGTTTAAGATACGCTGTATCTTAAAAACTTTCAAACAAGATAAAATAAAAACTTTGGTTCACAACTTGACAGTTTATTTTAATATTCTTTTGAAGACTACATCAAGACACATGCATTAGAGCAGAGCACGATGGCCCATGTCGTTAATCCCAGGCAGAGGCAAGTGAATCTCAGTGAGATCAATGCCAATCTGGTCTGCAAAAGGAGTTCCAGGACAAGGAATACACCCTGATACCATGTCTCACAAAACAACGAACAAACAAACAAACAACAAAAACCACAAGAAATGTCAGCCAATGAAATAGCACAGGGAATAAAGATGCTTGCAAATACCAAGTCTGCATTACTGATTTTAATTCACTGGACCAACATATTGAAAGGAGAAAACTGATGGTTGCAAGTCATCCTCTGACCTCCCAAAGCACACCACTCACCATAGAATGCACATGCCTTCCCCATAAACAAATAAACAAGTAAATAAATAAATAAAATTCAAAAATATTTCAGCTTTTTTTTAACAAAATAAAATGTTATAAAAACAAAATCATCATATTGAAGTTGGACGTGGCAACCCAATAGGAGGAAGAGTCCCAAGAGAAGGCATTCATTCTCACACTCAGAACTACTAGCTGAAAGCTATAATATGTACACTGAGGACCTGGTGCAGAGCCATGCAGGCCCTGTGCTTCTTGCTCCTATCTCTGTGAGTTCATCAGAGCTTTGACCCATTGGTTTAGATGGCCTTGTTCTTGTGTCCTCCAGCCCTTCTGGCTCACCAGCATCTTCTGCCTCTTCTTCTAGGGAGTTTCCTGAGCACAGAAGGGCAGGATTTGATAGACACCTTTCATTTAAGGTTGAAGATTCCAGTGTTGCTCTCTGTATAATGTCTGCCTATGAGTCTTTTTATTTTTCCCATCTGCTGCATGAGGACGTGGTTGAAGGACTCCTGTGAGTTGTCCTCTGACCTCTGTCAGCACACCATGGAAGACATGGGTCCTCCCAATAAATTAACAAATTTGTAAATGAGTTACTTGAAAATTTGAAAGATGATAGTCACTCTAATAGTGCTTTTTCTCTATTTTGGGTTTTAAGGCAGACATATGGTCTCATACACTTTAAGTTTGTTTCTTTGGAATTATGTACCAGCTACAATATACTCGGATAGTACGATGACTCATCCCCAAACAGTCTTCATTGTATGTATAGCTTCATTGTATTCTAAAAAATGTCTTTCTTCCCTTCTTATTTTATACATGTAGAGAAAGGGTGTCTTGTAACTGATGCTGTCCTCTAATTACATAGCAGAGGATGACCTTGAACTTCTGGTCTTCCCACTTCTGCCCAAGTGCTAGGATTACAGATGTGTACTACTATATCCAGGTTTCTGTAGTTCTAGACTTCAAACCCAGGACTTTGTGGATACTAGTGAAGCATCTACCAATTGAATTATGACCCCAGCCCATTGTTCTACGAAATGCAATTTTGTGTTATGTTGAAACTCAGGGAACCTGATGTGGGAGCTGGCAGAAGAACTGGAGGAGCGAAGGGCGATTGCAACCCCATTGGAAGAATAACATTGTCCGGCCTGACCGCCCAGTTCTACCAGAGTCTAGACCATCAACCAAGGAGTATACCTGGAGAGATCCATGGCTCCAGATACATCTGCAGCAGAGGATGGCCTTGCCCAACAGCAAATGGAGGGGAGGCCCTTGGTCCCAGGGAGGTTTGATGCCCCAGCATAGGGGGATGCTGGATCGGCTGGGCAGGAGATGGTGGGTGGGTGGGGGAGCATTCTCATACAGAAAAAAATGGACTGTGGAGGGCAGATGTGGGATGGGGGGTGGAGGAGAGGTAACCAGGAAGTGGAATATCAAGGGATGGGGGGTTGGTGAAGGGGATAACTGGGAAGTGGGATATCATTTGAGATGTAAATGAATGAAATGATATAAATAAATAAATAAATAAATAAATAAATAAATAAATAATGTAGCTCTAGCTAGAAGTCTCAACATTTAAGAAGACTCAGGTTTGGTTACCAGCACTCAAGTTGTAGCGTTCACAACCACCTGTAACTCCAGTGCCAAGGCATCTTGACACCCTCTTTTGGTACCTACATGCACACACAGGCACACATACACACACACAAACACAAATAAAAATACATAGAATTATAAACATTAGGGTTTTATTGTTGTGAAGAAAAGCCATGACCAAGAAAATTCTTATAAAGGATAACATTTAATTGGGGCTGGCTTCCAGGTTCAGAGATTCAGTCCATTATCATCATGGCAGGAAGAATGGCAGTATCCAGGCAGACATGGTACTGCTGTAGGAGCCAAGAGTTCTATCTATATCTTGGTCTGAAGGCCAGGACAGACTCTTACTCTACACTGGGTGGAGCTTGAGTATAGGAGAATTCAAAGCCTACCCTCACAGAGGTACATTTCCACCAACAAGGCCACACCTACTTCATCAAGGCCATACCTCCTAATAGTGTCACTCCTCCAAGAATTCAAACACATGCGTCTATGGGGGTCATACCTATTCAAATCAACACAGTCCTTTCATTTCCCAGAACCCACATCACACAGCTCAAACATGCCTGAAATACCAGTTCTGGGTGATCTAATGTGCTCTGCGGCATTCTGCAGGTACCTGCACACATCTGGTAGCCATAAATCAATGTAGGCACACACACACATATACATAACTTAAAATAATAGTCTTTTAAAAGAATACTGGCTCATGGGAAATAAAATACAATGAACATATAACACACAATGTGAGATGAATCTCTAAGTCCAGTGTAAATCATGAGAATGTGTGGAGAGAAAAAACTGAAATGACAAGAAGAATGTTAAAAGAAGGGCGGATACTGTTCTCAAGATTCCAGAGTAGCTTGTTTAAGCTTACGTAGGTCAAGGGTCCAGATAAAAAGCAGTTTCCAGGAATTTGGAGCAAGACAATCAAGTTAGAATGACAGAGAAATTTATGTATTGTAATTGGTCTAGAGTTCTAGGTTAATACCTGGAGCTCAATTACAAAAGCCTATTTCTATTTACCAGAATTCTAACAGTTGTCCCACCTACATTGTGAGTAAAGGATGTTGTGGATAGCCCTGGCCTTGTATTTTGATACTAACTCCCCTTTCCTGTGAAGGGCTGCAGAGGAGGTGTGAGTCATTACACGGGTGAATTCTAGTGAACCTCCTGCCCATCTTAATTTGTAAAATAAAGACTGGAGCCAGTGATTGGGTAGAAGAAGGGGAGGGGGAGAAATAAAGGTTGGTGGAAGAGAGCAGAGGGGAGGACTGGAGGAAGACAATGGAGGAGGAAGATGACAAAGGAGAGGACGACTGGGAAGCAGGAGGTAGAAGGACAGACACAGGGTCTGGAAAATTCTCAAGTTATAAGGGTCTCATAGCTGGGGAACAGAGTAGTAGGGCTATCTGCCCAATCTAGGCTTACAGAGTATAGTCATAATTACTGAGTTGTGTTTTCATTGACCGGTCATATTTGGGTTGGAGGTTTAAATATCTCCCACTACAACAGGAGGCTGAGGGAAGAAGACAGGGTGAAGGGCATGGCTAAGTAGTAGAAGATGTTCACGTAAGGCCCTGGCTACCATCCCAGCACTTTTTGAAAATGGTAAAAGACAAACTATAGGTGGCCTCTGAAGGTTAGGCTCCTGATTGACCTGGACAGTTAGATTTTGTTACCCTAGGCATGGTTTTGAACTCAGAATTTTCAGTGTGGCTATCCTTAGATCCCTCATAGTAAAAAGTAAGGTGACTTATGAAGGACAGTAATGAGAAAAATAGGAAACATGGGCAATATTTAGTTACATAAATAGTTCTGACATTTTGGGCCAGGAGAATGTGTTAAAGGAAAATGAACATGTCTCAGGCAACTTCCTAGTTATCATCTCTATCACTCCGCTCTTTAAACCTGTGAAGATCTCAAGTTCTGTGGAGGGAATTGGAAAAGAATGGTTGAAATAAATATCCTAGTCGAAGAACAAATTGTGTCCTGAAGTAACCAAAGGTACACACTGAAATACACACACACACACACACACACACACACACACACACACACACACACATTCCTCTTAGCAAGCCACAGAGGATTCAGAAACCACGCTTCCACCATGAAAGAAGGCGTATATAGTTACTTACCTACCTACCTACCTACCTACCTACCTACCTACCTACCTACCTACATAAGTTCATTTCTGTGTCTAGGATTTCATGTAGCCCAAGCTGGTCTCAACCTGCTCAGCCAAAAGACCCAGCCAAACAGTTACATCATCAGATTATTTGGTGAGTGTAGTTTGTACTCTAGATGTCTTATTTAGTACTATAAACTTGTCATATTGGCATGTTTTCTGCCCTCCAACTTACGAATGGCAGGAAACAGATTTAGTAATTAAGATAACAAACGTTTAGCTGAACACAACAGTGTATACAAGTAACCCTAGAATTTGGACCGTGCTGCAGGAAGATTGCTATTAGTCCAAGGCTAGCCTGTTCTATATAGTGAGACTTTTGCCTCTGAAAAAGCAGAAGGCCGTCTGGAAAACATGGCTCCATAGTTTAATAGCACTTGTTACCCTTGCAGAGGATCTGGGTTCAAATTCCAGTACCCACAGGGTGGTTCACGTCCATCTGTAACTCTAGTTCTAGGGAATATGGTACACTCTTCTTGCCTCCACAGACACCAATCTATCTTGCATGCACCCCTCCCCCCTTTGTGCTGTGTGAGAATACTGTAAGAAGGCTCTCAGTGAATTTTGACTTCATATTCTGGGACTTCCTAGCCTTCCAGAGGGAGGGATTTCTGGGGTTGCTGCCACGTTAGAATAAAGGGGATTTTATAGTTGTATGTTATTAAACATAATGTACTATAGCATCCAGGTATGCCATGAAGTTATGCCCAGGTATGCCCACGTGTTAAAAGATAGTGATGGAAGATTCTAGTTGGTTAAAAAGAAATGTAAGCAAGCCCTCCTTGCTTAGAGGCTCAAGGCAAACTTTGAGTCTTCTGAGAATCCTTTATTGTAATCTACCTAACTACCTACATATATATAAGTGCATTCTATCTATCTATCTATCTATCTATCTATCTATCTATCTATCTATCTATCGTCTGTCTGTCTGTCTGTCTGTCTGTCTGTCTGTCTGTCTGCCTGCCTGCCTGCCTGCCTGTCTACAGATAATTTATCTAAGATTTCATGTAGCCCAAGCTGGTCTCAGACCTGCTCAGTATCCAAGAGAGACCTTGATCATCGGATCCTCCTACCTGTTAACTCTGGAATACAAGAATTACAGGAATGTACCACCATACCCATTTTATGAGGTGCTGGGTATGGAATCCAGGGCTTCGAGCATGCTAGGCAAACAGGCTTTGAACTCAATTACAACCCAGCCCTCCAAGAATGTTTCTTCATGCACATGCCTTATTAAATACCCTGATGTGCACAGCTGATATTTTCAGAGTAAATACCACTTAAGGGCACTGTGGGTTTTTCCATTATGATACAATTGTCAGAAGAAAGATCAAGTAAATGAGCAATTCGGTTGCTTTGGAACTGAATGAAGATTCACTGTGCATTTCAAATAAATCTATGTTAATCAATTTTGCACTAACAAAATGCCTCAGAGAAACAACTTAGAAGCAGGAAACAAATATTTTAACTCAAAGTTTCAGAAGTGCCACTTCATTCTTGCTTGAGCTCATCATTTGGGCTGGTGACAAGACCAGACACTCTAGTAAAGCTGCCCACATCACATCACTGCAGCTGGGAAGCACAAGGGGAGAAGATAGAAATGGGCTCCCATTATACTCTTCAAGGGAAAGTCCATCTCGAGGACATTCATTTTCTTCCTTCAATAAGGTCACACTTCAGATACTTACTACCACCCCCCAATAGTGCCAACAGCTAGGAATCAAGGTTTCTAGATGGGAGCTGTGGACTGGACTTGAAGACAGACCATAACGACATCTTTACAGAAGTGATATTATCATGTGCATTTAATAATGCCAAAAAACCCTAATGCTCAATTGATTAACGTGATTAACGTAAAAAGATCAAGACCAGACAGTAAATGACAGGTTAATTGAAAGATTAAACTTTGATATCAGCTTAGCATAATGATACACATGTGTAATTCAATCACTGGGCAGGCTAAGGCAGGAAAACTGCTTAAGGTCAGGAACAGTCTGTGCTCTGTAGTGAGTACCAGACCACCCAGGGCTATATTGGAAGATCCTGCCTCAAATAAAGTAATTATAATAAGTGAAAAAAATGAAAACTAGTTCTTTCTACTTCAATTTTCTCTACCTATAGTAATATTTTATATATCTCCTAAGGAGTAGTTATGTTTTTGACCTAGGGGGATATGATAATGTATTTATATAAAACAAATTATGGAGCTGGAGAAATGGTTCAGCAGTTAAAAGCACTTATTACTCTTGCATAGGACCATCCATAAAGAGATTCACATCTTTTCACTAACTCGAGTTCTAAGGTATCTGATGCCCTCTTCAGAACTCTGTGGATACCAGGAATGCACAGGGTGCACATATATACATGTAGCCAAAATGTGCATACATATAAAATGAATAGATCTAAACAAAATTAATCAAAAAAATGTATTAGCTAGAGGTTACCAATGAGGACTGAGGAAATAGCTCAATCGATAAAATACTTGTTGGACCAGTATGAAGACATAAATCCAAACCCCAGTCCCCATACAAAAACAAGAATGACAGTGCAGGACTGCCATCACAGAGTTAATGAGGTAGAAAAAGGACCATCTCTCGGGGATGCCAACTATTCAGACTAGACAAATTGACCACCTCCATGGTCTATTAGAGAGATCTTGTCTCTGAAAGGAAAGTGGTTGCCATCAGGATAGCTCAGCAGGTGAAAGTACCTGCCACAAAACCTGACAACCAGAGTTCCATACTTAGAACCCACATTGTAGAAATGGAGAACTGACTTTCACATACCTGCCTTGGCATATGAGCACGCATGCACGCGTGCACACACCTACACACACACACACACACACAAGTGCAAATGCACACACACACACACACACACACACACATACACATACACATACACACAGACATACATGAGGACACTACTACATAGTCAGACACAAACATAAGTAGGTTAGGTTTTACAATAGTTTACTATTGCAACAGACTTTAGCCACTGTCATCCTGAGGCCAGAAAACTATGACTTGAACTTTAACAGTCTGGGGTTAGATTTTGTGGAGATTGTGGATATTTTATTTGTTTTTCTTTGCTTCGTGGTACATAGGATTGAACCCAAGAGCCTCATCATGCTAGCAAATGTCTTAGCAGTGAGCCATTTCCCTAGCCAAATACCCTAGCGAGGCTGTAGTGACACACAGTCATGCTTATGCACTTGCTCGTATTGTCATTGTTCCTCTTGTACAAATGCCGGGATGAGGAGATGTCATAGAAAATATATTCCTACAGGTCTATATATGATTCTTGAGTGCTTTAAGAATAAGATTGGCCGTCCCCACTAACCCATTAACGTTGTACCTTGTTTTGGCATTCCTTTATAAGCAACCAGTATCTCTTTCATCAGCACATTTAAAAGAAAAACACAAACAAAAAGTCTTCAGAAAATCTAGCCTTATGTTTACATATAAAGTACTAGGAAAGACTATGTTCTTTCTGAAGAATAACTTCAATATGCAGCAGTTCATGACCTAGGGTGCACAGCATAAGGTTACTATTTCAGGGGAAAGAGCTATACATTTTTGTAAGGTAGGAATCACTGGTGCTGTTACTTTCAGAAACATTAAGGTTTATGCCCTACATCATGCGCCAAATGGCTATGTGATTTTTTAGCCAGTTAGCTAAACTCCTGACACTGTCCTTTTACTTCCTTAGGTGGCCAGAGTCAGAGTCAGAGCTATTGACCATCACCCCCGGCTTTTATAAGAACACTAAGGCTCTAAATCAAGGTTCTTATGCTTGTACAGCAGGCACTTGACCAACGGAGCCATCTCCCCAGCCCTCCTTATTTTAAATAGGCAGTGATGTATATGATAACAAGGTTGGTGTGAAAATAGTTTAAGCAAGCAAGATGTTACGAGTAGAGAGCTACAGAAGAGGAGCTGCAAATAATGGGGTTCGGCCTTGCCAAATGGAGACATTTACTAAAGTGGTTATTTGCTCAAGTCTAATGGCAACGAAATACAACCTTGTGGTCCAAACATTTTCAGCTTTGCATACCTTTCTGTCACCAGAGGTGGTATCTCACATTAAGCCCAAAACATTTTGCTACTTACTGATGCCGTGCCAATGTTTATTTAGTTCTATTCTTTATAAATAAATACACAGGTGGCATTCTGGTTTTAGACAATAGGAAAACTAAGTGCTAAATGATTCATAGCTGCACAGTTCCCCAGGCAAATCTGATGTGAACAACTACGTTAAAACTCATAGAGATTAAAGAGAGAATCAAACCAGACCTGTTATGAACAAGCTCGCTGGCTCATTAAATGAGATTGCCCACCTGCTACATCACGTGTCTACAGGGGCATTCTAGCAACAGAATTGTAGCCTAGTGATAAAGAGCTTTCCTAGCATGTACAAGGTCCTAGGTTAGATTCCCCAGCACCAAAACACAACAACAAAAAAAATCAGTGATGCCCAGTAATCCCTGTATCTGAAGGTCAAGTTAAAAGGATTATTTGAGCACTTAACTTTGAAACAAATCTGGACAACACAGTGCATTGAAATTTTGTAATGAGGTGGAAACCATTAAAATGTCAAATTCGCTTCAGAGGAATCTGATCAGGTAGGTGAGAATAAGAACTTTAGTAGAAGCCAGGTGGTGGCACAAGCGAGGCTCTCAGGAGGCAGAAGCAAAAAAGATCTCCGAGATCGAGGCCAGCCTGGTCTACAGAGTGAGTTCCAGGACAGCCAGGGCTATACAGAAAAACAAACCTGTCACAGACTGGGGGATGGGAGAAGAAAAAAAAGAAAGAGAAACATTAACAGAAGAGGCTGGAGAGCTAACTCAGTAGGTAAAAGCGCTGAGCTCCTTTTGCACCAATGTGGTGGCTTACAGCTATCTGTAACTCCAGTCTCAGAGGATTTAATGTCCTACTCTATTCTCCTTGGGCACCAAGCATGGATGTGGTATGTAGATGTACATGCAGGAAAAATACCCATAATTTGTAAGTTGTAAGGGATATTAAAATATGAAGGAGAAAGGAGGAGGATAATCGGAGAGGAGTTAAAGGGGGTAAATATCAAAGTTCATTTGTATAAACGTGTGAAGCACTGAAAAGAATAAATCACAAGTATTATATTTAAGAGAAAGGGTGGGAGGGAGGGAGAAGGGAGAGAGAGAGTGAGAGAGAGGGGGGAGAATAAGAATAAAAGAAATGGGAACAAGGAAGCAAAAATACAAGGGCATCCTGACCTTGGTCATACTGGTATAAAAAAACCTCCCCAATAAATGAGGATGCAAGGGACCAAGAACACTTGAAATGGAAGAATTTAGAGAAAGGGGAAGAGCCAAATTTCAGGCAGAGGCTAAGGCTTTAGGATGAGAAACTGTTCATCATGCATGCTCTGGCAGCGTACCAGTGACAATCTGGCAGCCACAGTGCTGTCTGAGGGGGCTTACTGTTAGCGGTTTCTCTGGAAAGTCTATTTTATGTATCGCCTATCCTTGGCCTTGCCTTCTGTTCCTATCATCACTGGAATGAGTTGCCATAGGATTGTCTCCAAGTCTATTTTTCCTATCTTATACACAGAACAGAACTACAAAAAAAAAGAAGCAAGGTGGAGACATCTCAAGGGTTGTCCACAAATTAAGATGACAGATTACTGATTTTCCTCCTATTTTTCTTGATAAGGTTCAACATTTTCCTGGCTCTTTTGGCCAAAGCAGTAATTGTGCAGGTGTGTTCAGTGAGGCTTTACATTTGGTCTTCAGGACTGAATAATGTGAAGGATAAAGTTCTAAAGAGTAACTGTTTGGAAAGTAATTCTCCCTAACTGAAAAATAATCTGGGTAATTTCATGGTGGAAGATAGGATTCCAAATGTGAGCTGTGGCCAGCTTGGTCTTGATGACTCAAAGTTACTAATCTTCAAGAAATGATGATACACTGGATAACTTGTCTGCGTACTTCCCGTTCAATGATATTTTATGAACGCTGGGATCTAGCTAAATGGTACTACTTGCCTAGTGTGTTTGAGACACTGGGTTCAACAATCATCACAGTGCAAGCAAAACTTGCTGATTAAGCTGGAGAGATGGTCCAGAAGTTTAGAGCACTTGTTGCTCTTGCAAAGGATGCAGATTCAGTTCCTAACACCCAGAAGATGGCCCACAAGTTTCCATATTTCTAGTTCCAGAGGCTCTAATGCACTTTTCAGAACTCTATGAGCACCAGATACATACATGGTAGACAGACACCTGTGCAGACAAAGCACTCATATATCTAAAATAAAATAATCTTTGTAAACACTTTTACAACAACCCTAGAGGTGATCTTTGGAGGGCTATGCCATTAACAATTAAACTACCATAGGACTTGGGGGATAATCCAGTGATAAAGAACTTGCTTAGTTAGTATGTACAAGGACCCTGGGTTCAATCCTGTATACAATAAAAATAAGTAAGTAGAAGTTCTATAACTTTGAAACAGTAGAATGTTTTGAAGGATATATAACATGAAGTCTGTTTCCTCATAAGAATATTGTCATTGCAAACTAAGCAGAAAGCAAGAGGAATACATTGGAGAATTGATAAGTAACATATAATTGCAGAGTGGCAGTGTGTGCTACCCAGGTAATTCCCCAATATTGCCAGCTCAGCTCAAGCTTTGATATTCCTATGGTGCTGTATTGACTGTAAACACAAAACCTCTTTGAAACACTGGGTCTCACACTATAGACCCAAACTGGCTTTGAACTCAGCCTCCCAAATGCTAGGATGACAGGTGTGTGTTACCACAGGCAGCTTCAAAGATGATTTTTTAAAAAATTGAAATGCCTCTGTTTCTAAGCTCCTACTGTGTGTATACAAGCACTAGTCAGCAGGATGTCCTGTTATGAAAACCAAGCAATATTGTGTCTAGCTAGTCTTAAACATAAAGTGCTTAGACAGAACTACACATCCGGCCAGTCTCTTTAGCCAACAAACTTAGAGGTGTAGGGGACAGCCTGGAATCTGCTGGGTCCCAAGCCTTTTCTGGAATATTATTTACATTGAATTTCTTCTGAATGGTGCTCCAATAGCAACAAAACCTTGATAGACAATAAATTTTCAAGATTATGGGAAGTCATATACATGATGGCTGAGAGGGGTAGTCACTCAGCCTCAATCATTCTTTTTATGGCAATAAAGATAATTTTCATACTTTAGGTCTATTTCAAGGGCTGAGTTATATAAGAGGTAGAAACTGCTTAGCAACAGGCATTATACATAGTAACTACATAAGGATTACCTATTTCCATCTATATGTTATACAGAGAGATATAGAGATACAGAGATACAGATACAGATATAGTCTGTTACAAAAAGAAAAGAAAAAAAATCCTCTTTGAAACTTTCTGTCTTACACTGTAGATCCAAACCAGCTTTGAACTCAGCCCCCTGAATGCTAGGATGACACATGTGTGCTACCACACCCAGCTTCAAAGATTTTTTTTTTTTAGTTTGAAATACTTCCATTTATAAGCCCCTAGTCTGTGTGTACTTTATGCTATTGCAAAGATAGTCAGGAGGGCATCATAGCCTATATACATATGTACCTATCTATATACACTGTATTTGTAAGCACGTTGTGTAAAAATATTTAATATTGTTTCTTGCTTTGGAAGAGAGAATCCAGAATTTGAATATATTTCAACCAAACAAAGAGCCACACGTCTAACCTTTTAATACTTATTTGTAGTCACACTACATTTGTTCCTGGTTCGTGCCTCAGAAAACAAAAAACACAACACTTATTTCAGTAGCTCTTTGGAATAAAATGCCTCATATTTGCCAAATAGTCATGATTTAAAGAGTTTTCCCATATAATTGCACTTACCACTAGAACGTAATAACTCTGATTAGAGAGATGAGTGGACTTTTCCAGTAATACACAGAAATTGTGAAAAGAGGCTGCTGTCAGATAGGCTGTTTTAGTATTTGATAGAATTCCCTGCATCAATTTGATATCACAAAGCAAATATGTATTAGAAGAGATTCTCTGTTTCTTTTTTTAATCTAAATATTTGTATGGTGAGTTTATGAAGAAATTTGTGAGCTTGAAGGCAAAAAAAAAATTGCAAATAGGTATAATAGAATGACCAGCCTCAGAATCTGAAAAAAAAATAGAAGGGTTCTTATTGCTGTATCCCATATTGTATACACTTACTGATGACTAATGTTCTAAAAGCTTGTTGTTTAGCGATGCTACAGAGACTCAGGGGGGCTCTATTTCAGACCATCATCTGTGAAAAGGAGCTTCACAGGAGTCTTCTGTAATTCTATTTCATTCTTACTCTTTATAGTTTCATATTCTGATGGGAGCTGTTCTTTCACCCTCACCCAGATGACCTTATGAGGCTTTGCCAGTAAATGTAGGTCTCTCTCTCTCTCTCTCTCTCTCTCTCTCTCTCTCTCTCTCTCTCTCTCTTAATGGAATGAAATGATACAAAGTTAAGGCTCATTATCAAATTGGATGCAGAAGCAGCATTAGATGTTAAATTCATGACTGCAGAAATTGTAAAAAAAATAAATAATAAAATGGGTAGTATATGTTTGACAATTTTGCTACCCACTCAAAAATCTGAAGAGACCTTGACACATTCAAGATTGTCAAATTTATTTACAGTTTCATTTTTATATTAAATATGTGAGCCCTCTTTTGAGGACATATGAAGACTTGTTTTACTGTGTGACACTAGCTGGTATCATTATGTATCTGAGGCCAGGGACAGAGCTTAATAGTGGTGCGAAAAAGTTTGAAGTGTCAGAAGGTACCTAGAAGGACAATGTTCCAATTTGGATGTGATACTAAGTGCTTTAGCAGTTACCAGAAACTAAGTACAAACAAGATTGTATTACTGGGCGTCAGTGGGAAAGTAGATAAATTGAATCAAATGGGACACAAGGAAGAAGAAACACGAATGAGCAGCACATTCTCCAGGCTAAAGTTCATGCTTCCTCTGGAACAGTACATGCTGCATCACTTCATTCTTTTGACAGAATATAAAGGTACTTGAAAACGGTAAAGACTGGTAATTTTATACTTTTAACAACTTATTGTTAAACCTGAGAGCCAGCCGGGCGGTGGTGGCGCACGCCTTTAATCCCAGCACTTGGGAGGCAGAGGCAGGTGGATTTCTGAGTTTGAGGCTAGCCTGGTCTACAGAGTGAGTTCCAGGACAGCCAGGACTACACAGAGAAACCTTGTCTCAAAAAACCAAAAAAAAAAAAAAAAAAAAAAAAAAAAAAAAAAAAAAAAAAAAAAAAGAACCTGAGAGCTGGCTCAGCAAATAAAGGCCCTTGCTGCCAAGTCTGAGATGGATCCAAGGGACCCACATTGTCAGAAAAAAAATGACTCCTACAAGATGTTCTATGACTTCCACATGTGTACTATGACAAGCACAAACAGTTGCAGATAGATAGATAGATAGATAGATAGATAGATAGATAGATAGATATTTTAAAATAAACAGTTGGAGCCACAGAGATGACTCAGTAATTAAGAGCACTTGCTGCTCCTACAGAGAACCTGAGTTCAGTTCCTAGCCCTCACATAACAACAGCTCGTAACCCCTTATAACTACACATCCAGGGGGATCTTAAACTACCTTCTGTCCATTGCATACACTGCACACACATGGGAAACCTACATCCATGTAGGTGAAATAAACAGAAAAATAAAATTAAATCTTTTTAAAACAATTATAAATAAGTAACCACCGTACTGTTGGTAAGACATGTCCAACATCAATCTGTGTAGGATGGAACAAAACAACATGATCTCAAAGCTGTGGAGGAAGCAGCAGGTGTGGAGAAAGAAGAGGTGTACTCCTTGGATACAAGGCCAGCCTAGAATACATAGCACATTCCAGCACAGCCAGACCTATATAATGAGACCCTGTCTCAAAGGTAAAGAAACAAAATAAGGCTGTATGAATCCTGAAATCACAGCTCAGATGTTTACCATAAAAATAAAACTGCAGGCAGTTTTAAGTCATAATTATCAGTTTGGAATCTGCCCTGTCATAGTTGTATATGTCTAAATCAGAGACCAGAGACCATTAAAATTATTCTGTGGTGCTGTGGCCTCAAATCAAACCTGTCCTGTAAAACTTGGCCAGTGTTATATAATAAAGCTATGTTCTCTAAGGTTGTGGTTGCAAAATCATAATAAAAAATATTTATCTCAGATTCAAGTTTAAGTGTTCATCAGTAACTTTTTGTGTGTGTGTGTGTGTGTGTGTGTGTGTGTGTGTGTGTGTGTGTGT
>JANHMN010000005.1:33061470-33087834 GCA_030674055.1 Rhabdomys pumilio | reverse complement strand
TGTGTGTGTGTGTGTGTGTGTGTGTGTGTGTGTGTGTGTGTGTGTGTGTGTGTGTGTGTGTGTGTTTGGACATGTACTTATGTATGGAGGCCAACAGTTGAGAATGAGTTATTCTCGCCTTACTTTTTTGATGCAGAATCTCTCAATGAACCTGGAGCTCATCAATTAGCCAAGCTATCAGAACAGGGAATTCTAGGGTCCAGTCTTTCAGTTCTGGGGTTATAGACCCACACGATCACTCTCAATTCTTACATGGGTGCTGAGAATCTGAGTTTGGATTCACATGCTCTGGTGGCAATCTCTTTATTCAGTGAGCCCTTTCCCCAGCCTCTTCATTCAATATTTGGCTTACTAAATCTACTGGGAGCTTCATAAAGTTTTGTACTGGCTGGTTTTGTATGTCAAACTGACATAAGTTAGTCATTAGAGAGGAAAGAGCCCCGGTTCAGAAAATACCTTTATGAGATCCAGCTATAAATCATTTTCTCAATCAGTGATAAATGGGTGAAGGCCCAGCCCACAGTGGGTGGAGCTAAGCCTGAGCTGGTGGTCATGGATTCTATAAGAAAGCAGACTGAGCAAGCAAAACAGAACAAGCCATCAAGCAGTACCCCCTCTATGGCCTCTGCATCCATGCCTGCCTCCAACTTCCTGCCCTGTGTGAGTTCCTTCTCTGATTTCCTTTGCTGGTGAACATCGAAGTGGAAGTGTAAGCCAAATAAATCCTTTCCTCCCCAACTTGCTTTTTGGTCATGGTGGTCTGTCACAGCAATAGAAACTCTGACTAAGACAGTTTAACACCATCATATCAGACTAGAGCAAGCAAAATGTCACAATGGGTAAAGCACTTGCTTATAAGCCTGAGGACATGAGGGTTGGTTTGCTTGTATTACAGATATGAACTGGTCATAGCTTTATTTAGAATAAAAAGCCTGAAACACACCCAATAATCTCAATAGGAGATGAAATGCCAGTCATAAGGGTAAAATAATATGCTGATTATTAGCAAAATGGAAATACAAAATACTCTGTTGGGGTAAAAAGAAAAATTAAGCTTTATTCAAAGAAGTACTAAAAAAATAAATGGTTTACAAATTACAATCAAGGACTTAAAGTATAATTTAGTAATGAATTCTCAGAATCTATGTAATCTATGTTGGCCATTTCAGAGTTTACTTGAAACCAGTATTTTTCATATGCTTAACCTTTAATCATCTTAACATTCATTGATTATAATGATTCAACTACATGAGGTTAAGCTAGTTTCTTATGTAGTATCTCAGAAATAACTTCCAAATACAAAGCATTCACACCAGCAAGGAAACTGTAAAAACGCCTGTAAATTGCTGCAGGACTCAATTTGCAGGCTGTATGCAAATGGATCTGTTTCTCCTTAGAAAGTTCCCACACAGTCAAACCTTAACAAAGAGATGCCTCTCACTCTCACTCTTCTGTCACACAGCCACCTGCAAGTTTCTAGGTGTTACTCTACTATACATCAATTTAAATATATAATATATATTTTTAAAAAGTCTTTTAGAAGACAGACAGGCCGAATCTGCCCATTGCAAGCAGAGTTTCACAAGATCCCTATCTGAAGATGGCTCTCCAGAGTCCCTACTCTCAGAAGGACAAGATGGCCTTGTTGATAATCCCCACTGACTCCAGGAGCTCATTGTCCTCGATCACAAGTGGAGGGGCAAACCTGATGATATCGCTGTGGGTTGGCTTGACCTGTCTGTTATCTTGGAGTCACAGGCACACCTTCCAAGCATCACAATCTTTGGTTTCTCTGATGGCGATGGCATTTAGCAACCCTTTCCCTCTCACAGCAATCTCAACATCAGAAGGCAACTCCATGAGCTCCTTTCTCAAGATAGCGCCCATCTTGTCTGCGTTTTCATCAAGATTCTCTTCTAAAACCTCAAGAGACACAATGGCAATTCAGCAGCCTAGTGGGTTGCTGCCGTGTGTACAGCCATGCTTCCTGGTTTAATGGTCAGCATTATCTCAGCATCACACAGCACTGAAGACACAGGGTATAAGCCTCCAGAAAGGACCTTCCCAGGAAGAACTCTGTCAGGTCTGACATTCTCATGATCCTTAGCTAGCCATCTACCAATTCTGGCCAATCCTGTATTTCATCAGCAATAAACGGAACCTGGTGCCTGCTGTAGAGTTCTTGAACTCCTGTCAGGTATCCTGGATTCAGGACAACAATACCTGCTTCACCCTGGATGAGCTCCACCATGAAAGCAAGAACATTTGGATCCTGAAGAGCACGCTCCAGTGCAGACAGATCATTTTATGGGATGGTTTCAAAGCCTGGTGTGAAGGGTCCAAAGCCATCATGACTGGTTGGATCTGTGGAACTGGAGATTGCCAAAAACGTTTGACCCCAAAAAGTTTCCAACAGCAAAAACAATCTTGGCTTTGTATTTCTGGATGCCTTTCACTGTGTAGCCTCGGTGACTAGCAAGCTTGCATGCAGTCTCTCCAGCCATCACTCCTGTATTCATAGGAAGAACTTTGTTGTGGTTGAAAAGCTTGGTAATGTACTCCTCATATTCACCAAGGGCATCATTAAAGAAAGCCCGAGATGTTAATGTCAGCTTGTCCACTTGACTCTTCATGGCATCTTTGATCTTCGGGTGTCAGTGTCCTTGGCTGACAGCACCATAAGCACTCAGGAAGTCGAAGTACTGCCTGGCTTCCACATCCCAAATATAAATGCCTTTTCCTCTCTCCAGGGCTACAGGTAAAGGATGATAATTGTATGCGCCATATTTAGATTACAATTTAAAAATGTACTCAGAGGATGGTGGACCTTGCACTGTCTTCTTAGTTACAACGGAAGGGGCAGAGGTGACTGAGGCGTGGACTCCTTGACGCAGAGCAACAATGGTCTGCAGACTTGCTAGTTTAGAAAGCATTGCGTGGGTCCTTCAGAAATGGGAGTGCAGAGAGACCATTCAGATCATGGTAAGATCCTGACAACAGCCACTAAGCGACACTGACTGTAGAAGCCCAGTGACATGGGTTTGATCCTTGGATCTCATAAAGCTGGAAGGAGAGAACTGACTTCACAAATGTTTGATCTCTGACTTCCAAATGTTCAATGCATCATACATGTACCTATGTATCTACATTTTCTATAATATAATAGTATAATAATAATAATTTAAAGTTCAAAATTAATTTTTGTAATTGAATATTGTTTTGGTTTTTTAGGGGGCGGGGTGATACTTTGTTTTTGATAGTCTCATGCTGGCCTCAAACTTTCTATGTAGCTTTAGATGATACTGAACTTTCAATTCTCTTACCCCTACCTTATGAAAGCTGTGATTATAGGTGTGAACCACCAAGCCTGATATTTATTTAACATTCTTTCTTTCTTTTTAATTTTTTAAAAAAAGTATTAATTTGGGTATACACTAATATAATTTTTTGGAAGGTTTTTCAAGATAGGGTTTCACTGTAGTCCTAGCTGCTCTAGAAATCACTATGTGGACCAAGCTGGCTTCGAACTCAGAGATCCACCTGACTCTGCCTCCTGAGTGCTGGGATTAAAGGCGTGCGCCACCACCAAATAGACGATATAACATGCTCTTTAAAACAAAGTATTATGCTACAGGGAGAAAACATTGTTTCCTTTCTTGATAGTAAATATATGTATGTGTACACACACATAGATGTATACGAAATATAACCATTCCATTACTTTCTTTAAATTTTAGGATAGTAGTGGCTCACTGACAGAATTTAAGCTTTTATGTAAGTCAAGGTCAATGTGAAGACAACTTCTAAGTTTAAAAGGGTTTAGCGGTTTCTCTGCTGTCAGATGGAGCCACGGTTTTATTTCCGGGTGTTCATCTTCATTGAGCAGGAAAGTGATGATGTCATGACAATGAGCACGGTGAATCTTCACACGGACTGGACAACAGAGAGTTAAGCTCTTTTTAATACCGCCACTCAGATTGCTGTTTACCATCTAAAGTACAGGGTACAGAGAGAGGAGAAAGGCCACAGGGTCATTATACTTTGGTGGCAAACGGACTATCTTTGTTTTGTTTTGTTTTGTTTTTTTCATTCTATTCACTGCCAGTGATCCATTTATTTCAGGACAAAATTGAGAATTCTCCATGCTACTCTTCCTAAGGTCTATTTTAATTCATTTCCACAAACTGAGGAAAAGAAAGGAGGTCCTCTGGCTGGAGCACTGAAATTATACACAGGATCCTGCAACCCAATGATGCTATGTTCATTATTGAGACAACTGATCCCATTTCTATTCTCTTTTGAGTTGGAATAGTTTAAAATCTTGTTGCTGAGGCTGGCTTCATGAAACTGATGTCACTTTGGTCAGCTACTGAAGGAAGCTGATGATATGAGACTTTCAGCCCAGAGGAATCCTAACCCCCTTCTCTAAAGATGTATTCTACTTCATTTATAACACTCATTAATCCTTTTGTGGTGTGTGTTACTCCAAGAGAATAGGGTTTCAAGTTTACTCATCACCCATGGAATGTTACCCAAGGACCTTGCACATAATAGGCAGACCTTCTTCTAGTGAGCTGTAATCTATGCTCTTGTCTTAATATGCTCATATAGAAATTTACCTCGTGTTACACTGGACATCGTTTACTTGTTTGATACATGGCACTGCTAATGTATTCCTGGATGGCCTTGAACTTGCTAATAAGAACCAACTGGCCTCTAACTTGGAGCAGTCTTCACGTGTGTCTCCATAGTGCCAGGGTTGAGGTTAATGCCACTATGCCTGGAATATTGATAAATACTTGTTAAATAAGTAACTAGATAAATGAGCTGATTTATCTTGTACTAAATGTAGCATGAACAATGGCATACTCAGATGTCTGCAAGCAAATATCTTCTCTTTTGTTATCTGGAAATAAAATACAATGGAGTGCTATTATCTGCAGCTACTTGAGTGAAGAAAAAAAAAGGAGAAAGGTTTGGCATTTTCTGCACTGTCAGAATGTGAAGAAACAAGTAATGTTCAATAACTAAAAATAAATGGGGAGGTATGGATAAATAAAGAAATTTGAATTAGGCCTGACGATGTTGCTCCATTGGTAGGATGATTGCCTGCGTTCAATGTCCACCACCACATAAGCTGGGCATAGTAATAGAGGACAGCAGTCTGAGCTTTTGGGAGTTGGAGGTTGGAGAACCGAAAATTCAAAGCTATTCTGTGCAACATATTAAGTTTGAACACAACACATTAATGGGGAATAGGGGAAGAAAAGAATTAGGGTCCAGAGGAGGGGAGAGTGGGAGAAGGAGGAGGGAAGAAAAGGAAAAGAAAATAGAAGAGAAAGAAAGTACACAGATTCTTATAGTTTTCTCAAGGCCAGATATAAAAATGTCGCCTTGGCTGAGACATTCCCCATCATTAGTTGGATTCTAGGTCATTATGACTTTTATAAACCTTCAAGGCAACTCAAATGTGAACAGAAAAAGAAGATTGACCCAAGTGAAGTAGAAAAAATTTATTCAAGGCTGGAGAGAAAGGGATGTGGGAAAGCTTTGTACCTAATAGCAAGATAAGTAAAGATTTTTTTTTAATATAATCCCATAGTAATATAATAGGAAAGATGACAAAAAAGTGGAGGGCTGGTATTGAGGTGTTCCTCCTAGACAGAACTGGGGCTACATTTAATATTTGAGACAATAATGGGATTTTTACTTTAGAAGGAAGTGGTCCTAGATTTCAGATCAAAGGATTCCTTCCTTTTAAACAAAAATGAAAGAAAGCAAATGAACATGAAAGAGAAAAAGAAATAAAATGGATCAAGGAAAAAAGAGAGATGAGGATCCCAGTGGATGAAGAATCCCAGGGGACTGAGGAGAAAGCAACATGTTCAGTCAGGATATTAGACAATCTGATAAAAACGATTAAAATATCATTAATTGGCTATTACAAAACAGGGTACACTTAATAGGTGCTAGAAGTCGATGGATGGGGTATTTTTTTCTTTTTTTCTCTTACGTAGTCCTCAAATACCAATTCAGTTCAATTCTTTATTCCCCAGGCTCAGCAGTAAGGTATGTGCCCAGCCTACCCAAGCCCTCTTTAGGTCCCTAACAACAAACAAATCAAGCCTTTAAAACTGATATTTTATTACATCATGTTCAAAATTTAATGAAGACAGTTGGCATCAGACTGGCTTACATATCTACATCTACATTTATGTATGTGTGTATGTATCTATACACATAAATATACATGTGGATATATATGTATATATGCATATATGTATGTGGATATATATGTACACACAAATATACACACAAAAGTACTCTGAAAAATGATGTCCAATTTAAATTTCTGTATGTGTGTGTGTATGTATATCTGTGTGTGCTAAAGAATCTCTTCATTATCCCATGATACTTGTTCATAAGGAAAGATATTGATTATACAATGAATAAGACTGAAATCCTGTAGAGGAGGAAAACAAAATGTTCACTAGGCAATGCAGAGAGAAGGCTTCATAGGTAAGAGAGTTTGTCCAGAGGACCCAGGTTCAGTTCCAAGCAAGCACATTGGGCTGCCTACAACCACCTGTAATCACAGCTGCAGGGAACATACCCCTTTCGGCCTTAACAGGCACATGTATGTAGATAACACACACACACACACACACACACACACACACACAGAGAGAGAGAGAGAGAGAGAGAGAGAGAGAGAGAGAGAGAGAGAGAGGCACACATAATACTAATTAAGTATCTAGAAACCTTGAGAAGGCATATTTTTTGTCTCCTAAATTTGTTACAACAGAATATTTTATATACCTTCCACATCTTCTAAGCCTGTATATCCCTTAAGTTTCTAATTCCAGGAAAAGAGCTGAGTGACAACTGCCGTAAAGCCTTGTGTACTAAGTTAGATGCCTTGAACCCATGTGGTGGAAGTCAAGAACTGACTCTGAAAGGTGACCTCTGACCGCCACACATATACACACAAAGCAAAAAAAAAAAAATGTTTAAAATTTTTAGAAAAGAATTTTCTAGTACATGTACTTAACTATTTTTTATCTCTCTCACTCTGTGTTGCCTATGAAACCTAGAGCCAGGCACATGCCAGGCAAGACCCCTGCAACTGTGCCACACCTTAAACCCCAATACATATTCGTTATCTTCATTTTAAGGGTAAGCATAAGTAATCAAGGTGATAATCAAAACCAGGACTCTTTAGAAATGGTGTCTGATCTAACTATTCAAAATAAGGCTGAAAACAGGTTACCCTTAAAATGAAAACGCTGCAGGAGTCTTCAGGGGTCCCACTGTGTTGCCTTGAGTTACAGTACACACTGAGAACTGAATACGATTTAGTGCAATAAAATGTCAAACTTTCAACTGTCCTGCCCCACCTCTGCAAAAAGACTTAAGAATCGCTCCATCTACACACTACCCCATTTATACCTGCTCTTAATTTAACCTACACCACCAAATGTGTTGGAAGAATGTTTACAATGAACAAAGTGCAGCTGTAGCTGTAGCTGCAGTTGTGTAGAACAAATCTATTGCACTCACAATTCTAAGCTTGACTAAAGCAAGCAAAAAAAAACTGTCTGCACTGCATTGGAACAGAATTGTTAAGTATATAAACTGCATGCGGAACAAAATCAATAGCTTTGGATTATACAATAATAGAAAAAATAAACTTCAAAAACCAATACTAAACAAGGACGCCTAAGAGACAGGCCACATAATCTGGGAAAATATTTGCAGCAAGCATGCACACTGAAAGATAGGTTTAAAGCACTGAAACACATATAGAAGTCAGAAAGGAACAGAGCCAAGGAAAGAACAAAGGCAAACATGCTTGGGTCAAGTCCAGAATTTTAATGGCTATGATTTTAAATGTTCAAATGCTTTTTTTTCATCTTTAAGGTAGAAATGTAAAGGAACATAGTTTGGTGGGCTGGAGACATGGCTCAGTGGTTAAGGGTACTTCCAGCTCTTCCACAGAACCAGTGGTCACTTTCCAGAACCAGTATGGTGGCTTATAACCAGCTGTAACTTCAGTTCCAAGGAACCCTAAACCCACTTCCAACACTGATGGGCATGAAGCATACATGTAGTGTACATAAATACATACAGGCAAAACACTCATACAAAAAATTAATTACTTGATTCAGTTTTTTAAAGTAAATAAGATAAGAAGGTTTTTGCTGAGAGAAGTGACTCACATCTCCAATTCTAGTACTTAGTAGGGGTTGAGGCAGGAGGGTTCCCAGACATACACAATGATTTATGAGCAACTTAATTTATAGGCTACAAAGTGAGAGGCTGAAGAAAATAATAATAATAATAATAATAATAATAATAATAACAATAATAATATAAGATATTATTACTCAATGAGGTAAGAAGAACAACAATACAGAAAGCCAGAACCCTAACACTATTAATGATAATATGCTATGCTTACAGACAGGAACTTAGCATACCTGTACTCTGAGAGGCTTCATTCAGCAGCCAGTGGAAAAAGATGTAGAGCCCCATAGCCAAACATCAGGCGGAGCTTGAGAGTCCTGTGGAAGAATCCAGGATAGAATTGAGCAAGCTAGAGGAATCAAGAACACCACAAGAAGACCCTACTGGGTCAAAGAACCTTGGCCCATCAGGGCTCACAGAAACTGAACCATGAACCAAAGAGCATGCAGGGACTGCACCTGGGCCCCCTACACATTTGTAGCAGATGTGCAGCTTAGTCTTCATATGGGTATCAAACACTGGTGCAGGGGCCATCTCTGACTCTGTTGCCTGCCATTGGATCCCCCTTTCCATACCTAGACTGCCTGGTTGGGCCTCAACAGGAGAGGATGTACCCAGTCCTGCTGGGACTAGGTGTTCCAGGGTGGGGTAGTACCCAAAGGGAACTTCCCCATCTCTTAGGAGGAGAGGGAGTTATGCGAGGGACGAGAGAAGAGGAGGGACAGGGTCTGCGATTGGAATGTAATGTGGATAAAAAAATAAATTATGAAAAAAAGACACTGTCAAAGCTAGGTAAGGATGGTGCATTAGCAGGCGGAGGTGGTGCACGACTTTTATCTTAGCACTCAGGAAGCAGAGGCAGGTAGATCTCTGTGAGTTTGAGGCCAGCCTGATCTACTGAGTTCCAGGGCAGCCAGGGCTGCTACCAGAGCAACCCTATTTCAAAAAAGCTTAGAAAGAAAGAAACAAAGGAAGGAAAAAAGGAAAGAAGGAAGGAAGGAAGGGAGGGAGGGAGGGAGGGAGGGAGGGAGGGAGGGAGGGAGAGAGGAAAGAAGGATAAAAACGAAGGTTAAACATTTTTAAACTCCAATGATATGTACCATTTTGTCAATTTAAATTATAAATAACTAATTGAGAGACAATTAAATGGATTGCTAATAAATGACTAAATTCGTACAATTTATTTTTTTTCTAAGCCTTCCAGGACAGCCAGGACTATACAGAGAAATTTTGTCTCAAAAAAAACAAATAAATAAATAAATAAATAGAAATTTCTAAGCCTAGGCACATTAGAAGACACCCATAATCTTTGAACTGGGGAAGCCAAGGCAGGAAGATCATCCTAAAGCTAAGTCTATCCTGAGCTATAGGATGAGACCCAGGCCAGCCAGAGATACAAAATGATGTCATGTCTCACAGAAGTAACATAGATAGGCAGATAATTGGATAGATAGATAGACAGACAGACAGACAGACAGGTACATAGATAGATTGAAAAATGTTTTAATTATATACAGATTTAAGAAAAGTTAAATTATTATCATATTTTTAACCACACATTTAGACCTAGTAAGTTTCTCTCTAGGATTGTAATGTAATAGAAATAATGAACAATTCAGATCACAGAAATATGAAGGGGGGATATGGAATCAAAGAATGTTTTGGAAATATTCCCTCTATGCGATATCCACACGTGAAAATGATGTGTAGCAATGTAAATTGATGTTTTAAACATTTGGTAGCACTTAAAAATGTTTCAAGAGTGGGCATGTAATTTAGTGGTAAAGGCCGTACATAGCATGTTGGAAGCCCTGGGTTTCATCCTCAGCAGTACATAAAGCATGTGCGGTAGCTAATATTTGTAATCATACCACTTGGGGGGTGGGAGTAGGAGGATAAGGAGTTCAAGGCTATCCTTGGCTTCATAGTGAGTTTCAGCCCAGCATGTAATAGACTTAAAAAATGTTTCAAGTGTAAGGAAACATTGTCACACGGTCTCATGTAGCCCAGGGTCACTTCAACTCTTTACATAACTGAAGCTGGACTTGAGCTCCTGATTCTCCTGCCTCCATCTCCCAAGTACTAGAACTAGAGATGCATACCACCACACAAAATATCTACCTACCTATCTATCTATCTATCTATCTATCTATCTATCTATCTATCTATCATATAACCCCAATTATATTTTAAAACAATTGTATGAATATAAAAATAAGTATGAATAAGGCACCACAGTGCTAACATTTGTTACCTCTGTATGATGAGATTCTTATTTTTCCTTTTTTGGAAAGTGCCATAAAATAGTTCAAAAGTCCTTCTCAAAATGTATCATAAAAAGGGAAGAGTGCTTAACTTATTCAATTTATAGTTTGCAAGTGACAAAGAACACTCACCATTTGTCTCTGTGGGAGACACTTTTGAAATGCCAGTGACCTTATAACTTGCAAGAAAACTGCTTCTCTGTCTCCCTAATTTAAAGCAAAGGACGAGGAGGAAAGTCAACAGTCTCCAGGAACAGATGTCTGAAGTGAGATAAAGCAATTATGAGGGGAGAAGAAAAGGAGAAATTTACTAACAATAATTAGTCTACTTTCAGTTTAGTTCAGGACTCAAGATCAAAACATCTCTCCTTGTAAAGACTGTTCCAAAGACTACTCCACACAAGCAACACTGTTAGTATTTATGACTTCTCATATTTTTAGAGGGTGGAGGCTGGAGATGAAATCCTAGCCCTCAGGAATGCTAAATGAGTACTTAGCATGTCTGCAGGACTTAAAGATGACTAACAGTGGATATGATTCTATTTTAAGCTATAATCACATAAGAAATTCCTGCTTTCCTCCTTGTAGTCTGATGGTTACAAGAGGGTTAGATTTAAAACTATATATATTTTTTATCACTTTTGTTGTTTGTTTCTTTGATTTGGTTTCAGAAAAGGGTCTCTATGGAGCCTAGTCTCTCCTGTAACTGGCAATCTACTTGCCTCCACCTCCCAAATACAAGGATTATAGATCAGTGCCACTAGGTCTGGTGGATCAGGAGCCAATTTTGATGATCAAGAAACTGAAAATGGGCTGGAGAGTTGGATTAGCCTTAAAGGCTTGGCTCACAACCCAAACTATAAAACATTGAAAAGGACTGTCTATATTAACTTTCTTAAACCACTCCATCAAAGACCACCTTTGTAAGAGAAAATACCAGAAAATTCTAGTCATACAGCTGTATGATTTTACATGGATAATGGTTCATAGAACCAAAGAACACACAAAAAATATTCTAATAATGCTACTTGATTGCTGAATGCTCAACGAGAACCCAGACTGCTTTATATTAAAATAAGTGCCATAAATAGCCCCTAAGCAAACAAAACTTAAACAGGCTATTATATAAAAAGTTCTGTGCCAGCCTGGGGTACCATGATACATTGCTCCCGCTCTGAGCCATAAGGAGGAGGAGGAAGGGGAGGAGAAGAAGGGGTAGGAAGAAGGGATAGAGGAAGGCAAAACCAAGGTTTTCTCCAAGGCCTATTTTGATCATTCCCATACTTAAAGGAAAAGATTTGACTTAATGAGTTTAGTTCTCCATATTTTTAAAGGTGTTCTGATTTATTTGTGTGTGTGTGTGTGTGTGTGTGTGAGAGAGAGAGAGAGAGAGAGAGAGAGAGAGAGAGAGAGAGAGAGATCTGTGTCTGTATGAGTGTGTACCATGTGTCTTCTCGTGCCCTTAGAAGCCTTAAAAGGGTGGAGAGTTGGGGTTATTTTGTAGCTGTGGTTACAGGGGCTGTGACCTAAGCAGTGTGGCTACTGGAAAGAGGACTTGGATAATCTATCAGCCAGTGGTCTTAACTGTTGAGCCATCGCTCCAGCTTCAATTATCCATCTTTCAGACGTAAGCTGGGGACATGGATGAAGGATAGAGTGCTTGCCTAAAATGTTGCAGGCTATGGGTTTAAACACACACAAAAACACACTGAGAGTGTGAAGGGTAAGGCAGATAGTGTGAAGAGCCTTCCAAGGGGAGATAGGAGACCTATCTAAAGACTGGGGACATGAGCCCTAAAGACAGTTATAGATCTACTTAAATACAACTGACTTTTATTACCCATGCTGCAAATACACAGAAAGAAGGTCTTAAAGATTTCATGGTTTAGGGCTAAAGATATAGCTCAGTAGATAGAGTGCTTGCCTAGTACTCACAAATCCCTTAAACCTCCAGAAACCCATAAACCAGGCAATGACACACGCCTGTAGTCCCAGCACTCAGGCAGGAGGGTCAGAAGCTCAAGGTCATTCTTGACTACATAGGCAGTTCAAGGATACCCCTGTCTATATTATACTCTGCATCCAAAAAGAAAGAAAGAGAGAGAGAAAGAGAGAGAGAGAGAGAGAAGAAAAAAATTCCTAGTTTAGTAGAACAGATGAGTTAACATTTGCTATAAAAAAAATGGTTAATCAAAATACTACATTTTGTTTTCTTTTGTAAGACAGAATCTCACTAAGCAACCATGACTGGCTTGAAAAAAAAAAAACAGTGTGTAAAACCAACCATCTTGGAATTCATTAATCCTAAATCCCCTAACTGCTGAGATTACAAGCCTGTTCCACTCATCCACCGCTGTACCTGGCTTCAAGTCCTGCAGCCTTGTAAAATTCTGGTAGACAAGTTCACTCAGTCTTATTCAGTTCTATAGTCATAAAGTGACTTTCTGAAAGTCACAGAGATAGTAAAATGTAGTAAGTGACCAAGACAGATGTTAAGTTTTGACACTCAATCTGGGGAAGTAGCATATACTAGACCCTGGATCTAAATGTTCTGACTCTCCTGAACACACCTTTCTCACCTGCCAAAGGCGATGAGGTAGGTATACAATTATATTTGGGAAATGACTATGTCGTTTAGCTGGAATATATAAACAAATATGGAGGCTGGGTCAGATGAGAGCAGCATCAGAAAAATCTATGGAATGCACTAGTTTTTGTGTGATGTTTTACATGTCTGATCAATTGGGTTTTGTTTCAGAAAAGGGGAAATAATTCCTTTTGTGTGTGAGCCTTTCCAAGAAGATCCAGGAGGAAGTACAACAAATAGCCTTTTAATGTTTAAACAAACTTATGACCCAGGATAATTGATGGTAGAATAAAATAAGCAAGAATTCAAATTGATTTTCAATTCAGCCTTTTTGTTTACATGGAATTAATTTAAAACACAGTTCCTGATTATGTATCCCATAGCTTTCCAGATAAGATACCAAACCCAAGCAAGAATAAAAGAACAGCTTTCTGGAGCAAACAGGACAAGAGTGTCAAGTACAGGCAACAGGCTCCACTGTGTATCGTAGCTGTATTCTGTATGGCTATGTCATGTTCTCAAAGTCTTAGACACATTGCTGGAATCTGCATAGAACATGAAAGCTCGTTACTTACAGAAGGGAGTCTCACTGGATGATCAGCAGGGTCCTGGGGTTACAAAGAAAAAGGAAGCATTTTTTTTTTTTCAGAAAAGATCCAATTGTTAAGTAGGACAGCCTCATAGTCCTTTCATGGGTTGTGTATTCAACCTCAGGACTGTAAGTGAAATGATGTGTCTTAAAGATCACGGAAGAAAATGTGCTTGCGTGGAGATTTAAAAATGTTAATTTTTTGGTTTGTTGACGGCTAAGCAAACATTTAGTTGCCATGGAGAATTCAACCACTGAGATTACTTTTAGAGTTACTTAGTAGAAATAACTGAAAACAGAAATTGTAAATAGACAGTATCACTTAGTGTAATTTTTAAATTGGAAAACCTACTAATAAAAATTGTGTGTACTTCGAATTTATATAAGTTTGTGCTTTCAAGAATGTTATAAATTATGTATCAATTTTCTCTTCAAAAACAATACTTGCATTTCTAATTATGAATAAAATCCTTTAAAGCATTTGGAAAAATTATAGTACTCTGTTTTTATTTTATTTCATTTTATTTTATTTTATTTTATTTTATTTTGCTGTTTTTTCAAGACAGGGTTTCTCTGTATAGCCTTGGCTGTCCTGGAACTCACTCTATAGACCAGGCTGGCCTCGAACTCAGAAATCTGCCTGCCTCTGCCTCCCAAGTGCTAGGATTAAAGGCGTGCTCCACCACTGCCTGGCGAATTATAGTACTCTGAATAAGCATTCAATGAACCAAATTTTTGAGATGCTAAGCACTTCCAAACATTCAGAGGATTTTTATACTCAGCAAGCATAAGGCTTAGGGCTAAAAATGGAGGTCAGCTGGTAGAGCACTGAGTTCAAATCTCACCACCACATAAAACTATTTGTGTCAATACACACCTGCAATACTCATGCCTCCAAAGATGAAGCAGAAAGATCAGAAATTCAATGCCATCCTCGGCTACAGAACAAGCTTGAAGCCAGCCAAGACTACGTGAAACCCTGCCTCCAAAACTACAGTAATATAATAATGAAGAAAGGTATTGATTTGTTTTTGAAAAATACTTAGGTGATTCGAAGTGAAAAAGAAGGCATGGGAAAAACTTTAGAATTCTAAGTCATTTCAGATCCTCTTTTAAATGTTACTATTACTATTTTAAACACGCAAGCCAAATTTGAAAGAATTCTAGGTAACAATTGAGCTATTCTAGATTTATACCCCTTAGGAAACTCCAATACATAATCATGGCGCTGGGAGCTAGGGAAGACTGGACATCATATTAGGACTTTAAAGAAGTCCTGAATACCAGGGACAGGGGGCAGTGTGGAGTGAGTGTTTTGAATGCAAGGGGCCCTGTGATTCAGAATAGTGTTGCTCCTGTGTTCATAAATAATGAAGAACTGCCGATCCTTAGAGTCCCTTACCTAGCTTCTCTCCTCAAAGATTTTTGAAGTTTACACTAACCTAGTGTTACTGTCAATTTAATGGGGAGCATGTACTTCTCTCAAGGTTTTAAAAAGGGAGGGGCAGGTGATGTACTTGGTAAAGTGCTTGCCTAGAAACATGGCACCTTGGTTGTTCCCCCCACCCTTGAACCAGCTTAAAAAAATGCATAGTGTGGTTGTATAGAGTTTGGAGACACCCTGAGACACATCATTACCTTGTCTCCCAAACTGCTTGTTTGCTTTAGTTTTTGAAACATCAGTGTCCATGTGTTGCTTGGCTAGCATCCCACAGACTGAACTGGGGTTACAGGAAAGTACTACCCACACCAGACACCTTGCTCAGAATTGACTGAGAGAAAAGGCCTAGCTTCACGTTTAACAAACAACAGAGGACTTTGTATATTCAAAGATAAGGTAAGCAAGAAAGGAGAACTAAAGTAGGAAAGCAAATTAAGCCTTCCATTGTGTGAGACAATTACCTGACAAGCTACCTCTTTGCAGACTCTGACTTTCTTTAAACAAAGTGAATAATTTACTCCAGCCTCCTAGGAAACTTACATAGTACATTGTGGAGTCATTAGCTGAGAGCAGACTCAAAGAATAGTGCCAAATAAAATTCTTTGCACGGTGTGATGTATCTGCAGGGAAGCTTCCTCACCCCTAACAAATCATCAACTCTCCCTCTTCCCCCTGAGGGGCTCTTCAGCTTTTCTTGGAGCTACCTTGCTTCCACTGATCTTGGGTTAGGTCCTTAAAAGCATACATTTTGCATTACTTTGGCAGTTAGGGTTTTTTTTCCCCCTCAACTTGGCAGAAAGCAGGATCGTTGGGAAAGAAGGAACTTCAGTTGAGAAAGTGCTCCCATCAGATTGGACTATAGGCAAGTATGTGAGGACATTTTCTTGATTAATGATTGATGTGGGAGGACCCAGCCGACTGGGCAGATTGTCTGGAGCGATATAAGAAAGCAGGCTGAGCCAGCCATGGAGAACAAGCCAGTAAGCAGCGCTCCTTGGTGGTCTCTACTCCAGTTCTTCCCTCCGTGACAATGATCAGACCATGTAAGCTGAAATAAACCCTTTCCTTCCAGAGTTGCTTTTGCTCATGGTGTTTTATCACAGTGGAAACGTAACTAGGCCAGTACTTTTCCTGATTTCTTGCCTTTTTGAATTTTATATTCTTTTATTTAAAGAACACCTTACATAGGGGCTGGAGAGATTGCTCAGGGGTTAAGAGCACTGACTGTTCTTGCAGAGGATCCAGGTTCAATTCAGAACATCTATATGGAAACATATAACACTCTATCACTCCAGTTCTAGGGGATCTGGAGCTATTTTCTGACGTTTACAGCCACAAAGCATACACATAGTACACAGACACATGCATGTGGTCTCTTGGACATGCCTTACCAGCAACTAAGAGGGAGGTATTCCATGCCAGGCACTGGGAATATTTTTAAATAGTGTATGGCTTCTGAGGTGAAACATTGTCATCCCATGTGGCTTAATTCCATTCAATTTAATTTATAGTTTTATGTATATATAATTTCTAAGTAGTCTGGAGTAAATATATGTTACATATGTTGATTTATGTAAGCTTATAAAATATTATATTTCACAATGGCTTTTCCAAACATCTTTAGTACCTTTTTTATCCCATTCTTCTGTTCCTTTCTACCTGTGCTCCTCTTCCTCCCTCCACTCTAAAATCCTCCCTCCCAGTTAGTCTTCTTTTGTCCTTCGTACCATCTGGGTCCTACTATCCACCCAAACTACATGTAGAGCTCTGCCCCCACTCCCACGGTCTCTGCCTTCCCAATTCTGTGATTCCTTCAGAGGTAGGATCTATAGGTGTGAGAGAACACGCAGCATTTGTATGTCTGAATCTGAGTTACGATGAGTTAACTCGCTCAGTACAAAATTTCTCAGTTCCATTTACCTGCAAGTTTCCTGGTTTCCTTTTTCTGTTTAGCTGAATAGTGTACACATGCAATAATTCCATTATCCACTCATCAGTTGAAGGGCAATTGGCTTGTTTTCATTTCCTGGTTATTTGTGAATAGAACAGAGCCATAAGTATGGCTGAGCAAGTATCTCTGTTGAAAGCTATCAACTTCTTTGGACATATGCTGAGGACATATAGCTAAATCATAGGACAGATTTACTTTTAGCTTTTTCAGAATTGTACAAACTGATTTCCAGAGGGCCTGGACCACCATCCACAGTGAGTGAGGGTTCCCTATTCTTCACATATCCAGCATTCATTGTGGATGTTTCATTGTTCTTTGTCGTTGTGACTGGGGTTAAAATAAAATCTCAAGGTACTTTTAATTTGCATTCTTTTAATTACAAAAGATACTGAATGCTTTTCAAGATATTTCCCAGCAATTTTTATGCATTCTTTTAAGAACTCTGTCTATAGCTGGGAGATGAGAACACACCACAGGCCTCTAATCCTAGCACCAAAGAAATAATTCATGGCCAGCATTCTCTATGGAATTCCAGGAAAGCCAGGGCTACATAGAGAAACTCTGTCTCAAACAACAAAACAAAACAAAAACTCTGTTCATATTCATAGCCTATTTTTTCATCATTCTTTTTATTTCTTCTTCCCTCATATATGCCACACTGATTGACATTTCCCCTCTCTCTTCTCCTCCCAGTCCCTCCCAATGCTTTCCCCTCCCATGATTCATCTTCCTTTGTTTCCCTTCAGAAAAGGGAAATCAACCAAACATGGCATCTCAAGTTATAGAGCACACATATCCTGTTTGAGTTGAGTCGTTTGATTTCTTGATTCTTTGAGATTTTTTTAAAGATTTGATTTTATTGTTTTTGATTATACGTAGCTATTGTGTGTGTCCACAGAGTATATGCACTTGAATGAAGATACCCTCTGAGGAAAGAGGCCTCCTATGTCTTGACTCTGGAGTTACAAATGGTTGTGAGTTGCCTGATCAAAGTGCTGGGATCCAAACTCAGGTTCTCTGGAAGAGCAGCCAGTGCTGTTGAGCCATCTCCCTAGTCTCTCCTTTGTTTTTTAATTCTTTGTATATTCTTCACAGTTGTCTATTGAACATGTAGCTGCCAAGGTTTTTCTCCCACTCTGTGGACTTCCTCTTCATTCAGTTGAATGTTTCCTTTAGTGTACAGAAGCTTTTAAATTTCATGAGCAAATTCCTTGCTTGTTAGAATTCCTAAGTGAATGGAGTCCTATTCAGAAAGTCCTTTCCTGGGCTGGAGAGATGCCTCAGCAGTTAAGAGCACTGACTGCTCTTCCAGAGGTCCTGAGTTCAATTCCCAGCAACCACATGGTGGCTCATAACTCTCTGTAATGGGATCTGATGCCTTCTTCTAGTGTGTTTGAAGACAGCTACAGTGTACTCTTGTATATAAAGCAAATCTTTTTTTAAAGAAAAAAAAAAGAAAGTCCTTTCTTACACCTATATCTTGTAAGGTGTTGCCTGTATGTTCATAGAGTGAATTACTCCTTTTTACAGCTCAGCTACTTTCCTTTTCCTTATTTGACCTGGGAGTCTCTGTTTCTGTCCCTCTCTGTCTCTGTCTCTGTCTCTGTCTCTGTCTCTGTCTCTCTCTCTCTCTCTCTCTCTCTCTCTCTCATTTTTCTTACTATTTATTCATTTATTCATGTGTGTGAATGTTCATTTGTGAGGGCAGGCATGTACCTGGCTGAAACTATGTCAATATCATAAGGATATAAAATTATCTAGTGTATTTACAAGGCCATTCTCAAAATTCCAGTAAATGGAAAGACATCTATGATCCTCCAATATACCACATTTTGGAAGGAGAGACATTGAGACAGGATCTTAAATTAAAACCTCAGGAGGTCTTGAATTTAACACAATCCTCCTGTCTCTACCTCTTCAGTACTGGGCTTATGCCACCACTAGACAGCAAAATGACATTACTTAAAGTAACTTTCCAAACAGGCTTCAGAAGAACGAAAAGATTAGAAGTCATTGGATTCCTGCAGTTCTCAGGAGATGGCCGGAAGGTTCTTTCATGGAAACAATGTTGTTTCTATCACAATATGAAACTGATGTTGCAAGAGCCTCTGTGTAAAGTAAGATGAAAGGAAATGCCAGTTTGGAGTACTTTGCTCCAAGACATTGATTCTTGGATATATTTAATTTGCTTAAAGCCACCTCTTTGTATTGATTGATGTGATCTGTAATGTAGCATAGGGAAAATCGGACATTAACATTCTATTTTCTGGAAATTTTAGTAAATTGTGCTTGTCTCTAGTCCGTGTAGTGGACAGATGAGAATCTATCATTTTGTATTTGCAACAAGTAACTGATATGACAAAAACTTTTCATTAAAATTCTTATGTTTTTCACTAGTCCATACAATACAACTTCAAAATTAAAATGCTCCACTCAGTTCTTCTAGTTTTTGTGGTGATGGTTGTTGTATTGGCTCACTTTGTGGCCCTCACTAACTTTAAACTCCAACTAATGCTCCTGTCTCAACTTCCAAGTTCCAGGAATTACAGATATGCACTGCCATGCTTGACTGCTTCTAGTCTTAATAGTACTGAAGCGACAATATCAGTTTTCCTGACCAGGTAGAATACAGTTCTACTTTGCTGTTTACTAATTATTTTTACTTACTCTGAATTTGATGAAGAGAAACACCAAGGATAGAATGACTACAAAATAAGTCCATGCTATTATATAGAACTGACAGCAAACTAACTATGCATATGCTGTTTTAGCCTGTTTATGTTACTCTAATAAATCATCTTAGGCAATGGTTCTCAATCTGTGGCTCATGAACCCTTTGGGGTCACATATCAGATACCCTGCATATCAGATATTTACATTATGATTCATAACGGTAGCAGAATTCCAGTTATAAAATAACAATGAAAATAAGTTTATGTTTGGGTATCACCACAACATGAGGAACTGTGTTAAAGGGTCACAACCTTAGGAAGGTTGAGAACCATTGTTTTAGATTAATACCTATGATTTCTGAACAATAACAATTTGCTGGTCACAGTTCTAGAAAGTAGGACATCTCAGAAAGATGAAACACCAGAAGACAGACTACGGGCCATGTGAAGACTAGCTATTATTCATGATGTAGTTAACTGTCCTCATGGCAGAGACAAGACAGCCACCTGGGGCCTCTTTTATAAAGGCGGTAAAACCTTAAGGGCTTCTTCCTTTTGGCCAAATCACTTCACAAGTACCTCAGTTTTCAATACTGTCATCTAGTTGGTTAACTTTCAGCACTTGAATGGACAGTGGAGAAGTTACTGACATTCAGATCAGAGCATGAAATAAGGATGGTTTGCTAAGAACATTACTGCCTGTGTGCAAGCTAATTTTCCATGGAAGTAAGAAGGTGAGATTATAAGCAGTTTCATTTTTTGTTGTCTTTTTTTGTCTTTTTTGTTTGTTTGTTTGTTTTTCGAGGCAGGGTTTCTCTGTGTAGCTCTGGCTGTCCTGGAACTCACTCTGTAGACCAGGCTGGCCTCAAATTCAGAAATCCACCTGCCTCTGCCTCCCAAGTGCTGGGATTAAAGGCATGTGCCACCACTGCCCGGCTATAAGCAGTTTCTTATTTATGCTTTATTTCATAGGATTGGAGTTGACCAATAAAGTCCTCTGGCTGCAATCATGGGCTACATAGACATACATGAGACAGAGTCAAACCCTCTGCACAACCCAGAGCTTGTTTCACTATACAAACTGATCTTGGGGAAAACATACTTAGTCTGTTAGTTCATTTTATTTTGTTGTTTTGGCTTGATTTTTTTCTTTGATGTGTGATTTCCTTATGTAAGCCTAGTTGGCCTGGAACTTTCTATTTAAACCAGGATGACCTTGTATCAATCCTCCTGCCTCTACCTCCAGAGAATTTATTGCTTTTTTTTTTTTTTGGTCTACTTATTCTTATTAATTAAAAAAAAATCTTACATGTATAGTTGGTTATTTACCTCTCAAATATCCCAGTTTTTAATACCAACACCTTGGTAATTAGCATTCAATACATGTGGGCGATGGTTACTAACATTCAGACCTGAACACAGAATTGAGAAGAGAGGTAAAGCTGTAAGTTCTGTTATACTTTGTGCTTTATGTAAGGTAGTAGTTCATTTTGTGGGCTAGAAGTGCTTGGGTAGTATGGTGTATGCATACTACAGCATGCATCTACAGGCCAAAGGAAATTTTGCAGGAGTCTGTTCTTTCTGCCATTGGAGTTCCATATCAAATTCATGTCAACAAGCTTAGTATCAAATGCTTAAAGTCGCTGGGCAGTGGTGGCACATGTCTTTAATCCCAGCAGTTGGGAGGCAGAGGCAGGTGGATTTCTGAGTTCAAGGCCACCCTGGTGTACAGAGTGAGTTCCAAGACAGCCAGGATTATATAGGGAAACCCTGTCTCGAAAAAATTATAAATAAAATGCTTAAAGTCACTAAGCCATCTCAAGGGCCCTGTCCATTTGTTTTTGAGATAAGATCTTGTGTAGACCAGGCTAGCCTCAGACTTTCTATCATTATTATTACATGTGTTTACTTATTATGTGTATACATATATGTATACACACATACATATACTTAGACACAGGATGATGGAGGATATCTTGTGGAAGACAGTTCTCTTTCACTATGTGGGTTTCTAGGTTCCAACTCTGCTAGGGAAGCTAGGGGACAAACCCCTATACCCATTGAACCTTAGAATTTCTATGTAGCCAGGTATGGCATTGACCTTTTGACTCTCCCCAGCCTCCACATTCTGAGTACTGGGATTCCAAGTGCCCAGATTATGCATTGATGGTGATCAAAACTAGCATTTTGTATGCATGCTAGGCAAGCACTCTATCAACAGAACTACATACAAGTCTTATACTTTCAGGCAGATTTACTATATATCCTAAGATGGCCCAGAACTCATGATTATCCTGCCTCAGCTTCTCAAATGCTGGGATGACAGGTGTCAGGCTGGACAGAAGTTTCTGTAAACCCTATTTTTCTCACCTGAGAATGGAAATAATGTTTCTAGTAGTGGAAGAATGGTTTCTGTTAAATATTGCGATGTTTATAAAATTGTAGACAGAGCTTGGCAGATAGGCACACAGTAATAAAGAGCAACACTTGGGATTTGCATTTCTTCTCCTGTAAAATGTTACCAGTACATTTACATTGACATTTAAAAGTGAAAAAGAAAAGAAAGTAAATGGCCCTCTGTCAATTTGGCGTTGAAGATTATAAATAATAAAGCAAAGGTGCTCATTTGGATTTTATTAACCAATTATAGTTTGCTTTGTTGAAACAGACTCTCATGTAGCCCAGGCTAGCTAAAAACTTGTTATGTAGCTAAGGATGGCTTTCCACTTCTAATACCCCCCTATTCATCTCTTGAGTGCTAAGATTCCGGGCTACTTTGGTTTGGTTGGTTTGTTTTGTTTTATCGTTTGTTTGTTTGAGATAGGGTCTCATTAAGTAACCGAAGCTGGCCTGGAAGTCAGTATGTACAAAAGGCCGGCCCCAGAGTCCTGGTAAGCCTTCCTGTCTGAGACCATCAAGGGCTGACAGTAGAAGCATGAGCTCTAATCCATATTTTAATTTGTTTCCTATCATGATCCAATTTTTACATAAACACCCTTTAAGAATACTAATTTGCTCAGTTGTAATGAAAAATAAAATTGAGAAATTTTCAAGACGAAAGATGAATTTGAAAAATATTAAGTGGGGTGATCTAGACTGTGAAAGACAAAAGTTAACATTTTATTTTGAAAGCAAATCATGCCTATTAATGAATATGCACATGCGCATAAATAGATACCGATGTGAGCATATGCTATGAATGTAGAAAGGAGACCATTGAAGGGGAAGGAGGGTGTTTAGGAAGGGGAGGAGAGGAATATGAAACATGAGACAAGAAAGCAGGAAGGAGGGTATGGGAGGATTTAAGGGGAGTAAAGGGGACCAGGGAGATTGTATAACATGGAAAATAAACTCAAAGTTTGTTTCAAAATGTCATAATGAAACCTATTACTTTGTATACTAATTTTTAAAAGAACATCTAAAAACATATAATTCTGAAACTGGAAGCAGTGGCTACAATCCCATAATCGGAAAGTTGAAAAAAAGAGGGCCTCTGTGCATACAGGCAAGCCTGAGCTACATAGTCAGCAAGAAGCCATCCTGGGCTACACATGGGGACCATGTCTCTAAACCACAACAGAGAAACAAGCTTTCAAAAAAAAAAAAAAAAGAACTAGAAAAATAAAACAATTCTGCTTTGGATATATCACTGGGTGATAGAGGCCCTATCTACGGTACGCCCAGCCCTTAGTTACATCTCCAGCATCAAGAAAACAGCAAGGAATGAAGAGAACTCTTATCTGGATGCTCAGACCATGCTGAAATAAGCAGAGTGGTGGAGATAGAGAGTGGCCATCCCTAGAGGCAGCGTTATCTGTTGCTGCTAATCCTTATCAGCTAAGTTGGGCTGTCACACAAACATACAGGCTTACCTATTTTATAAGGATGCTTCTGTGTTACAACAGACTTGATTGTTAAAACAGAGATTGTATGACCCTTATGCAAGGAATACTTGGTATGCATGGGCTGGGGCATAGCTCCAGGGTAGAACATTTAGCTACTATTCCCCAGAACCAGGAGTAATCCTTAGCACCAGCACTGCCATCATCCAGGAACACAGACAAAAATTCCAGCTCTTTTTAGACAAACATTGGTGACTCCTGACTTAAAATATTTCTTAGTTGTCTGATCTTATTTCATATAATATTCTTTCTTGAGGACTCCAATCTGTGTTTGATTTTTTTATTTTTAAGTTAATTTTATTATTTTTAGTTATGTTTATGTGTGGGTGTGCACAAGAGTGTTCCAGACTATGGAGGCTGTCATATCCCCTGGACTTGGAGATGGAGTTACAGGCGATCATGAGTCACCCAGTGTGGGGGCTGAGAATTGAACTCAACTTTTCTACAAGAGCCCTTTTTTTTTTTTTAATTTTAATTTTATATGAGAGTAGGCAACAGCTCAGTCAGTAACATGTTTGACATACAATCATAAGGAGCTGTGGTTCAGATTCCTTTTGTTTGTTTGTTTGTTTGCTTGTTTGTTTTTGTTTTTTTTTAGAGACAGGGTTTCTCTGTGTGGTCCTGGCTGTCCTGGAACTCACTCTATAAACCAGGCTGGCCTCGAACTCAGAAATCCACCTGTCTCTGCCTCCAAAATGCTGGGATTAAAGGCGCGCACCACCACTACCTGGCCTCGGTTCAGATTCCTAACCATCCACATTAAAAAGCTTGTTCCCTTCCTCCTTCCTTCTCTCCCTCCCTCCCAATCTTGTTTCTGCTTTCATGTCTTATGTGTCATATTCTCCTCCTCCCTCTTCCTAAATGCCAAGCTCCACACCCACCATCATGGCGGTTAGCTACTACTGAATGATTAGCTTTCAAAACATGCATATGAGTAGCATTATTCATTCCCAGCAGATCGAATTTATACATTTAGGTATACATGTGGAGTGTCAGGAGGCTCCAAAAATACCCTCTAACACACATACACACCACCACCACCACCACTAACACAACAACAATTAAAGAAAAAGAGGCCATGAATGTGAGAGGAAGTGGAGCAGAAACATGAGAGACATTTGAGGGATGGAATTATGTTTAATATTTGCCTTAGTTAGAATTATGATCATGGCCAAAACATAAATTGGGGAGGAAACTGTTTATTTGGCTTAGCATTCCATATCAGTATTCATCGTTGAAGGAAGCCAGGGTAGGAACCTGGAGGCAGGAGCTGATGCAGAGGCCATAGAAGGGTATTGCTTACTGACTTGCTTCTCATGGCTTGCTCAGCTGCTTTCTTATAGAACCCAGGACCACCACCTCAGGGATGGAATCACCTAAAATGGGCTGGGCTATCATCAATCTATCACTAATTAAGAAAATGCCCTACAGGCTTGCCTAAAAGATCTTATGGAGGCAGTTCCTTAAATGAGACTCCTTCCTTTCAAACAACTTTAATTTGTGTCAAGTTCACACAAAAGTAAAGAGCACATATTATAATTTCAAGATATTAAAAAAAGTAATTTTAGCCTTGTGGTGGTGGTACACACCTTTAATCCCAGCATTTAGGAGGCAGAGGAAGGCAAATCTGAGTTCTGGGACAACCTGGTCTACAGAGCAAGTTCCAGGAGAGCCAGAGCAACACAGACAAACCCTGTCTTGAAAACCTAAATACGAAAATATGTCTTTAAAAAAAATGTGTGCACAACAGAAAACTGGGATGGAGAGGCACACAAGAATCAATGGAAGTGACCTTAGCTGTGACTCAACATTGGGGATATGGAACCTGAAGAGGCCACCTCCTGTTGCCAGGCAGGAACCCCAGTGGACCAATAGAAACACCAACCCACTCACCAAACTTTTGACACAAATTTTATCTTGTCTACAAGACATGTAGGCACGGGGGAGGGCGCAGAGACTGAGGGAATGGCCAAACAATAACTGGCCGAAGTTGAGACCTATCCCATGGGCAATCACCAATCCCTAACACTATCAATGATACTCTGTTATGCTTGCAGACAAGTATGGCTGTCCTCTGAGAGGCTCTGCCCAGCAGATGACTCAGACAGATACAGATACAGCCAAACAGTGGATGGAGCTTGGGGACTCTTATGGAAGGATAGGAGGAAGGATTGTTGGCCCGGAAAGGGGGCAGGAACTCCACAGTAAGACCAACAGTGTCAACTAACCTGGACCCTTGGGGCTCTCAGAGACTGGACCACCAACCAAAGAGCATACACAGGCTGGATCTAGGCCTCCTTACACATATGTAGCAGATGTGCAGCTTGTTCTTCATGTGGGTCCTGAACAACTAGAGCAGAGGCTATCCCAAAAGGTGTTGCCTGTTCATGGGATATGTTCTTCTAGCTGGGCTGCCTTGTCTGGTCTCAGTGGGAGAAGAGCTTAGCCTCATAGAGATTTGAAGTGCCAGGGTTGGAGGAGGGGCATAAACAAGGGGGCCCACAGGCTAAGAGGAGAAGGGAAGGGAGGAAGTATTGTGGGAGGGGGGATTGAAAGTGGGGCAGTGAGTAGGATGTAAAGCAAATAAAGAAAAAATTAATTTAAAAAAATGCTTTCAAGCATTTAAATGAAAAAATCTTTGCACAGTGGCACCTACTTGGAATAAGAGAGAGAGAGAGAGAGAGAGAGAGAGAGAGAGAGAGAGAGAGAGA
>JANHMN010000005.1:33046495-33061460 GCA_030674055.1 Rhabdomys pumilio | reverse complement strand
AGAGAGAGAGAGAGAGAGAGAGAGAGAGAGAGAGAGAGAGAGAGAGAGAGAGACTTTCGACTCACTGTCTATTCAGTCTAGTCTAAACCCATGAGAGATTCTATCACAAAAACTAAGATGACAATGACACAGAGGATGAACACTGACCTAAACACACAGATGCACATCCACACGTAAACATGCACTCATGTGTGTACATCCACACAAATGTTTTTGTACCACTTCGTTGGGCTTAGTTAAAAACGTGTGGGAGCTCAACCACTAACTAGAAGTTATCTGACCATAGTTCTGCTCTGGGTAGACAGCTTGTCCTTCTGCTTGCACCCTTGTACCAGGTGAGGCCATCACAGTAGTAAACAACCCAGCCAGCATGTTCTTGGTGTCGAATTAACCAAGGGATGTTTCTTTCCTTTTGTGTGAGTATCACATTTCTTTTTTTATGTATCAAAACTCGTACTGAACAATGGGTTCTGGGTTGCAAAAGAGGACTGATTTTTGCACCTGTCTTTCATTCTTTTGTAGAGCAGTTGGCAATAGCACACGCAAGTGCTACCAAGAGATGTTGCTTGATGCCAGGGGAAATGTTTCTATTGAAAAGCCTTCTTTGACATTTCCCAAAGAAATTTCCTCTTGGGTACTTAGACCAAATATCCAATTAACTTTATAAACACAAGTTATATTTTAAATCCTTGAACTAGTTGTCATATGGTAATTAAAACTGTTCTAAAAATATCAAAGAAGAAACTTGTCATCCTTTGCTATCAGAACTCTGCTCCCAGCTTAATGTAATATAATGTTGTAACACTTATATTAAATCTTACTCTTGGTAAACTGAATTGATTTGTCCTTCTTTCGAGAACTGCCAACGAAGGGATCACACAGAAGTAGAAATGGATTATGTAGCTTCCAAAGCCCTTTTGATGTCTATGAGTTTAGTCTCTTGTGATCGCAGACTCGTTTTCTGCCATTATTGGGAGCTGCAGTAAGGTTTTCCTTGAGCCTAAGTGGCCTAATTGCTCCCCTCACCCTCCTTCCTTCCTAGTCTTCCTTTACTCTCGCTTCTCCCCACTCTCTCTCTCTCTTCACAGGTTTACTGAGGTGCAATTCATACACCATACAGTTCACTTCTTAATGCTATAATTCTATAATTCAAAACATTTTTAGTCAATTGATAAACTTGTGCAACCAATACAATCTATCTTAGGATCTTTTTTCATTAACTCCAGAAGGAACCCCTTCTCCATGAGCTCTAATTCCCCATTTTCCTCCCAACTTTTCTCCTCTTCAGCAACCATTAGTTCCACCTTCCTCCATTTTGTACTTCTCATGTAACTAGAAACATATAACACATGATCTTTGTAACTGGCTTCTTTGCATTAGCTTAATGTTGCAAGGTTTGTCTACTCATCCAATGTTGGCAATATCTCTGCTTTTTTTCTTAAGTGCCATTTTGCATATTTAGTAGATACAGACCCAAATATTTAAACATGAGTATTTTTGAAGGAAGAGTAAATAGTGATACTATTTTAAAATGATTGTATATTTTTATCTCTCTCTTTCTCTTTCTTTCTCTCTTGCTCTCTCTCTCTCTCTCTCTCTCTCTCTCTCACACATACACACACACACACACACACACACACACACACTCACACACACACAAGCATACCCCCTAAAAGAAGATGGGAACTCCTACATTCACCAAAATGTGATCTAAACATGCTCAAGAATTAAACAATCAAATATAACTGATGAACGATGCCTGTTTCTTTAAGAGCCTGCTTAGTGATGTAGACCCTGAGAATCATCTTTTTGGGTTTTAAAATGTACTTGACAATTTATTCTGAAGACTCTTTCAAGGTATCTTTAGCAGAACTTTCTTTTCTGAAAACCTCTAATATTTGAAAGTAACATTCTGATGAAGATTTCACGTTGAATATTTCACCAAAACGAATACTTTATAGACTCACAAAATGATGAATAAGGACTAGCATGTTCAACTACCTCAACCTCCTTGCAGGTTACAGTCCTGTTCATGCTTATTCTAAAGCCAAAATGTTGTGATCTTAGCACCTAGGAGGTTGAACAAGCAGTATCATCTTGAGTTCCAGGCTAACCTGGGCTGCACTAAAAGGCTGGATTTTAAAAAAATCAAACAAACGAGGCCAGTAAGATGCTTCAGCTGCCTAGCCTAATGATGACCTGAATTCCATGCCTGTAAATTATGTTGAGAGGAGAGAACCAACTCCTGGAAGCAGTAAACTAAGTTCCATAGGTAGTTAGTGTGCTTATGAACTGGCATGCACACTTGCTCTTCTGAGTAAACATGCGGAAATAATTAATCACACGTAGATTTTGGATGGGTTGTTTTGGTGGCCATAGTGGTGACTTGATGAAGAGAAGGCAATTTTCATATTTTCATTCTTCTGATGCAATTTGGCTTCTTAATGCAACCCAGAACCTAAACAGAATTAACAATGTAATAACAACAACAACAGTTATTATTATTATTATTATTATTATTATTATTATTATTATTATTATTAAATAAAACAGTTCTAGGCATAGTGGCACATGTCTTTAATCCCAACATGCAGGAGGCAAAGACAGGAGGATCTCTGTGAGTTCTAGGCCAAGCAGGGCTACATAGTGAGACCCTGTTTTTGTTTTTTTTTTAAAGTTTAAAACCTAAAGAAATAAAGATGAAAGCAAAATGTAGCATGCAACTTTATCACATAGACATCATGAGATAATTAATAATGCTATCTCGGAAAGTATCACAAAAATTTCTAGATAAAAGCAAAATCTTCTGTAACTTGGTGTTAAATGACTGTAAGACAAGAATGTCTTTTATGTTTCCACAGTAAGAATATCCAATATGGTTCCCACCCAACACTGAAAATCTGTAGAAGACTGATTCTTGGACTCCGATAGATGCTAAAGTTCCTTATATAAAATGCATTTGCACCTAACCTATGTGAACCCAACACTGTACTTTAGGTAATTGGTACATGACTTAGAATAGCTAATACTATGTAAATACTGGTGAAATGGTAGTTGTATTATTTAGAAAACAATATTGATAAGGAAAATAGTCTCTATGTGGTCAGTAAAAGATAGAATCAAAAAAATATTGTTTGGGCACAGTTGACTGAATCTGGCACATAGGAGTAGGCCTGCTACCCATGGTAATTTATCTTTTCAGTAAATTAAATAGATCAATCTTTTTACCCATTGATGTTATCAGGGGTCCTTTATTTTGGGCAAATCCTTAGCTTTTGTTTTGCAGATAGCGACCCAGGAGCCCCTAAAGAAAGTCCAATCCCAGAATCACACCTCAAAATCCCTTTTGTTTCCTTCATAAAAGGACTTTTTTTTTTGTTTTTGGTTCTCTTTAGCCTTTACTGCTTTACCCACTTTGCAAATCTCCTTGAGCCTCACCTCACAAAGGACCCAGTCTCTTGGGGGCTTCAGCTCTATTATTTTCACACATTGTTTTCATAATCCCTACAACACGCCTTTAATATATTTTTATCTTGAACTATTTTCTAATTTAGTTCACTTGTGTTAATCATGCCATTGGATGAGGAATAGTTGGCTAACTCCTCGTGCTCTGCAAATATGCTTTTCCTATGCTGCTTAGGATAATTCAAGGCCAGTTCCTAACTGGCACTTTAAAAGAATAGTAATAAATGTGTTCATTCATTCATTCATTCATTCAGTTTATGGAGAGGAACGTTTACCCAAACTGGCCTCAAACTCTCATGGCTCCTACCTCAAGCATCTAAATTGCTGAATTCAGAGATGTATGTCACCATGTCTAGCGCTTAAGTGAATATTAACAGACAACATGAAACAAGGGACACAGGGACATTTGATTTTTTTCCCTTAATTTATTTATTCCCTTTACATCCCAAGAGCAACCCCCTCCTCTCCTCCCAATCCCACCCTCACATCTCCTCCCCCACTCCCCACCTCCCCTTCTCCTCTAAGAAGGAAGGCACTCCATGGATACCTGACACTTGAATTTTTAACATGCCCTATGATGACAGTGACTTCCCATGAAGCTATAGAATACAGAGCTAATGTTGGGTTAAAATGCTCAAACCCTATTAAATACATTTTGATTCATTTTTGCTTTTTAATCTTGTTTTCAATGAATTCTGAAATTGCTGTAGGTATGTCTTACTAATTTCTTTTTGACAAAGTCTTTGTGAAACAACTGGCCTGCCTTAGCAGACATTCAGACTTAGAGTAAACTTTGCAGCTAGAAAAACATTTCACAAGTGCCTATTCAAAAATTTAGCATCTGTGATTCACATATGTGTTTATTTTGAGTTGGAAACACAAAAAAACAATCCTCAATAAGCGATGGGAATGTTTATCAGAAGTTTTACTCCCTGGTTTAAAATTTTAAAGAACTTCTCGGGGCTAACAAGATTTCCTCCTTGACTAATATTTTAATTACATGACAAGTCTTTACAGTCACACTTCATTTTAATAAAAATTATGTCACAACATGTTAAATAGAAATGTAGAATCAAGGGTCAGTCCAAGGAGCTAACTCATCATTCACAGAATACAAGTATTATATAAAACATAATTTTAAAAATTAATGAGTTCTGGCTTGAAAATAAATTGTGAGGTAGATACAATAAGTTAACAAATTTGAGGCTGGGACTGGGACTGGGGTTGGAACTAGAGTGTCTGTCCAGCTATACTCAAAGCTTCAAGTTCAATGCCTAGTAAAGGTGGGTCACACACATACACACACACACACACACACAGACATACACACACATACTGAGACACACATACTGACACACACATACACATACATACACAAATATACATACATACTGACATACACATACGCACACATACACAAATACACACACATACTGACACATACACACAAACACAAATACACACATACTCAAATACTCACACAAACATATATATATAGTCACACATATACACACACGCACACACATACTTACACACACACACACACACACACACACAGACACACATATACCCTGTAACTTTAAAACCAGTATGTAAATCAGTTTGATATTGAGCTGATCAAGATTCTTTTAAGATTTTGTCATATAAAGTTTGTGTGATCAAATCACATTGTGATAACATATAAAAAGAACAGTGTCATTTTCTTATTTTATTACTAGTTTTAAGGTTTTTTTTTTTAATATTTATTGATATATTGTAGCAGGATAGTGGTGGCACATACCTTTAATCTCAGCACTCAGGAGGCAGCAGAAGGTGAATCTCTGTGAGTTCGAGGCCAGCCTGGTCTACAGAATGAGTTCTAGGACAGTCAGGACTACACAGAGACATCCTGTCTCAACCCTCCAAAAAGATTTTTAAAAAGCAGATTATTGTGTATGAGTATGTGATGAGCTCAGTTGTTCGTGCTACAGTTTGCCCATGGAAGTCAGTGGACAACTTTCCTTCTACCATATATGTCTCAGGGATCCAAGTCAGGTTGGAAAACTTGGTAGCAATCACCTTTACCCGTTGTGCCATGATCTTGCCAGATATTTTTTTTAATTAATTATTTTTTATATTTTACTTTGGCTTTTCAAAAGGGTGTTTCTCTGGGACAAAAGAGTGTTACCGCACCCAGCTAATTAATTTATTTTTAATAACAAAATAAAATATAGTAATACAAAATATAAAACTAACCAACACATCAGAACAGGGCAAAATAAACGACCAAACAACCCTAGGGGAATGTCTGAGAAAACCTCCGAATCCTAACCTGTGGGCTGGACTGAAAAAGTTGGGAAAATGGGAATAGTTAAGTAGAAAGGTCGAGAGAAAGGCCAACTGGACAGGGAGAAAGAACACCTAAAAAGAAATTAGATCCTTTTGTGAGCTTCAGGGAGGACAATAGGAAATGCTTTCAAATTTTTGTGATATTGATTTTAAGTTATTTATCATAAAGCTAAGATGGATAGAAAGTTGGAGTCAGAAGGACAGAGCTAAAAACATTTCAGTTATTGATTCACAAGGTCTTAAGAGACCTAGATCTAGCTTTTGTCCTTCCTAGTGTTTTACAAGAATAGACCCATAAAATAACCATTAGTTCAATAAACATTCAGTGAACTACATACCAGAGTACTTTGTAAGGTGCTGTTAGGTTGAATTAGAGCCTATAGCTGCCTGTAAGCAGGGGAGGGGACACCAAAGATCACCTGGATGGGTTGATTTACATAGATAAGAAAACCATCAGCTTTAGGCTACTTCTGTGAACCATTCTTCCTGTGCTAAATTTACGGTAAACTGGTTTAAAGGAAAGCAATCTAAATGCAGCTCTGTGCGTGCCTGCGGCTCCTGAGATTCAAAGTCTAATCTTTGAAAATGACTTTGAAGTGAAAGGTAGCTTGGTTATATCTTTGGCTATCTTCACACCGCTCATTACAAAGGAGTTCTACCAGGGTTATACTGTTGGGCTAGTCAAACAGGAATCTCAGCTACAATCCAAAAGTGTGCTTCTGTGCGAAAGGCACGCATTATCTCTTGGAAAGTTACTGAGATAATGAGGTAGCACGGTTTTAAAACTATGCACTGCTAAGCTAGCATTAAAGAGTGATGTTTGGCTGAGGGTTTTTTTTTTTGAAGGGGGGGAGGTTGTTTTGGTGCTGGGGATTGAACCCAGTGCACTATTCCATTTGGGCAAGCATTCTACAACTGAGCTACAGCCCCAGTTCAATTGGCTGAACTTTGAGATCTTTAGTGCTGATGGACACTATTAATTAGTAGAAACATTTTTGGGGGGGTCTGGGAAGGTAATTCAGTGCCTGGCAAACATGAGGACGGGAAGAAGAAGAAGAAGGAGAAGGAGAAGGAGAAGGAGAAGGAGAAGGAGAAGGAGAAGGAGAAGGAGAAGGAGAAGGAGAAGAAGAAGAAGAAGAAGAGAGAGAGAGAGAGAGAGAGAGAGAGAGAGAGAGAGAGAGCGAGCGCATATAGCTGGTAAGATGCCTCCTCATTGAATAGAGCTCTTGCTGGTGGAATCAGCAAATACTTGAAAGTCTGGGTGGCCACCTATAATCCCAGTACTCAGGAGGCAGAGACAGGATCCCTGGGAAAAACTGCCAGGGATGTTAGAGTATTCTGGTTCAGCCAGAAACCTGCCTCCTTAAATAAGGTGAAAGTAATGGAGGAAGACCTCTGAGGCCAATCTTAGGCCTCTACACCGATGTGACATATTTGCAAATGAACCCAACCACCACATGTGAACACTCATTCTTACACGCACACCACATACATGTACTCAGAAGAGGAATATAAGGTGTGTGGCCCCATCTCTTTTTTAAATGTATAATTATATTGAACTTTTTACCTATTTATTTATTTATTTATTTATTTATTTATTTATTCATTCATTCATTCATTCATTCATTCACTTTACATCCTGGTCTCTTCCTACTCCTTCCAGACACCTCCTCACACATTCCTCCCCCACCCAGGGTGCCAGGGTGGCACCATCTCTTAAAGAATACAACCTGTGGTGATCCTCTGACCTCCAGACTTACTGGCACACACATGCATTCATATGAATACATGCATGATCACGCATACAAAACATACAAAAAAAATGAACATGAACAAAATGATGTTTGTTTTGTGTTATTTCATTTTGTTTTGCAGGGTCTTAACTCTCCCAGGCAGTCCTTGCTTAGTATGTGGCCAAGGACGACCTCCAGCCTCCTACCTCTGCCTCCTAAGAATTGTCATTGCAGAGATCCAACCCAGGCCTTCACCCATGCTAGGCAAACACTTTACCAAGTATATGGTCTTCCCATCTATGGAAGTTTTTTGTTTGTTTTACAGTTTGAGAATGGTTTTTCCCTCTGTAGCCCAAGCTGGCATCTGCCTCCTGAGTGATGAGATTCTACAGAAGTGCACTCATTGCACACTGCAGAATTGTTACATTCTAGTTTCTTTTACTTTATATTGAATTAATTAATTAAACATGTGCTTATACAGGGCTCATAGGGCTCACAGAGACTGAAATAACAATCAGGGACCCTGCATGGGTCTGAGCTAGTTCCTTTGCACATATGCTTGTGTAGCTTGGCGTTCTTGTGGGACTCCGAACAGTGGGACTTGGGGGTGTCTCTGACTCTTGCCTGCTCTCAGAACCCTTTTCCTACTACTGGGTTGCCTCATCCAGCCTCGATATAAGGATTTGTGCCTAGTCTAATTGCATCTTGCTTTGTCATGTTTGGTGGCTATCATACATACTCTCTCCTCAAGGGAAATGGAGGGGGAGTGGATCTGGGGGAGATGGGAAGGGTGAGGAGGGACTGAGAGGGGTAGAGGAAGGGAAAACTGCATTTGGGATGTAGTCTATGAGAGGGAAATAAAAGTTTTTTTTAAATGTGTTTCTATGCCTGCAAGTGCAATCTGCTTGTGAGGCGAGAGAATATGTGTGAGAGGACACCCTCAGGACTTGGTCCCCTCTTTCCAGCGCATGTTTCTGGAATTGAGTACAGATAGTCAGACTTGGTGGCAAGTGCTTTTACTCATGGAGCCTTCTTATTGGCCCTCTCTGCCTTTTTTTTTTTTTTAATTTTAGAACTAGAAAACCATGGTAAAAACGGAATACAAGTTAAACTAGACAAACTCGCCTATCCTGGAACACTGTTGCCCTCTTGATAAACTAGTGACGCTACCTTAAAAGCAGGCGGGGACTGTTCAATAGGGACTGGCACAGGAGAAGTTGCAAAAGTAACCTTCCTGATTTAGTGTGTCCAGAAATTGTGAGGAACGTGTGCCAGTGACCACACCAAAGCCTTGGGCCAATTACTGAAAACTAGAATCTCCTTCTGGTGCCTCCTAGAAATGTGCATGGCAATAAACCGTATGCTTAACCCAGACAGATGCAGGGCAATATCACAAATAACAGAGATGTATTGTCTCTGAAAAGCATGAGTGCTTACTCATTTCTTCTTCACCTTTCTGTGCCTGTTGTAAGGTCTCCTAGTTGGCTAATTATTGACTAAGATTTAACACGACTTTTCCACAGTGCCAAGTGTTTCCCTGCTGGTCTAGCCTCTAGGCACTATGCACTCTTCCCTCATTTAAGAAGGCTTAAAATTTACTACAAGCCCTATGCGTCCCTCATCCCCATTCTCTCAGCTTTCATTTCACTATATAGCAGGGGTTAGCTTTGAACATTTCAGCAATCCTCCTGCTTCAGCTTCCTGAATACTGGGGTTACAGATATAAAAATACCATGTGTAGAGCATGTCCAGAGATCCTCTATCAAAAGTCTTATTATAAGTTTTAGATACATTGGGACAAAACATACATTACTTAAATTAATTTTAAGTTTTTATAATAAAATCCTTGTAAATATTTCATAGATCATACATTTTATTAGTTAACTATACTTTACATTTTTATTTGTTTGTTCATGTGTGTGTGTGTGTGTGTGTGTGTGTGTGTGTGTGTGTTGCACATATTCCAAGGCACATGGCTGGAAGTCAGAGGGCCGCTCTCTGCTTCCACCATTTGGGTCGAGCGATGGATCTCAGGTGGCCAGTTTGGGCAAGTGCCTCTCCACATTGAGCTGTTTTGCTGACCCTTGCATTCAATTTTTAAGTTTCTCTTACTTTCGAATTCTTCCCTGGCATATGTATCATGGAACTTACCTGAAACAACTTTAAAATTTTTTACCAAACTTCTTAAGCAGACTCTTCCTGGACAACAACAACAACCTGTTTAGGGCTGGAATGCTGCCAAGCAGGAAGTACTCAAGGGTTTTCTGTGGTTCTCTTAGAAAACAATCTACCAGGGTCCAGGGAGTGGGGGACACTTAAACTTTGGCCCTCCAGGCTGATTTTGGAGCTAGGATGAGCCAATGGATTGAAAAACAGATACAGAGGGGAACGAACCATGTATAGCCAGTGGTACAGGGACAGAACTGTGGGCAACGGCAACGGAGAAGGTGAAAGGAAACCTCATGTCCCCAAATTGTCTCAGGGGAAAGGACACGGAGGAGAGGAGACCGGCTTAGTGACTGCTCCAGTACAACCAAGTGATTTCTACCACCTCTTCCTTCTCTCACCCACGTCTTAGTTCTCCCAAGGACAAAGCTACCAGACAAGTGATTTAGGCCAACAATTCATTTGGCTGGTGCCAGGTACACAGGGGCCTTTCCCTGACTGTGATGAAATGGGTGTGTTGGCGCTGGGTGGTTATTCCAGTACTAGATTGTTGAGCGGAGAGAACGCCAATTTGAGGCTAATTTGAGGCTACCTAGTGTGATCCTGTCTCAAAACAAACCAAGCAAAAACAAAGGGACAGTAGCTGGGAGGATCCCTCCTCAGAGTCCTTTGGTGCCAGGTCTGAAGAGAGATCAAAATGAAGTACTGTACCTTCATAATGAAGAGAGAGAGAGAGAGAGAGAGAGAGAGAGAGAGAGAGAGAGAGAGAGAGAGAGAGAGAGAGAGAGAGAGAGAAAAAAACGGGACCGTCACCCCCCCCCCACCTGACTTAAATAGGCGACATTCAAACGTGCTCTGAAATTCCCAACTTTACAGTTATTTCAGTAATGTTTTTGAAACATGTATTCCAAGCCAAACACTGTAGACTTACTTCTAAGTTCTTCCACCAGGTAGGGAATGGAAAAACAGGCTTGTATACAGAGTTCCAGCCCCCATCCCTCTTCAGTGCCCATCCCTGCCCTTGCCCGGTCTCTCAGCTCCCCACCCAGTTGATGTGACAGGCTCCTGGCCCAATCCCCTTTCTGGTTCCCAGGCCGCTGGTGAACACCACCAGAGCCAATGGCTGAGGCCGCAGGGCGGAGGGGGCTGGCAAGAGGGGAGGGAGCGCTGCCTTTAGAAGCACAGCTGCAGAGATTCCTAGGGGCAGAAGTTGTCGGAGAGCTTGGTCGGAAGCTGTAGGGCCAGATCAGCGACTCTGCGACTTTTACGTAAGTGCTTTGCAGCTCTGAGGGCGCGAGGGGAGCCAGTTTCCTGGGCGTGGGTAAGAGTGGGTCCTGGTGAGAGCATCTCCCGGAACCTCAGCAGGAACGTGCCTTATACTGGGGGGCGGGGGTTGGGCAAAGGGGGAGATCGAAGGAAATTTCTTCTGGAGTCTGAGGCTCGGCTCCCGGGCAGTCTTCGCCGCCAGGATGGGTGGGAGCTCCAAAGGGTTCCTTATTACCACCCTCTTCCATCACTTTTTTCTGCTCTTCGCCGTGTCTGCTCTCTAGTTCCTCCTAACTTGTTGCCCACCATAGGCGGAAGGGCTTAAAAGCCAACCCCTATCCAGATTCCCCAAGGCGGCGACCACCCCTGAAGTGGAAACCCTAAGCCTAACTTCCCTCTCTGCCTTCCTTTTCCAGCTACTGCCATTCCTCAATCCATCCCTCCCTCCCTCCCTCCTTCTCAGCCGCTGGGAAATCCCGGAGACAGCAGCCTAGGTCGCCTCCCGCTAGTTCCAAATTGCCCGCTCTAGGTGACCCGGCCGGTTCCTGAGGACCCCGAGACTCCCAAAGGGGCGGGACGCGGAGCGGGTGCGGTGGCCCCGAGAAGGAACCTGGCCTCGGCTGCTCACCTTCCGCCCGCTCCCCTCCCCAGCCCTTAAACGGAGCTTCGGGACCGCGCCACAACTCCCTATGAGTAAGCAGTTTTTTTTTTTTTTTTTTTCCTTTCGGTAGCAGACGCTCTCCAGGCTAGCCCAGAGGTACCTTTCGATTCTCTCCCCTAGCAGCGCCCTGGCGGTCAGCTTGCGTCCTGATGGTTGTGCAACTCAGAGTTAGTGAGCAGGGCTGCTGCGGCACCCGCGACCGCTCTGGGATCCCTGAGAAACTGAGCAGAGATGGTGGCTGGAGCCCCATTCCCAGACTCAGCTGCACTTGCCTGTGTTTACTTTTCTCCACCCGCTTACTTTAACGACTTAATAAGAGGCCTGGGGACTCTGACTACCCCTGCGGTCGCCAGTCCCAAAGTTGCTGCTGCTGCTCCACTAGGTCAAGTGCTGGCAGTTCCAAACCTCCTCCTGGCTCTAGGCCCTTGCTTGCTCCTCCAGCTTTGCTGACAGTTTACATCCTGAAAACTCGCTTTTCACTTCAGCTGCATAACTACACCAGTGGTGCAGGTCTAGCTTGGATTTAAACTGGGGCGCCTAGTCATATAGGACCAGACCTGAGGGATGCTCCCATCGCCCTTCCTTTTAGGGATACTGTAGACAGGGTGAGGGAGAATGGGTAGCTGTGGTAGGTAGAAGATGTAGGTGAAATTAAAAAAGACCTACTGAGCAGTCAGCATTTACTCCATTTCAACATCACAATGGGTTTGGGAGGCTAAAATTGAGCCCTGAGATGCAGTTTACTGTGAATTGCAACTTAATGGCCGGGTCCCACACATGCCAATTGGCATCACGTGTTTTAAGTCTGTGATGCCCCTAGGGTAATGGTCACATGACCTCTTCTGACTTTAAAACTGGAATGCAATGACTGAGGCCCATATTCCCCGAACTACCAAGACAAAAGTGTGTGTGTGTGTGTGTGTGTGTGTGTGTGTGGCAGGGGAGGGGGAGCTTTGTGTGTCACTGAAGGGTTTTCTTGGATTTGCATGAGGGGAACAGAAAGTGATCTGTTGCTGTGGTTTTAAGCAAAATTAAAACTTAAACAGAATATTAGAAAATAAAAAAGAGCTGCTTTTAAAACAAAGGCTTCAAATGTACTTATGTGGTGACATATCTCTGCTTCCCATAAATTCCATATGCCTCTTCTAAATTTTGAACATCGTTTAAAAATCATCCTCTTCCTTTTTTTGGTTTTTCAAGACATTTTGGTATTTCAAGGGTTTCCTTGTGTAGCCCTGGCTGTCCTGGAACTCAATCTGTAGACGAGGCTGGTCTCGAACTCAGAAATTCGCCTGCCTGTGTGTCTCAAGTGCTGGGATTAAAGGCATACGCCACCACCACCTGATTAAACTACGTCGTTTTATTTTATTTTTATTTTTTAACTTACGTCCAATTTCATCCCCAAATAGTTACTTTTGAAGCCATATCCCACAATATAGTGTTAAAAATAGACCATCCTTACCCTTTAATCTGACCTATACCATTCTCAATATTGCGCATCTACTTAAAGGTGGCAAACAATCAATCTCTTGTCTAAAATTGACTCAAGTTATTTGTTGTTTGGAATTAATTGGCTCAGAAACCACATCCAAACCTACTTGAATCAAAATTTCCAAAATTGGTTGGGTTTTGTGCTATGTAGTGGTTTGAAACGACTTTCCTACAGTATCCTATAGTGGAAGTTTCACTATTTAGATTTTATATTGTCAAATACGGAAACAGCGTAGACCAGCCAAGTGTGGTGGTGGCAAGTGATTGTAATCCCAGCACTTGGGAGGCTGAGGCAGGGGCATCAGCTGTCTAAAGCCAAGACGGACTACATGATACTCTGTCTCAAGCAACAAGGGTATGAGTTAAGGAAACAAGGAAATGGGAGAAAAGAAAAGGAAAGGGAAACACATAGAAGACTCACCAAGGTCAGGAATTTGAAGGTCTCACTTACTTGCAAAAACAGGCTCAGTTTACGCATATTAGTTCAAATCAAGTACTGTAAGATGCTACAAAAGGGAAATGAGCTTAGGGGTTGAGAACCCTTTAGAAATGGTTCACATCACAAAAACACTTGCTATCAGTCCTGACTACCTAAGTCCAACACCCTGAACCTATTGGAAAGCAGAGAACTAGCTCCTGCAGTTTGCCCTCTAACTTTTACGCCGCACTTCTTAGCACACTTTATGTGTGCATATATTCACACACACACACACACACACACTATATTTTTTAAAGTAACTGGAAATATTTTAAAGATTTCTACTTTTCATCTTTCCTTTCAGACTCTTTATTTCTGTAACCTCTGAATACCTTCTGCACTGCATTTTCAGCTGTACATAATAAGATTCTGAGCCTGAGAACCACACCTATCCAAAAGTACACGGTCCTGACGTGCTGGCTAGCCTGTTGCACAGAGTAGCTAGCAATGGATTTAAACTGTACTTGAAGTCCTAGCGATGAGCCCCCCTAGTGGAAGTAAGGTGGCTATGTAATTTTAGAGGGAATTTCTAATAAAGGTTTAACTTAAAAAAAAAAAAACAGTCAAACTGTTTATGCAGCTCAGCGCTGTGTACCTGAGTAGACACTAATAACCACTGTTAATGTTGCTAGCTTTAAAAGATGTTTAGATAGATGTATAAGATGATACTAGCTGGGTGAAGATTAACTACGTCTATATGATTGCTGTTGTTATTCTGTCAAGCCAAAATTATTTCATAATAAAAATGTTTTAAAGCCAGCCCTGGTAAATTACATCTCTCATTCCAGCATTTAAGTGGCAGATGCAGGGGAATCAACTAGCCTTGCTTCAAGGAGAGCCTGTCTCAATAAGGCAAGAAGAAAAATGTTTTAAATTGCTTAATTTTGTGTTTAGTTCTACACATGGTTTTCTTTTTTAAATCATTGTTTAACTTTTTCATACAGTATAGTTTGATCATATTTTTCTCCCCCCACAGCCCTCCCAGATCCTATTCGTCCTACTTTATGTTCTCTCTCTCTTTCTCAAAACAAAATGAAATCAAAGAAACAACAATAACAAAAAACAAATCAGACAAAACATCCTAGTGCGAAATCATTTTTAAGACGTGGAACACTCCTTATGTGGTGGGCTGCAGGCTGTATAGGTCATATGGCGAGATATCCTGCCCACTAAACACAATCACCACTACTTTCTGGTCCATAGCACTTCTTGGAATGCCCATACACTTAAAACCGTCTCATTGCTGGCCTGCAATTTAGAGGTATTTTCTAGTTAGCTCAGATGTTTTATTGAAATTGGAGGGTTGTGCATCTATATTTCTTTTTTCTTTTCTCTTTCTTTCCTTCCTTCCTTCCTTCCTTCCTTTTTTTTTTTTTT
>JANHMN010000005.1:33007607-33046485 GCA_030674055.1 Rhabdomys pumilio | reverse complement strand
TGTGTGTGTGTGTGTGTGTGTGTGTGTGTGTGTGTGTGTGTGTAGGTCAGAGGACAAGTTGCAGGAATCATGTTCTTTTTCTACTATAAGGGTGTGCCTAGGATTGAACTTGGGTCCTCAGGCTTGGCAGCAAGCATTCTTAACCACTGAGCCATGCCACTAGCCCTTGTTTGTTTTGTTTAATGCTATTATGAAAATACTGTTTTCTGTTGATTTTCGTCGTGACTATGATGATTTAAGCAAAGGCATAGGTTAAAAGGGCTGCTTTGCTTAGCTCAGAAACCTGATTATCATTGAATTCATCCTTTTATGAGGATTTACTATCCAGCAGTCTAAAAAGAACTTCCCTTCAAAGGAAAATTGGAATTGTGACTCCTAATCAGTTACATAAAACAAATACAGCTTAAACAAGGGTGGAAGGTAATGTTTAATGTTGATGCCCAGTTCTCTATATGGGAGAGGAGGCTTCAAGATTTGCATGGTGTTCACAGTGGTAAGAAATTTAGTTTGGAGAAAAATAGCATAGACAAAATAAATTAGTGAAAGCTGAAATGTTGAAGAAGGCAGAGGGTTAATAAGTTAAATCAGTATCTTTCCTTTAAAAAAATTTATTAGTGTGGGTTTGTGTTTGTTCGTGGGCAGAGGGCAGAGTATACCTCTCAGCAGTTCTGTTCCCTCCTTCTTTCCACTGTAGATTTTGGGTTCAGGTCATCATGGCTACTGTAAGCACATAGCTCACAAAGCCTTTGTATGGACCCTAAAACAGAATCTTTTTTTTCAAGGTAACATACAGCCTTAGAAAGTGATAAATTTACAACATTAAACCTAAATTTGTTATTCTTATTTTCCCCCTCTGGTAGAAGTTTTCAAATGCAAAACCCAGCAAAGGAAAGGTGTCAAAACATTAGGAAATATTTGAAACAAGCTGAGCATAGTGGCATATGCCTTTAATTCCAACACTTGGAAGACAGAGGTAGGCAAATCTTTGTGAGTTCAAGGCTAGCCTGGTCTACATAGTAATTGCAGGACTGCCAGGTTTATGTGGAGAGACCCTGTCTCAAAAAAAAAAATTAAATAAATAAAAATAGAACAAAAAAATCAAGAAATAAAACCATCCAAATAAACAGAAATATTTTAAGAGATTTGTGAAATTACAGCTGAATCATTTTTGCTAATGATTATAGGGAATAATCCTTTCTCTGAGTACTTATGTTTCTGGTGATTTGTGTATGCTGAGCAAACTCTATGACTGAGCTACAATGCCAGTCCTTATTTCATGTTTCTTCATTTACATTTTGAGACAAGAGTTTGCTAAGTTACTTGGGCTAGACTTTAAATTATGATCCTACTGCTTCAGCCTCTGGAGTAGCTGGGATTACAAGCATGAGTTACCAGACTTGGCTAAATAATTACATTTTAATATTAATCCTATCATAATTTTAAAATGCAACCACCTTAGTGCAATGAAGTTTTAAAAGAATTCTTTCAGTAGGTGCCACGTTCAAAAGTACAAGTCAGCTCACTCATTTGGTTTTTTAAGTCTAAACTCTTAAGTAGTCCAGCTTCCGTTAGCTCTCAGATGAAAAGTGGTCGTGTAGTATAGATGCCGAAGACAAGTGAAGTGAAACCTTCCCAAACTAGAGCGCTGTATAAAGATGAAGGAAGTTTGGTATAACTAGTGCTTTGGAGTGTGTATATATTAGAGAGAGAGAGAGGGAGAAAGAAAGGGAGAGAGAGGGAAAGAGAGAGGGAGAGAGATTAAGTTTGAAGCTAGCCTGGAATACATGTCTCTTCAAAACAGTCTATAGGCCCACTAGTGAATAGATAGAAACTTGTGCAAGTGCCCTGTGTAGATGCCTAGAGCCCACAGAGGTCAGAAGAGGGCTCTGGTTTCTCTGGAACTGGAGTTACTTCTGGCTGTAAGCTGCCACATGAGTGCTGGGAACCAAACCCAGGTCATTTGCAAGAGCAGCCAGTGCCCCGAACTGCTGAACCATCTCTCCAGCCCCATCATTTAAGAAAAGTATTTAATGAAGATTTATGTCCTGGGGTTACAAAGAAGATAGAAGATAACTCCTGCAATTTAGGAGGAGAAAAAAGACACAAAAGTAATACTGTTTTTTTTTATGGAATCTAAAATGTTTATTTTAGTTACTTATTAATTTGTGTGTGTGCACATGCGCAAGTGCACCTGCATGTAACATCAGAACAACTTGTGGAAACTGGTTCTTACCTCCCGCCTTATTGAGACAGTTTTGCTGCTGCAGTGCTACTTCTTCCAGCCCATCTGGATGATGCTAGGGTAATTCTCCTCTCCTCTTCCCATTTCCGTGTAGGAGTGATGGGATTACAGATGCCCACCACCACATATGGCTTTTTAAGTTGGTTCCAGGATTGAACTTGGGGCAGTCCTTTCATGGTCATCACTTCTACCTGTTGGGCCATCTCCTCCTCCACACTATATATGAGAAATGGATTTAAATTCTTTTTTAAACGTAAAATAATTTCTAAATTTAAACTTTGTATGGACAAAGACATTCACTTATATCCCAGTATAATCAAATCTAAACTAAGAACAAATCACATTTAAACATTGTTATTTCTTTGCAATAATTATTACGTCCTAAAAAAAGAGCCCACCATGAGTTAATTTTACTTAAATAGAACATTGCTCAGCCTATAAATGAAGGTCAGCAGACACCAGTGTCTTGGAATAAAATAGCCCTTTGGCTAGAAAATGTGCCACACCCAATTTTGTTTTTACAAAAATAAAATTCTTTCCAGCTTCACTAAATTGAAGATGCTGTGTACGACAGTAGTAGTTGGCTCTGCAACTGTGGAAATATCCAAGTACCCTGTGTACAGAAGCCCTTAGAAAAGTTGACTTACACAGGCAGTACTCGGACCTTCTGTAGGGTCCTGTTCGCTTAGGTTTTATCTGAACTGTGTATAAAGTGCAAGTAACTCATACAGCTGATGGCTTTCATTTCCTAACTTGTGATTCATGATTTTCACAGACCTTAAATTGGGCAGGAGAACCTGGGATTTCAGGCCTGACAGTTGGCTACCTCTGGAAGCAGGGAGTCAAAGTAATGCATACGGCTTTCGTGAAAGGCAGGGAGAAATTCCTGCCAACCGATGAACTGCCACAAGCAGGGATGGAGCAAATAAGCTCCAAGGAAAATCTCTGTTCTGGTTCCTTCATAGTAGCCTGACACACAGCAGGACCATTTACAGCATTCCCTCTATATTCACAAGGAATGGGTTTCAGGAACTCTTTCAGGATGCAGAAGCCCCTTGTAGGAAATAAGGTGGTCTTTGCACATAGCCTATGCACATTCTTCACGCTTTTTGCGAGTGGAGGTGAAAACCGAATCAAAAGCCTCTCACATTCTAAACTTACCACGGAGCTATACACACACAGATCAGTGATTAAATCATCCCTAGGTTACTCAATAGCTCATGGAATATGAAAGCTTAGCTTGTATTGCTTAGAGAATGAGGACAAGAAAAGATCTATACACGTCCGATACAGACATGGGTCTTTCTGAGTGTTTTCCACCTGGTGCTGCCTGAACCCACGTGGAGCATATAGTTATAGAGGAGCCATTGAATTGGGAAAAAAGAAATCACTTTGAATTTTCATAAGCGTGAAGCTGAGGTCTGGGGATATGGCTCAGTGGCTTGTACTGGGCATAAGTATAAGGTCATAGATTTGATCCCCAACAGAAAGAGAGGGGGCCCAGGGAAGGAGGAAGAAACGATGGAGTGAAAGAAAAAAGGAAGGAAAGGAATGATGTAAAGGACAATGCAATTGAAGAAACCCAAATTAGCAGACCATTGATTTGTGACACATGGCCTTCGTGCGAAGACAATACGCACATGCTGTTGCTTTCATTTTCCTTTTAGCTAATTTCTTTTCTTACTAGAACTTTTTTTTTAGTGTAAGTTCGTTGTACAACATCAAAGAATCATCGTGAAATTTTCACGCAAATACATAATGTACTTTGACCATATTTTCTCCATTACCCTTCTTTTCCTCAGCCTCCAGCCCTCCTACAGGTTTATTTACTCTTTGCTCTGAGACTCCTCCTGTGTGTGTGGCATGTGCGGTGTTTGCATGTAGAAAGATGCTGCACATGAAAGAAAACGCAGACTTATCTGTCCTTCTGAATCGGGCTTATTTCGTTCAAGATGATCCCCAGTTCCATCATTTTTCCTGTAAATGACACCATTTTATTCATCTTTGTGGCTGGAAAAACCATCATCGTGAACAATGTTCACAGAACTAGAAAAAAAAGAGTCCTAAAAGTCATATGAAAATGGAAGACACCATGTGTTTCCAAAGCCGTGGCTAAGCTTTGAACCCTGCTGGAAGGTATCAAAATTACTTGACCTCAAATTGTACTACAGAGCTGTACTGGCAAAAACATCTTGATCCAGACAAAAACAGACATGTAGACCAAAGATATAGAATGGGGACCTATGAACAAACATAGACAGCTATGATAACATAATATTGGACAGAAGTGATTAAAAAGTATACACTAGAAAAAAATCGCATTCAGTAAATTGTGCTATCAAAACTGGATATCCCCACCCACAGAAGAGTGATATTAGATCCACACCTTTCCCCCACCAAAAAATAAATTCAAAATCAGTCAAAAAAAAAAAACATGAAACACTGAAATTGCTAGAGGAAAACACTTCAAGATGCAAACACAGGCAAACCCTTTTTTGTTTCCTGTCCTTGGAGTTAGGAGTCATCTAGCACAGGCTAGCCTCAAGCTCATTGTAGCTGAGCGTAATGTTGAAGTTGTGATTATTTTGCTTCCACCTCTCATGTGCTGGGATTACAGGCAAGCATGCTCTCCAACACTGGTGTAGGCTGTGCTGCCAAACGAAATCCCAGCTTCATACAAACCAGGAAAGCATTCTATCAAGTTCGGTGCATTTGGGCTGGTCTCAAACTCAAAATCTTTCTGCCTCAGGACTCTGAGTGCTGGAATTACAGGAATTTTATCACCAGTCCTGGCTTTGACTATCTCCAACGATTAAGAGTGAGTGTTATGTATGTGCTTTGTTTTGTTCCTTGTTTTTGAAGATAAAGTTTCTCACCATGTAACCCCATGCTGACCTGGAATTTGCTATGCTGCCCAAACTAGCCTCTAATTTACAATTTACCTGCCTTAGCTTTCTGCATGCTGAGAGTGTAAGCATGTTCCATCACCTCCAGCTATGAAAAGCATCTCCTATCTTTTTTGAGATGTATTTATTTAATGTGTATGTCTTATCTACATGTACACATGTACACGGTGTGTGTAACTGGTACCTGTGGAAGTCAGAAGCGGGCATCAGAGTCCTTGGAATTGGAGTTGCAGAGGGTTGGTTAGAAGTTGCCCAAAATGGGCGCTGGGAACCAAAACCAAGTCCTCTGCAAGAAAAAGTGCTCTTAACTTCTGAGCCATCTCTCCATGCCCCAGTATGGGTTTTCACGCTAAGAACTGCTGAACTTGAGAATCAAAGAGGAAGCTGTGCTATGCTAATATTTTCACACTGTAGTAGCTTTGTTGAAAAACTGCGTGTATATGCCCATACTATCTTCTACAATTATACACTTCATATTTTAGGCCATCTCATATTATGTATATGATTACAGTCCATGTTCGTCTTTTAAGATTTATTTATTTTATTTTAGGCACGTGGGTGCTTTGCTCTCATGTATGTATGTGTAACATATGCATGCCAGGCCCCCACAATGCTCAGATGAAGGTGTCAGATCCCTTGGGACCAGAATTAGGTACGATTGTGAGCTGCCATATTAGTGTTGGGAATTAAACCTACATCCTCTGTAAGAAGAACAAGTGCTCTTAACTGCTGAGCCATTTCTCCATCTGACTACACTCCATTTTCATACATTTTTATTAGCTCAGACAGAAATACTGGACTACCTACCCATAATCTTCCCACCCTGCTAACTCTAAGTGGCTTCTACTCTACTTTGCATCTTCATAAATTTCCCTATTCTGGACTTTTATGTGAATTAAATGCTATGACATAACGCTCTTTTTCACATCTGGCTTCTACTTGGCATAGTGCTTTTAAAAGGTCACCCACATTCTAGTATCAGTATTTCATTGCTTTTATTTTTATGCCCTATCAATGTTTAGGTTGTGTAGATATAGCTACCATTCGCTTATTGGTGATCATGTTAATTGTCTCTACAGTATGGCTGTTATAAACAGTGGAGCACATCTGTATTAAAAGTTTAACCACTGGCAAGATAATGAGTTAAAGGCTGTACTGACAAGATTGTCTCATTTATTTCCGCCTCTACTGTTAATGAGAATCCTAGCTTGAACTGACTTTGGCTGGGTTTTTTTTGGTTTTGTTTTTTTTTTTTTTTTTTTTTTTTTTTGTGCTACAACCCACTGACTTATCCATGAGTTTCTCACAGTAAATTTTTCCTTTTCCTTGGATAATGCAAAGTACATACAAGGTTTTAGTTTTGTTTGGGTGGGGTTAAAAAGACCTTGAACATTTATCCTCCTGTCTCAGCTCCCGGAATAGTGGGGATTCCAAGCCTGTGTTTTCAGTCCTTTAAAACAAACTGTATTAAAGACTTTTAGAATGTTCAGTTAAATATGTGCTATTCTTGTTTGGTTTGGGAGATGGCCCCTTATATGCAGATAAGGCTGTGCTCAAACTCAAGACCTTTCTGCTTCACCTTCCCCATAACTGGGAATAGAGGCTCACCACCACACCCAGCCACATATTTGTTTTATTACATTCTTGACTACTGAAGAGCAAAGATAAGCAATGCTAAGGAATGCAGAAGTAAATAGTAAATACTCGAAAACAATGGTTGCGGTTAACCTAAACAATTACTTGAATACATTTATTTTTCAAATGTGTTCACATAGAACAAATTTCAAATGCTACAAAGGGTCATGGTATTTAATAAAAACCTTCTTGACACATGACATTTTCAAAAGATATTTGCGCTTTGTGGTTAAGGAAGCACAGTGGTAAAAGGACTCTGCTGACATCGCAGGCGTGGCTATGAGAACGGGGTATCTATCTGCACTTTGAAGTTAGTACATCTCAGGTTCGCCCACACAGAATAAGGTGAAAATAGGTGATAACAAACTAAATGGGATGGGACACACCTGTAATCTCAGCACTTTGAAGCCGAGGCAGGAGGATTGTGGCAAGTTCGAGGACAAACTGGGTTATTAGGAGATCCTATCTCAAGAACCCTTAAAGGAATTAAGAAAAGAACTGCTGGTCCCTAAAATACTATTTTGCTCTTGCATTCTGGATTCAACTGTAAGAAAATTTCCTGGGAAGCTATTTAAAAAGAGTCCCATAAAATTGGATAAAGATGCTCAAGAATGGCTCCTCACAGTTGATGGCTTCTGGTAGGAGCTAGGGTGGGGGAAAACCAGTTATCTTTTAGGGGCTGGCCACTGGGAGTTTGACCATGCTCCAGTGTCAATCTGGGCAACACAAATTGGACTTGGTGTACATTTTTGGGGGGGGGGGGGAGGGTGCTAGGGAATGGCACAAGGGTGAGAGGGTCCCTGGGAGGAATGGGATGTGAGTATGACCAGGGTGCATTGTATGAAATTCCCAAATACTTCCCCAAATTATGTTGGAGAAAGAAAAATAAACTTCTTGGATCCTAGCTTCTTACTCTTCTGGACACTGAGAACTATGCAGGCCCTTGAGGAAAGGAGGGGTTTCACTGTGCAAGGAAGGCTGGAAGTCAGTACCATTTCCTGGAGACCCATTTTGAATGCCGCATATAATTACTTAATTCTTGCAACACATCTTTGTTAATTGTTTACAATGTGCCTGCTACACTAAGATTAATCAAACAATACGCCAACATTGGAGCTTGGAGTCTAGTCCAGGCACTGCTATTACAAGTGACGGGATGGAGGTCTGATCGTGACTAGCCTCAGCATACAGTTGTGAAGGTCATTGGTGGATGAGCACAGTTTATCATGGGAGATCTGGATTTTAGCAGTAGACCTACTCCATCACTGTTCTCTGTCCATTTCATCACCACAGCCATGGTCTGTCTGATAGCACTGTCTCTTCCATCCTGAGTCAGTTTATACTAACTGCTATTTTCTTTCAGATACTAACAGAATGACAGGTGCTATGCCATGTTTTTTTTTCTTTTTTTCATTTTGTATTGGTTATTCTTTTTACTGACATTTCACATGTTATCCCCCTTCCCAGTTTTCCCTCTGGAAACCCCCTATCCCATTCCTCCCTCCCCCTGGTTCTATGAGAGTGTTCACTCACCCACCCACTTCCACCTCACCACCCTGGCATTTCCCTACACAGGACCAAGGGCCTCCCTTCCCATTGGTGCCCGAGAAGACCATCTGCTATGCATTGGAGCTGTCGGTCTCTTCATGTATACTCTTTGTTTGGTGGTTTAGTCCTGGGAGCTCTGGGGGATCTGGTTGGTTGATACTGTTGTTCTTCCTATGGGGTTGCAGTTTCCTTCAGCTCCTTCAGTCCTTCCCCTAACTCCTCCACTGGGCTCCCCGTGCTCAGTCCAAGGATTGGCTGCCAGCATCCACATCTGTATTGATCAGGCTCTGACAGAGCCTCTCAAGAGACAGCTATATCAGGCTCCTGTCAGCAAGCACTTCTTGGCATCCATAATAGTGTCTGGGTTTGGTGGCTGCATGTGAGATGGATCCCTAGGTGGGGCAGTCTCTGAATTCTATGCCATGTTGTTAAACTGCCATGAACTCACTGGAATTCTTTTACTTATCTTGATAAGCCCCCTGGGTCAGACAATTCATTCATAGTTAATAGAAATGCCTTAATAATAGTTGGACACGGAGCAGGAAGCTCTTTTTCTGTGTTCTATCTTTAGTCGATAGTTCCCCGGTGTGCTAGCAAGCAAGTTTTCATAATCCTACATGGTTAATGCATTCCAAAGGGTTGGAAAACTCAAATTCAGTATATTTCAAGTATATCATAGGGTTTTTAATCACTCACGGTTTCCACTAAATTAGAATTTATTGCCAGGCATTAGTGGCATTTGCCTTTAAACCCAGCACCTAGGAGACAGAAGCAGGCAGATCTCTTGATTTCAAGGCCAGCTTTGTCTACAGAGCTGGTTCCAGTGCAGCCAGTGCTACACAGAGAAATCCTGTCACACACACATACAAAATTACTATACTCTTCTTCTTTTTAGTAGTCTGTCAGGTATCCCAAGTTGACCTATGTGGCCATGTGTGACCTTGACCTTATGTGCGTGTATGTTCTATATGTTGAGATTACAGGCATGTACCAGCATACCCAGTGTTTAAAGTATGGAGACTGAGTCCAAGGATTCATATAAATAGTAGGCAAATACCCTACCAACTGAGACAGATTCCCAGACCCTCACCAAGAATCCTTGAACTTCTGCTTCAGCTTCCCAGGTGCTGAGATTCCAGGGTATGCCATCACACGCAGCCCCTATATTACACTTAACCAAGAAGAAGTTTCATTCCGCACATCATCCACTTATTCAAATAATTACCGCATATCTTACATAAGTCGGGTAATATTTTGTCATTAGGGATAATAGTCAATGAATGAAATTCCAAAAGGTACCACCTTTATGAAACTTAACATGCTACTAGAGGTAGCATAGAAAATAACATTGGCAAGGTATTGCTCTTGTGACAAATATAATAGAAAAACTATTTAAATCTACTTAGAGAAACACATTAAATTTTATTTTGGCCCATGGTTTCCCAGTCCAAGGTAAGCTGCCTCCATTGCTTTGGGCTTGAGACGAGGCAAAATATCATGACAGTAGATCCTTGTGAATGGGGTTGCTCGCTACATACCAATCAGGAAGGGGAGAAAGAGAGAGACCAGAAGTCTTGTAGTACCCTCAAGAACATGGCCCCATTGACCCGTTATCTCTCAGTAATGCCATTGGATTATTAACCCATCACTGGTTGTATCTAATGATTAAATCTAGGGCCTTATGGGCCAATCACTTTTCAGCGATTAGCTCCACTATCCGGAGACAAAGTCTTCAACACTTGAGCCTTTTGTGGAATGTGTTGTGGTATGTATGATGTGTTTATATGTGTGCAAGGACAAGCATGCATGTATATACAGTGTCCTCCTTGGTTTCTCTCATTTATTTTTTGAGACAGAGTCTCTCACTAAACCTGAATGATGCTCATTGATTCTCCTGGCTGGCTAGCCCCCAAAGTTTAGGAATATTCCTATCTCCACCCCTTTCCCAGCAACACTAGAGTTACAGGCTAGTGTAAAGCACCACCATGCCTTTACATGTGTGTTGAGGATGCAAGGTAGGGTTCTCATACTTGCATGACAATCACTTTTGCAACTGCACTATCTCATCAGCCCCTGTGAGACTTTTCATATCCAAACCCTAACATACAATATGTTACATGCTGTTGTGTTAAGGGAAAGTTAAACCAGAATTCTTGTTACTGTGAAAAAGAAGTAGAGGACTAACATTTCCAATTTTGAAATCACAGAACTTTTCTCTGAGAAATTTCAAGGCAGGAATGAAGGTAACCAAGGAATGAGCTATGTGAATATTTGGGAAGCAATGCTTTAGAGTTTATCGTGCCTAATTTATACTGAACTTTATTTCATTTGAGAAAATTAAAATTGTTTCTAATTGTCTTACTAACCATAACATAATGATGGGGTTTAGGCTTGGAATAATTCTTAATGTCAGCTCCTTTGTATTTTAGTATTGATCAAAAATATTTATACTCTGGTGGAATCAGGAATTGGTTATAGTTTTGGAGATGGGGTTGGTTTTGGTTTTTATTGACAATTTGTGTTAAGAATATGTTAGCGCCGGCGGTGGTGATGCATGCCTTTAATCCCAGCGCTTGGGAGGCAGAGGCGGGCGGATTTCTGAGTTCGAGGCCAGCCTGGTCTTCAAAGTGAGATCCAGGACAGCCAGGACTACACAGAGAAACCCTGTCTCGAAAAAACCAAAAAAAAAAAAAAAAAAAAAGAATATGTTAGTAATACTTATGCTAATGCTTTAAGAAGACTATGGGAACAATGTTTAAAATGTTAGTTGGATTAATGCATACATATTTATTTATTTATTTGTTCATTTATTTATTGTTTTGGTGTTTTGAAACAGAGTCTCTCACTATGTAGCCTTGTGTAGAACTCACTAAATAGACCAAGCTGATCTCAAAGTCATAGAAATCGGCCTGACTCTGCCTTGTGAATGCTGTGATTAAAGGTGTGTACCACCACAACTAGCTTCTTTATGTATTTATTTCTGAATTTTATTTATATTTTTCACTATATTTTGAAGTAAATATAGGCTCACATATGAGTGTAAGAAATGGCAGAGAGATCTTGTGTTCCTTACCCAGTTTCTTCTGATGGTAGCCACTTGCTAAAACAGTAGAATATCAATCCCAGGATACTGATATTGATACAGTCAAGATACAGAACATTACATCACTTCCAGAGTGTCTTTTGTTGTCCATTTATAACAAGATATACTTCCTCCCTCCACTTTCATGCCTGAAACCTGGAAATTACCAATATGTCCTGTATTCTTACACTTCCTGTCATTTCTATAATCTGTATAATGGGACATTTGGGATCTCTCTCTCTCTCTCTCTGTCTGACTCTCTCTGTGTCTTGTCTCTGTCTCTGTCTCTCTTTCTTCCTCCCTGTCTGTGTGTGTGTCTGTGTGTGTCCCCATCCATCTCTTCCCCGATCTGACTTCTACCCCTCTACTTCTCTCTCTTTTAATCTTATTTTGATACAGCCCCTCACTATAACCCCAGCTTGAACTTGTGATCATCCAGCCTCAGCTCTTGGTGAGGCATGAGCTACCAAGCCTGGATGGAAAATGGCTTTACTCATTCAGTATACTTTTCTGATGAGTCTTCCAGAATATTGTTCACATCCATTCTTTGTTCCTTTTCATTACTAAATTGCAGTCTGTGGTGAGACTGTATGTATCACTGTTTAACAATGGTTCCATTAGAGCGAGCGCATCTGGAGCATTTCCAGCTATATCTTGGTATTGCTTTAAACATAAAGTTTCAACATCCCCACAGCCTTAGTTTCTGGTACATGACTTGTTTTGCACAAATCACCCATGCCTGGAAGATGCATCTATTACCTTTGTTTATTGGAGGGTAGCATGCATGTACTGTAGCACCCAACTGGAGTTCAGAGTACGATTTTCAAGAGTTGGTACTCTCCTTCGACCATATGGCTCCAGGGCTTTAAACTGGAGTCATCATGCTGGGCCTTGAACTTTTGACCCCAAGCATGTTAAGCATATGTCCTACCACTGAGGTATACTCCCCTCTCATTTCCACTTTTTGTTGTTGTTGTCATAAATAAAGGCACTGGAAACATTTGTGTGCAACCACTTGTCCAAGTGTAAGGTTTATTTTTGGAAAATTATTACGGTTTGAATATGAAATGCCTTGCGCAGGATCATATGTTGAATGCTAGGTGGTCCAACTTTGGAAATTTTAAGAGGTGGAACCCAAATGGAAAACATAGGTCACTGAGGATGTGTTATTGGGGACTGTAACTTGTGCCTTGTGCTTCTCTATGTATGCCACATGCCTCATGCTCTGTCACAGTGTTTTGCTTCACCAGAGGCTACATATCAATTTAGGCAAGACTATGGACTGGGAAACCTCTGAAATCCTGAACCAAATAAAACTTTATTCACTGAAGTTGTGTATATCAGATATTACGTCAAGTTAGCAAAAAACCTAACATGTAGGTTAATATGTAAAGTGTGCAGTTACTGAGGTGTATGGAAGTTGCATGGCAGCTTTATAAGAAACGGCCAAAGCACGTGGGTAGAGTGACTAGACTGTTTTCTACTTTTTAAAAAGATTTATTTTGCCAGGCAGTGGTGGCGCACACCTTTAATCCCAGTACTTGGGAGGCAGAGGCAGGCGGGTTTCTGAGTTTGAGGCCATCCTGGTCTACAGAGTGAGTTCCAGGACAGCCAGGACTACACTGAGAAACCCTGTCTCAAAAAAACCAAAAAGATTTATTTATTTTATGTATATGCGTACACTGTCATTGTCTTCAGACACACCAGAAGAGGGCATCAGATCCCATTACAGATGGTTGTGAGCCACCATGTGGTTGCTGGGAATTGAACTCAGGACCTTTGGAAGAGTAGTCAGTGCTCTTAACTGATGAGCCATCTCTCCAGTCCCTGTTTTCTACTTTTAAAAGCAGTGTGTAAAATTATCCAGCTTTTCCACATCCTTGCTGAAATTTGATGATAGCACTATTTAGTAAACCTTCACTCATCCCCAATGGCCAATGGTTTTAAACATCTTTTCCATTTTGAACATTGTTTTCCATTTATGCAATGTCTGCACATGTCTTTTGTCTTTTTATTGGACTATTTGTTCTATAATGTTGAATTTCGATTTTATGTATACCAGTCCTTTGTTAAGCATATGATATGCAATATTCTCTCTGGGATAAACAAGGTTTTTCACACAATGAAAAAACCTTGAGACTGGTTCCCTGTTGCCCAGGTTGACCTTGAATTCTAGATTCACACGAGTCTATAGGTAGGCATACAAACAGCAACCATTCAAAAGCAAAAGAATTTTAATTATTCCCAGTTATCAATACTTTACATTTTTGCGGTCATATCCAAAAACTTTTCAACAAATTAGATACTGGATTTTATTTCTCCAAATGTTTCAAGCTTTACATTTAGGTCTATGATTCATTTTTAATTTTTTCTTAAATTTAAATTTTATTTGTATGGTTATTTTGCCTGCATGCATGTCTGTACAACACATGAATACCTCATGCTTTCAGAGGCCAGAGAAGGTGTTGAACCTCCTGGCAATGGAATTACAGATGGCTGTAAGCTGCCGTGTGGGTGCTGGAAATCAAACCTAGGTCCTCTAGAGGGGCAGTCAGTGTATTTAACTGCTAAGCCATATGTCTGTGTTGTGGATAGCCCTGGCCTTGTATTGTGATACTAACTCCCCTTTCCTGTGAAGGGCTGCAGAGGAGGTGTGAGTCATTACACAGGTGAATTCTAGTGAACCTTCTGCCCATCTTAATTTGTAAAATAAAGGCTGGAGCCAGTGATTGGGCAGAAGAAGGGGAGGGGAGAAATAAAGGTTGGTGGAAGAGAGCAGAGGAAGGACTGGAGGAAGACAGTGAAGGAGGAAGACATCGAAGGAGAAGACGACTGGGAAGCAGGAGGTGAAGGACAGACGCAGGGTCTGGAAAATCCTTAAGTTATAAGGGTCTCATAGCTGGGGAACACAGTAGTGTAGGGGTATCTGGTAATCTAGGCTTACAGAATATATTCATAATTACGGAGTTGTGTTTTCATTGACTGGTCATATTTGGGTTGGAGATTTAAATATCACTGACTACATATCTGTTCCTAGAGTTTTGTTTTTCCCCATTGAGAAACGTCTTATTCTGTAGGTTGGGATGCTTTAGAAGTTGTTATGTATGGCCCAAGCTGGCTTTGAACTCATTGTCATACCTTTTTCTTAGGCTCCTAGGTGCTGAGATTACAGCTGTGATTCACCATACTAAGCCTTTATGGATTTATTTTTGTGTATGGTTTAAGTAGTCCTGGTTTTATTTGTTTGGGACAGAATTTATGTAGCTCATTCTAGCTTCTAATTCACTCTAGCTGAGGCTGGCCTTGAACTTGTGATCCTTTTGCCTCCGCTTCCTGATTATAGATATGTGCCGCTGCAGATAGCTTTTGTTTTAAATTTTCTTTTAGAATACATTCTTCTTTCATACAATACATCCAGAACCCAATTTCCCACTCCCCTCTCCTGCCACCCTTCCCACCTCCACTCTCCCTCAGATTCATTCTCCCTTCTTTTTCTCCAGACAAAAACATGCTTCCAAGAAACAATAACCCAATATGAAAAAAAAAAAAAAACAAAGATAAAATAAGACAAAAGCCCTCATCAAGGCAAGACAAGGTAACCCAATAAAAAGAAGAGTCCCAAGAGCAAGCCAAAGAGTCAGATACATACCCACTCCCACTGTTAGAAATTCCACAAAACACCCAGCTAACAGCCATAGCATATATGCAGAGGACCAGTAGACCCATGAAGACCCTGTGCTTGCTGTCTCTGGGCCGAAGTGAGCCCTGCTTAGGTGATTCAGTGAGCTATGTTCTCTTGGTGTCCTCCATCCCTCTATTCCTACAGTCTTTTCTTCCCCTCCTTATTATTTGCCTGTGCTTGTCTAGACAGTCTGCAACTATTCCTCCACTGGTTAGCTTACATTCTTCTAAAAGAAAATCCTTTATCATGGGATAGGAATATAGTTAAATGGTAGACCATATGCTTAGTATCAATCCACAGTGTACACATGTGTATACATACACGTGCGCACACACACACACACACACATACATACATACACACACACACACACACACACACACACACAAACACACGTCTTCTGAGTTTCCTGTTCTCTTCCAAGTACAGATGTTTTGTCATCAACTATCTTTTGATGAATGTAGCTTCATGGTATAACGTTACCACTGAAAAAAGTCAATACACCCAACTTGTCAATATGTTTTACCTATTCCTGTTCCTTTTTATGTAATTTTTTGGAAAAAAAAGTTTGGTTATGATGGTAAAGAATTGCACTAGAGTTTTTTGTTGTTGTTGTTGTTGTTGTTGTTGTTGTTGTTGTTTTGTTTTGTTTTTGAGACAGGGTTTCTCTGTGTAGCCCTGGCTGTCCTGGAACTCACTCTGTAGACCAGGCTGGCCTCGAACTCAGAAATCCTCCTGCCTCTGCTTCCCAAGTGCTGGGATTAAAGGTGTGGGCCACCACTGCCCGGCCTGCACTAGAGTTTTTACAGTAATCATATCAATGGACTAGATTTTGGAGATTCTATATGTAAATGACAATATACTTTCAAATGGTAATTCTATTAAGTAAAACTATTAATTCTATTAAAAACTTAATTTTGGGTTTAATCTGATGCAAAATATTATCTTCTAACCCTATACCTTCTTAAAAAAAAGATTAAAATTTCATATAGCCCAGGCTAGCCTTAAATTCTTCATGTAGCTGAGGATGATTTGAACTTTTAATCTTGCTACCTCTATCACTAGAGTACTGGAATTACAGGCATAGTCTTCTAGCTCTGCTGTATGAAGTACTGGGCACTGACCCCAAGGATTCATTCAGACCAAGCAGGCATTCTGTCAGCTGAGCTATACACCAGCAGTATCTGTTTTTATAGTTTAAAATAATTAAGCCAGGCATGATGGCACATGCCTTTAACCCCAGGGCCCAGGCAAGTAGATTTCCATGAGTTCATAGATGCTTTAAGACTCTGTCTCAAAAGTAGATTTCCATGAGTTCATAGATGCTTTAAGACTCTGTCTCAAAATAAATTCAATTTACCTCCTTAACTAATACACAGAAAGATAAAAGTGCATTTTTATAAGGTACCATGTGATTTGACAAATGCATGTGTTATATAAGTGTTGAGATAAAGGTACCTGTCCCCTTAGACATTTATCTTGTTCTTCTACAGTGTGTACCCTGGTTGTGTGCACCTTGGTGGTGTGCACACTGGTGGTGTGCACCCTGATTGTGTGTGCACTGGTGGTGTGCACCCTGCTGGGTCTCAAACTCATGAGATTCTCTTCCCTCTGTTTTACAAGTGCTGGAATTACATGCACATGCCACCCAACGATTGTTTATTTATTTATCATTTCTCTATGGCAAACACATTCATATCTTTTTATAATTTTTAAATCCTCGAATGAAAATGCCTCTTAAAAAATAACTTAAATGGGTTTTGAGTTGCCAAAATTGAAGTTTTCAAAAGGAATGAAGCTTTTTTTCGTTGTTGTTGATGTTGTTTTACAATCCTCAGCATGAGACCCAGAGGCTTCTCTTGCCAGACCAATGCTCTCCAGCTGAGCTACAACCCTAGCCCTAAAATTACATATAGTCTGAGTCAGGGGCAGGAAATGATTAAGACAAGGTCTCACACTAAAGCACAGGCTGGCATCAAACTCAGCCCCTCAAAATGCTGGGATTTTAGGTGTTTAGCTATTACACATAGCTGATATATGCTTAGATTTAGAATTTGTAGCAATTTCTAAATTGTTTAATCTTTGTTTAAATTTAAGGAAAGTTTTTAAGTTTTTAAATTTTATTTTTTATATTGTTTTGAATTTCTTTGAGATACTCTGTGGCCTAGGAAAGACTGGAGCTTACTATGTAACCCAGGCTGGTCTCTAACACTGATGCTAGTCCTCATGTCTGAGCCTCTGAATTCTGATTCTAAACAGAAGCCACAATGACTGCCTTTTTTTTGTAATTTATAAAGACCACCCACTGTAACATCTTACATAAGTTTCTCAAACTTCTTGTATTACCTTAAGGGAATGATGGCTTAGTCCATTGTTGGCCCCAACAAATTTATGTCTCAGAATAGCAAAATGGGGTATTCTATTAAACCCCTGGGATTTGGGGTGTTGGGGTCAGGGTAAGTTTACTCTTCGTGAACAGTAATTCAAAAGTTTTTCAATTAAAATACTTGGGCATTCTTGTGCTTTCATTATAGATTCTACAAAAATAACCCCTTAACAATTACAAAAAAAAAAAAAAACATCTGGTAAGCTGGGTGACTTAAGAGAACACAGGAAAATTTACTGTCTGGTTCAAACAAAAAAAACAATGGGGACTGCCAGACTGATTGTGGCTGCAGAGCTGAAAAGAAAATGTCACCTTATTGCTTTTGGGTGAGGGAAGCTGAGACAACATCATGTTTTCATTTCTGCCCTGCTTTCTGCAGAAAAGGCTTTTATGCTCTCTTTATATTTAATGATTCAAGGTGGACGGCAGAGAACAAAGCCGTATGGCTCATTTTTCCATCCTGTTTTTATTCTCAATTGCCTTTTATTTCGTTTAGTAAAATTTATCACTCGGCCTGTAACATTGGAAGGTGAGATTATGGGGTTAAAGTCAGAGAACAGAAGCAGGAAAATCACAGTTCAAACACACCTGCTCTAAGTATGTAGCAGAATGACTTCTCTATACTGAAATCTTCTTAAACATACATAGCACATGGATCCTAGGACTACTTGTCACAGTGCTGCCTCTCGTCACTATTATCAGTGATATGTGTACCTGCTTACGTAACGGCTACAGCTTCAGTGCAACCTGTCCTTAACAGAAGGAAGAATATTCTGGGAAAGAAAGGGAAGCATAGCAGTTCACATTTCCAGTGTGGGGAGAGTTGAGTGAGACAGGAAGACCACAAGATAATGCCAGCCTGGGTGTCTGTGGCAAGTTCAAGGCTGGCCTAGCTGGCTTCATACTTGAGACTCTGTGTCAAAAAAAAAAAAAAAAATCAAAATAAGAAAACAAAGGAGAAAAAAGATTGCAGGTGGTGTAGTTCAGTGGTTGACTATTTGCCTGGTGTGTAAAGCTACAAAGCGGTTTTAATTTTATTTTTTAAAAAAGCAATGATATGATATGCACCAGAACAGATAGATATTCAAGTTTCTTTTTTCACATATAATTGATTTGGATTCTCTCTCTGTCTCTCTCTCTATGTCTCGCTCTCTCTGTTCCTTCCTTTCTCTCTCTCTCTCCCTCCCTCCCTCCCTTTCTCCCCCTTCCCTCCCTCCCTCCCTCCCTTCCTCCTCCTTCTTCTTCTTCTTCTTCTCTCTCTCTCTCTCTCTCTCTCTGTTTGTCTCCACAGCACAGGTTAGTCATGCACACTTACCACTGAGTGGTACCACTAGCATTTAATTTTTGTCTTTTAAAAACTTACCCTGGAAATCCATGAATTCTGAAAAACAGTCAACATAAATAAATCAACCCCAGTGAAAGAACTCTGAATTGCTTAGCCAGTTTCTGATGGAAGGAGCAGGGAGTAGGCAGACGTTGGTTAATCCTAAAAATGGAATGTTTAACAATTGAAGATGGTAGAGCCCTTTACCTTGTGGCAAAATTCATTGTAATAGGATGTGTTTAGCTGTACAAAGTTAACAAATTACCAAGTGAAATATCAGCCGAGCAAATACTGGTTGATTGCAATCCATCTCTTTAGTAAGCTGAGCCGGCCTGTTATTGTGTTGATGAATTTTGCTCCATCCTCAAAGAGATACAATGAAGCTTTTCAGCAAAATTAAAATAAATAAAATTTGTAAGTAAAGAAATAAAGAAATAAATAAATAAAATTTGGATATATGAACATTAAGAGCATATAACCACTTTTAGAGACTGTGGAATTTTTTGAGGTCAATCTTACAGATAAATCTACATTGTGTTCACAGTTCTGTGGAGAGGCAGATTTAACAATGACCATTATGTGTAGAAAATAGCAACCATTGTTGCTGTACTAAACTCTCTGGAGATGAAAAAAAATTAAATGAAGCAAATTAAAACCTTAATGGTAACACACCAAAGAAATTAACCAGTAAAGAGTGATTAGAAACAATATATAGATACCTGAAGTGTATAGAAAGCTGAGGATTGCTTACTTATTTAAAAGAATAATTTCTAAACTGCATCCATGCATGCATATACACATACTAATTTGGATCTTTCAGTTATTTTTGGAGAAATCATCAAAAATATATATATTTGGAAGAGATAAAATACAGTCTGTGCACTGCCAAGTCATAATGACCTGGAATTTATTTAATTTTTGCTTTGACAGTGTGTCTATGTTTGCAAGAATTACAAGCAAGCATTGAGCTGACACGATGCAATTCTTAAAATGAATATCGGCAATGTTCTGAATGTTTTATTAGACAGCGAGGCTACAAGTTTTCTCTTTGAACTTGTCTCTGCAATGGTAACAGAAGACAGACTATATTTTTCATGCCAGTATATGTGAAACTTCATGGATGCATTTAACAACCTGAAGCCATGGCAACATGTGATAACAAGTGGCAACCAGCATCCTAGAAGCTCTGGCTTCATGTTACCACTTCATCTGAATCAGTCATTTAAAGGGTATTTTATATGCCTTGCTGAAAACTGACAAGCTTATTCTTGGACTAGGCCATGCAGGCAGGAAGTGCTAAAATGGCTCTTTCTTTTGAAGATTTCTTTCATTACTCCCCATGAGGTCAAAAAGCAGTTGTGAGTTTGGAAAGCCAGAGCAGTGATTTCTTTCTTGTAGGGTGAGTTTGGTTTGTTCAGTGCTACTTGTGTGCCAGGCACTGTCTTAGGTGCCAAAATAGATTACTAAAAGAAGTAGACAAAAAAATCCCATTGCTGTTATATTCTTTGATCGTGATTGAGGTTCTAGAACTATTTCCAGTTATTTAATATTATTTCTCAGCTTTTCAAAACCTCCACAGAAAGAGACTTGAACTCTTGAATATTTTATCTGATTTGAATAGGAAAAAATTGATGATTTGTTTGGTATACTTGGCAAGAATCCAAAAGCTGGGTAACTAAAGTAAATATTTTCCTTCTGGTTGTCACTACTATGTTTCCTGTGCGAGAGTTACACCTGTACTGCTGACTGACCTAGGAATGCTTTGGGCTTAACTTGTGGATTTAGTCTTTAGGTGGGGCTTAATTCAATTTTTGTGGGGGAGGGAAAGGATACTGGAGGGTCAATGTAAATATGTAAATTCATTTAGAAATGTGTCTCAGTCATGTGAAGATTTATGGAATCCTCAAATGGACTGAACAGTCACCATGGAAAATGAATATATTGCCGAGTTCTTTTTGCCTATGTGAGGAATACAAGAGCTGACTCAAAGAGGATGCCATGACGGTTCCTGTCCTGAAGTCAAATAAGATGACAGGCGGTGCTGGAAAAACTGTGCTCATGCCCATGTTTGCTCACATCCCGTGTTCAGTTCATTTCCTTTTATAGAAGAAAACCAAGGGGAGTCTCTCTCTCTCTCTCTCTCTCTCTCTCTCTCTCTCTCTCTGTGTGTGTGTGTGTGTGTGTGTGTGTTTCCTCTCAATATTTTCTTTCTCCTACCATTTTTCTTTTATTTCCTTTTAAAATTCCATTTTAATAATTTGCAATTTGGTTAGCTTAAATTGTGCTTTGTAGTAACGTGTGTAGCACCTTAGCATAGTAGAGGTATGATACTCATTTTTGGAAATCAGGGTTAATAAATACATTTTTTGTTTGTTTGTTTAGAGACAGACTGGTCTTACATTCATGATAGAGGCAAAGCAAGACCGAATTTGAACTTCTGACTCTCCTGCCTCCACTTCCAGAATGCTGTTTATTTTTTTAGAGACTTGCACTGTAGCTCAGGCTAACGTGGAATTCACTTATATAGCCATACCGGCCACAAAGAGGTATGAACTACCCTACCTGGCTCAATATGTATGGTTTTCTGACGAGACTGATGATTTTATTAATTAATATGTTTTTTAGGTATTATATAGATGTCAGCATTTAGAAGATCAATATAACTTGGTGACATGATCAGTTTTCCAGTGATCAATGCATAATTTAGTGAAACCAAGTATTGTTTAAAAAAAAAAAGTTCCACTCAAAATTCAACTGAGACCAAAGGAATTTCATTGAAAAGGTGGCAACCAACACAATTTTCAATTTGTCTTTTGAAATAATTGCTTTTGTAAAAATGCTATACATATTGCCATATGCTGCTAGGCTATATTATGCTTTTTAAATCTTAACATTTTTCCCAGCTGCAAGTTTAACATGATGATTACATTAATTTAATTCACAAATCAGAAAGTTCTTGGTGGATTTCAGATCTAAAGCCAAAAAGTTGGGGGAACCATTAAGTTGGCTGGATTTTACTGTTGTTTTCTCTTTCCTATCCCTCACTTCTAAACCCCCTCCTGTCCCTTCAGCTCTCTTCTTCTTCCTTCTCCTCTTCCTCTTCCTCCTCCTCTTCTTCTTCTCTTGTTTCAACCAAAGGCATGAAGGTAGAAAGATAGAAAGCATATATTTTTTATATGTTTTCATTAGCTGTGAAGAGAATACAGTTTTCTTTTTTTTTTTTTCTGCCCCACCCCCGAGAATACAGTTTTCTTAAATCAGACACTGTCCCATGTGGGGCTCAGCTCAACTAACCATTTTCTGAGAAAAGTCAGAAATGGTGAGCCACGTCTGCAGTCCCAGGGCTGAGGAGGCTGGGACAGGAGGATCCTGAGTTTAAGGCAAGCCTCAAGGCAAGACTCTGTCTATAATTTAATATTCAATTAGAATCCTAGTTTAGTTCCAAACAGGTTATTTTATTATTGAAACAGAGCTTATAGGTACGTGATAATACATAGGCATCCTTGAAACATTGAGATTAATGGGTTTTTATACCTTTATTCTTTTTTTAAAAAGACTTATTTATTTTATGTGTGTGAGTACCCTGTCACTGTCTTCAGATACACCAGAAGAGGGCATCAGATCCCATTACAGATGGTTGAGAGCCACCATGTGGTTGCTGGGAATTGAACTCAGGACCTCTGGAAGTGCTCTTAACTGCTGAGGTATCTCTCCAGCCCCCACCTTCAGTAATTCTCTGAGAATGTCATACAGTGTATTATGACCATATTCATCCCCAGCTCTCCCTTTAACTCCTGCCAGATACAGCCTCACCACTGTATATCCCCAACTGTTTGTCTTCTGAAGTTAAAATATTGTTTGGTACCATTTCTCTCCTTAAATATGCAAAACCCTTTCAGGGGCTGTGGCTGTATGTCAGTGTGAAAGCGTTGGCCCAGCATTCATAAGGCCCTATGGTCCTCCCAAGTACTGGCCTTTACAGGCTTAGAGCATCTCATCCAGCTACCCCTCCCTCAATTACCTTCCCATTAAAGATTTTTCTTTGCTCTTCCTGACCTTTGAATGATGTAGATTGTTCCACTTTCTCTTATTAAATAAATTAGTAACAATCTAAAAAGCAAGGTCGTACTGTTAAGGCATTTTACTTTGTCTGTCTGTCTGTCTGTCTGTCTGTCTGTGATATTTGCTACCTACATTTAGGTTGGACCTAGAGTCTCATACATGGTGGACAAGTGCTCTACCACCAAGCTACATCCACAGCCATTTTATTCTTAAATACTTTTATTTTTGAAATTAAAGTATGGTTATCATTTCCTGCATCCTCTTTCCTTACTTCAAGCCTTCCAATGTACCTGGCTTACTCTCAAATTCATGGCCATTGTTTTTTCAATTGTTGTTGTTGTATATATATTTCTTAGTATATAAGTGTATTATATGGGGGTATTGAGAACCAAAGCAGACCCCAGGAAGAGCAGGAACTTCTCTTAACTACTGAACCATCTCACCAACCCCCTCAAAGACTTTATTTTGAGACACGATGATATTATCCAGGCTGACACAACCCTGTGGTCCTCATGCCTCATTACCCCTGGATGCCCACATGCCTAACTTCATCCTCAGTAACTAGGAATATAGGCATGTGACACCACATACAGATTTTTTTATCTTTGTCTTTTTGTTTTGTTTTGTTTGTTAGTTTCTTCTGTGTATAGACCTTTTGTAACACTGGAGATCGAACTGCCAACCTATTTCTGTACTAGACATCTTCTCTATTCCTAAGAAGAGAAGTGTTTATTTTGAGACAAGGTCTTCAATAAGTTACCCAAGCTATCCTTGCACTCAGTCCATATCCTATGCAGGCCTTGAATTGGCCATCTTTCTGCCCCAGCCTCCCCCCAAGAGCTATGATTATAGACCAAGACCAAGTTGGCTTTATTTATCTTATAACATCATATCATATGCCTTACAGCTAACCAGAAGCAGTGTAAAGTGTTCACATTCCAAATTCCAATGCTATGGTCAAGTCTGTAGAATATAAAGTGCATCAGGATATGGACTGACTACTTATTGGGGCATCTTGCGCTCACGAAGGTGGACTGTTACTTTTAGGGTCTCAGGATGCTGAACTTAATGTGTGGTTGTGCTTTGTATTTTTTTCTCCAACTATGAAAAAATAGTTTAGAGAACCTTGTATAGCTCCATATAAATCACGTGTGTGGCAGGCACAAGGCCCCAGATTCTGGTGTGGGAGGGAGGGAAAACAAAAAGTATACCTTAAAACAGATCCATTTGGTTATTAAAACTGACCTGTGTTATTGGCACCAGTCTTATATGTTAGATCTCTGTTCGTGAATGCTTCACTCACTGTGTGCTCTAGTTTTGAAATAACAAAAATGGGTAATACCTTGTTTCTTGAAAGGAAATTAGATCATGCTGTTGAGGTGTGTCATTAAACAGAGTGGGAGAGGCCTCCAGGGTACCTGAGAGACACGGAAAGAATGGACATAGCAGTGGGTGTGGTGGGGAGTATGATGTTTGAACGAAAGCTGGAAGAGGTCTTTAAAGTATGCTCTAGATTTGGAGTCTAGCTTCAACTGCTACGGAAGTGAAACTCTCCTGTGACGTTGATGGGTGTGCCTCTGATTTTCTTCTTTCCACCCTCAGGGGTGTGTGGGAACCTTATTGTTTTGCTTGTAAGATCTAAAAGGCACGTGTTTTCCATTGGCTTTACATTCATCCTGGTGGATTGAGACTGGAATAGGAAATTCGTTTTCGTTCTGTTGCCTGCTTGTAAAAAAAAAAAAAAAAAAAAAAAAAAAGCCACACAGGCACGGGCACATGCACAGACACAGGGTCACTGTTCAGCCCTTCCTATACCACCCTATTCATGTGCTGAGTGAAAAAGAAGTTTACAAAATGAACCATGGACCCAAAAAGAAAAAGAAAATCTGAAAACCTTGAGTGAACTGTTGAAGAAGTTTCTTGTAGGAAATGTGTGCTGTTGAGGGTTTATTGTTTGGGTTTTTCATTTGGGGTTTTTGTTTTTCTAGTGCTGGAGAATAAAAACGAGGACCTCTTGAATGTTTGGTAGGAGACAGATTAGTAGCATTTGAGTTTGAAAACCTGAATGTGCGCACATGCACACACACACACACACACACACACACACACACACTTGACCAAAGAAGTCAGGTATACATTTTGTTTGATTGTCTGTTTTGCTAAGACAGAATTTCACTGTGTAACTATCCTGTAACTTGCTATGTGGACCAGGCTGGCCTTGATCTCAGACATCCACCTGCCTCTGCCTCCTGAGTGCTGGGATTAAAAGCCTACACCACAACCGCCTGGCAAGGGCGGACTTTCTAAGTAGCCTGTTAGAACCGTCTGTAAACGAGCTGCACAATTGGTAGTTTAAAACATTAATTTACCCAGTGATGTTGTGCATCTGAAAAGGGTGGTTATATAGACCTATTTGAGGGGTCTGAGGCAACAGATGTGGTTGAGGAGTAGCTCCTGCTGGGAAACCCCAGCATTTCTGGCCCAGCACTGCTGTCTCCTTACCTGAGGTGATTGCCTCCGGTCCAATATTCTTTACCCACAAAGTACAGGATAACACTTGCATAGGTTTCTGTCTATTAAGGTTAGTACCATGGGCTTCATCGGTCCTCTGGAAGTATTATTTACCCAGACAAGCCCTGGACAGACAGTGCTAGGCTTGTTTTGCAAATGGAGAATTTGAAAAAGTTGAGAAAATTCATATACTGAGTCAGCAATTTACATAAAAAAAAAACCCAAAGTATGTCCCTTGGCTTCTCGTGGTACATCCTGTCTTTTCTATATTGGGTTGCTTTGGGAGGTGGTATTTCATATGGAATTTGATGATTGCTATAATGCATTGAAACATGTCCATTAAGGCAACGAAGTGTAATCCAGTATTGATAGTCACAGGGAAGGGAGGAGGGCAGAAGACTGCCTCTTAATGAAGACTACCCAGTGGTGGTTTCTCTTCACAAGTGAATACTCTGTGAGTCACACCTGTGTGCTGAGAACTTAGTGGGTTATATAAGACTCATCGCCGTGCTTTATTTTTTTTTCCGCACACATCCAGAACATGTTATCTCATTTTATTTCCTCATATGGTAGACAGAGGAGCTGTTAGTAAGAAGGTGTTATCTGGGCAGGTTACAACACTACCCATCACTGACTGAACATGATGCTAGACACTGACCCTCTCCCATACTTCCACCTTCCCCAGCAGCTTCTAAAAGATATGTGGGATTTGCTCCATTTTTACAGATAGGGATGTGGGCCCCAGACAGGCTAAAAGTGATTTGATAAGGGTCTCTAAGACTTCAAGACTGTGACTTTGATGAGCAGTGGTGGCACATGTCTTTAATCCCAACACCTGGGAGGGAGAGGCAGGCGGATTTCTGAGTTCGAGGCCAACCTGGTCTACAGAGTGAGTTCCAGGACAGCCAGGGCTATACAGAGAAACCTTGTCTTGGAAAAACAAAGAGATTTTGACTTCTAAGGCTCTCATGCTGCCACCCCATTTCTCTCAGGTTACTAATTTGCACTGAATCTATAGAAGTGGTATTGTGAGCCTAGCCAGTACAGCTGGGTTCCTTGTTTGGTTGGTTAGTTTGGTTTTGGTTTTGGTTTTTTTGTTTGTTTGATGTTGGTTGATTTTGGTTTTGGTTTTCTTTTATCTAGCCATTCAGTGATTCAGTTACTAGAGTAAGTAAGAAGAGTTTTAATAAGAGCATCTGTCCACAACTACTGATTGCCATGATCTACGTTTAGGGCATATACAGAATCATTAAAAATGTTCTACATTGTATAAAGAAAGTAGTTACTATAATATGGAGTAGTTCATATTTTTATTTTTATACTACTAATAATAATTATTGTTTTGTATAAAATTATTATTATTTATTATTATTATTTTGGGTGTTGAGACAGGGTTTTGCTGTGTAGCCTTGACTATCCTGGAACTCATTCTGTAGCCCAGGCTGACCTCGAACTCACAGATATCCCCATGCATCTGTAACCCCAGTGCTAGGATGAAAGGCATGTGCCGTTATGCCCAGTAAATATTTCATATCATTACTGTCATTAACAGTGTGAGAGATGGAACCTTAGGGCCTTTTGCATATGGAGCCAGCACTGTGTCTGAGCCCCAGCTCCAGCTTCAGCCCAAAATGCTTACGGTTGTTGTCATCCTGGCTGGGAAAGCCAGGCTGAAGAGATTAAACAACTGGCTCAAGAACACATAAACCTATTAAACTGTGAGGCTGTGAGGGACGGACACCCATTCTGACTCTGGAGTGCTTTCTAAGGTAGTACTGCCTTTTCCACAAAACAGTCTGTCTATGCCGGTGTCGGAGTGTGCTCTTCCAACAGAAACCAAAGTGGAATAAGTGTGCTGCTCCAGTTAGAATCTGGAGTATAAATGTTGTATGTGGACCGGAATGAATAATAGAAAACATAAGCGTCCTGGGATAGTTAATTTGCCTTTCCAAGTAATGTACTTGACTGTGGATGAGTGGCTTGGACACTGGGGAGAAGCTGTTCTTTGTGTTCTAAAATAAGCAGGTTACTTGGCTACTGCTCAAACTCTAAATAGGTATATGGGTTGTAGCTATTTGACCTGAAGCAACTTGAAGTTTCCTTGGTTCCCTGTCTGGCTTTAAAAGTGGAGCCAAAAACGAAAGCATAAAAGCATAAAAGTTTTCTCTCAAGGTTGTGCTTCAGTTCGAATTTATTCAACCTCTGGCAAAGGACTGCAAGGCAGCCAGGAAGGAGAGTCGTAAGTATTGTCTCATTCCTTTGTCAGGGTGTTCATTTGCTAGCAGGAAGTGTTGTGACTTGCTCTTTAAAGATGCAATTGTAAGAAGAATGTTGGGTTTCCAGATTTCAAGTTCTGGGCGTGGGAGACAGTCCTCTTAGTGCTTCAAGAATAGAAGCAGGCTCGCTCCGGTCGGAAGGGTAACTGGTTTAATATTGTTTTTGTCAGTGCTAACTCTGTAGGTTACTGAATATTTAAGCTGAGCTTGACTGTTTGAAAACATGTAGTTCTTATTTTCTTTAGGTAAACCTTTGGAATCACTTTTAAAATCTTGATTGTTTAAGGATAAGCGAGCTTTGTTGGAAGACATTTTTGAAATTAGCAATTTAACCTTTTCTATGTTCTCTATTCTGATGTTTTTCTCTTCTTCAATGTTGGGAATGTTCTAGGGGCTTTATTTTCTCTTTTAAAAAGTGGGTTTGAAGTCCTACTTACATAATCTTCACTTGTTGAGTTAGCTACCTCGAAGCTTAGTAATTGATAGAAATTATTATCTGTGGCATTTTGAGCGGAAGGGTGAAGAGACAGGATTTCAAATGCCTTTGGTTCTTGTTAAACGATTTTTTTTTAATTCTGTAACAAAGCTTGTCATGCTAGAACATGTCACGATTAGATAAGTATCTGTGCTCTTACAAAGTGGCTGATGTCAAACAGTTGTCTCAGCATTTATAGTTCACGCCACACATGATTTAGATGGTGTCCCTGTCCCAAAGCAGTGTTCATCTTGCCAGTGAAGTTTTTAATCATACATAGCAGAGGAGCTTAAAAGTCTTAACTTCTCGAAGTTCCTGACAAAAGGAAGAAGAGCTAGTCATAGAATGATCTGAACACTGAGCTAAGTAAGCATCATCTATGTAGTGTGAAACATTAGGTCTAGTGTTTTTGGTGCAGGGAGAATATTTGAATTGGTAAGGTCTGTGATCTGAAGCAGGCACTTTAGTGACAAATAGATACTCTGCTATGCTGAAAGAGAGAGCTGGAATTGCGTATGTAGTGACTTCTAGTAATACTTTAGTATTTTTGTTTTGAGTTGAAACGTGCTAATTGCTCTGATTCTTACTCGCACATCTCAGGGATGAAGGGCAGTTCATTTCATGAGCAGCAGCGTCATTATTACACAGATTATGGGTAGGGGATGCATGCTGTACGTGCTGGGGAAAAAAAGAAATCAGTGCCCATTAGCTTGGTAAACAAATCAGGGTAAGAAACGGGTAATATGAGTTGAGTAATTTTGTTAATTATTTTTAATTTTTGATATTATAACATCATTTCCCTTGTCCTTTTTCTCCCTCTTGGTTCAGTCTTTCTTTTGAGTTTGACATATTTAAATCATCATTAGGACTTGCATTTAAAAGCATCTATAAAACTTTTGGGCATCAAGCATTTAAAGAATGTCTTCCATGTAAGTTAGGTCGAACAGTGCTATTATTGGAAGAGTTAGTGACTTATTTTTAAATAGCCATTGCTTTTAGATCTTATCTGTGTTTCTTAAGAGCCCAGGGGGAAAGGAAACTTTTACTTAAAATGGAAGTATTTGATACTCCTGCAGGAAGTGACACAGAGTTGGGCACCCTTTGGGATTTGAGTGACTCATACATGCTGGTACTGAAAAAGATCAATTAGAATCTCGCTTATACTATTCTAGGATAGACTGCAAATATTTTCAGAAGATGAATTTGTTTCTTCCTTGATATGTAGTAGTGAAATCATGGGATGTCTGGTGTTAGATTAGAGTCAGCTAGAGAGGAACAGGAGGGGATGAGGCAGCAGCAGAGGCATCTGTGGGTACACCTGGAGAAATGGAGTGTCTGCTGGTTTTGTGGATGGTGATTATATTGTTTTCTCATAGTTTTATATATCGAAAATGCTAACAGCACAAAACTTGACATGTAATTAGCTAATTGTATAACTAGCTACGTGTATTTGTAAACATTCAGTGCTACCTGTGAACGGCAAACTTGTCTAAACACGATCCGTGTGTATGTCGTATTTGGAAGGAGAAATGTGCTGCATGTGTGCCAAAAAGGCAGCAAGGACTGTTTCTAAACCTCTTTCTGTTTGACTTTCAGTTACATTCGCATCGTAGGTTGCAAACCTCTTGAAGAGTTCTGTAGTATCTTGAAGTGTGAAACCAGAGTAAATAAGTAAAAACACGATCACAGGCCAGTGATCATGGGAAGAATGTGACTTGGTTGTGTTCTCGGAGTTTTTTTTTTTCCCAAACTTTTCTTTAATAATGCTTGCAACTTTGTTTATTTAGTCATTCATTCATTTATCTATTGGCGCTGAGGACTATGAGGACTGAACCCCTCATAGTGTTTGTTCATGTTAGAGAAACACTCTGCCACTAACCCATACTATGAATCTCCTAGCATTGCTTGTTTGGGGTGCTTTTGTTTACATTCTTTTTAGACCGGGTTTCCTTATGTTGCTTATTTTGTCTTCGAACTTTTGTGTAGTCTAAGGACTCACAATCCTCCTGCCCCACACTCCCAAGTTCTGTAATTATACGTATCAGCATGCTCAGGTCAAGACTATGCATTTTGGAAACCTACTTGAGATGACTAGATAGAGAACTTCCTGATAGGTCGGTCTGCTCGCTCCCATCATTGCTTATTTATTCAGCCAGTTTTTCGTGTGTACTTGTTGTGAGCCAAGATACAAAATCATGTGATATCTTCTCTGATTTTCAAGAAACCAGGAATGAGTGTAAGAGACAGAAAAGGCAGAAAGGTAGTCACCACACTATGGAATTTAGGGAGGAGGGTTACTGACTAACAACTATGATCATGTTCGGCATCTCCTTTAAAGCCATTTCATTTAACAGAAAATTTGAGGTTTGGGCACGGTAGGCTATATCTGTAATCATACAATTTGGGAAGCAGGGGCAAGAGAATCAGGAGTTTGAGGCCAGCGTGTGGTACGTAAGTCCTTATCTCAAACCAAAAACAAATAAACAAAAATTTAGAATGGTATAAGTGGTTGCTGATATTAAAGTAGAAAGTGGGCAAAGATAGCGTAGGTTAAATCTATGTATATGAGATTTCAAAGAAAAACCCCTCTTGTCTGCTCCTTTATTCTTCTGGGAACCCTTTAAAGGTCATTTGTGTATCTGCTGGGATCATGAGGCAGCAGCACATGCAAGGGAGAGCACCATCCATCCTTAACGTCTCCGAGGAGATGGGTGTTTATGTCCCCTTACACCCACGTTTAGGTTTTGAATACATCCAAGTTAAAATTAATACTTAAAGGAAGCAAGTTCATGGGACAGAGCAAAGGGTAGACGAAGCCTCAGCAACAGTTGTCCAGAATATAGGAATTTATTAGGAATTAAAAGCATATTTTGTCAAGCAAGTATATGCTTACCATTGTTAAGATTGAAATATTTGAAGCTGGAGACACAGAGATGGTTAGGAGCACTTGCTGCTCTACTGAGGACCTTGGTTCAGTTCTCAGTATACTCATGGCTACTCTAACCATCCATAACTCCAGCTTCAAGTGGAACTGATGCCCGCTTTTAGCCTCTTTTGGCACACAGACATACATGCAGATAAAAAAATGCTCAAAATAAAATTAAAAGTAAATCATGTTACAAATATGTAATTAGTGTGTGTGTGTGTGTGTGTGTGTGTGTGTGTGTGTGTGCATGTTTTCCTTGCTACTTTATATGTGTGCCACATGCATCTAGTGCCATTGGAAGCCAGAAGAGGATTTCAGATCCCCTAGAACTAGAGTTACAGACAGATTTGATTTACCACAGGGAGCTGGGAACCAAACCAAGATCCTTTACAAAAGCAACCAGCTTTCTTAACTGCTGGTCATTTCTCCAATCCCGAGTAATAAGACTTTTCAAGTTACGAGTGTCTTGGAACTCTTCTGTTTCATTATCTGACATATTTGTATATTGTCATTCTGTGGTACACCTGATTGAATCTAGGGCCTCATGAATGCTAGGCAAGCACTCTACCACTAGACTATATCCCAGCCTCCTCTTTACGTTTTATTTTGAAACATAATCTGGATAAGTTGTCCTGGTTGGTGTTGAATTTAAAATCCTTTAGCCTCAGCTTTCCAAGAAGGTGGGATTATAATGTTGCCCCACCAGGCCAAGCCTATGCTATTTAACCAGAATGAAACCAAGAAGCGGGACTGGAATGGTGATTCCATAGTTAAGAGCACATACTGCTCTTGCAGAGAACATCAGTTCTATTTCCAGCACACCCACATTAGGCCTCTCTCGAGCACCTCTAACTCCACCCGCAAGGAGAACCCATGTCTTCTGTGTGTTCCATGCATGGGCACGCACACAAATAAGTGAATATTTTAGAAAAAAGAATGAACCAAGAATATTTGCTACATATATTCAGATTCTTTCAACCAGTGGCTTTATCTTTCAGATTCTAATTCTCTACAAACCGAATAGCATATATAGCTATACCTAAAGCTCAAATACTGTTGGTTTTGTGAGGAATATCTGAAGATGTTCTCTGCTTTGGTTTTACAGTGTGTGGCTGAAGTGTCAATCATAATTACCAGAAGATGTAGTAAGCCTGAAAAATAACTGTGCTAAGCGAAGTCTGTTGTATAGTTGAACATTCCTTTCTTAGGTTTTTGTTGTTCACATTGGTTATAAAAACAAAAAACAAAACAAAACAAAACAAAAAAAAACAAAAAAACAATTGGCAGGACCATGTGTGATGGTAAGCACCTTTAATCCCAACACAAGTTGAGGCAGGGGACTGGAGAGATGGCTCAATGGTTAGGAGCACTGACTGCTCTTCCAGAGGTTCTGAGTTCAATTCCCAGCAACCACATGGTGGCTCACAACCATCTGTAACAGGGTCTGATGCCCTCTTCTGGAGTATCTGAAGACAGCGACAGTGTACTAACATACATTAAGTAAATAAATCTTTAAAAAAAAAAGAAGTTGAGGCAGGTGAATGTTTGTGAGTTCCAGACCAGCCTGGTCTAGAGTGTGATACCTTATCTCACAGGAAAAAACAAATAACCAAGCAGTTGTCAAGGGACATGGAAGAGATGTAGCTCAGTTGGTAGCATGCCCAGTCCCCTGGGTTTTTGATGCTCAGCCCCACAGAAAGCAAGTGTCTTGCTTGGTGCACACCTGTAATCCCAGCATTCAGGATTTAGAGACAGGTGAGCCAGAAGTTTAAATTTATACTTGGTTACATAAGTAAAACCCAAGCCAGCTTGGACTAAGTGAGAATCTGTCTGAAAATAATAATCCAACATGATGAAAAAATACGAAAATGTGTGAAAATGTCATAATGAAAACTAGTATAAATTAATAGAGAACAAAAGGAAAAAAAGACCCAGAAGACCAAACCAATCTTCTTGTGTTGATATGCATATGTGCAGGCACACTGGGTCACCTGTGATGGTTGGAGGACAACCTATGCTGTCAGTTCTCCCCATCCACCTCCTGGGAGGCAGGGTCACTTCATTGTTTGCTACTATATACACCAGACTAGCTGGCCTCAGAGCTTCTGCAGATTTTTCTGTGTCTACTTTCATGCTCTAGGAACACTGTAGCCTATTGTGCCCAGCTTTACGTAGGTTCTGGTTATTTGAACTCATGTCCTTGGGCTTGCTACCTTGGCTCTCTACCCACTGAGCCAGCTTCTCATCCCCAAATACACAAGTATTACAAACGCTGATGTGCTGTGGTTAGTGAATTGTCAAAAAAAAAAAAAAAAGACACCATGTCTTTCTGCATTTCAGAACTAGGAGCCTAAAAGAAGTGTGAGGACATTTGGGATTTGACTGCCTTCTTTTGACTTTCAAAGCGTTGAATGAAAATACTATGTAGTAGCACTCAGGAGACAGAGGCAGGCAGATCTCTGAGTTCAAGGCCAGCCTCGTCTACAGAGTTAGTTCCAGGAAAGAAAAAAACATATCTCAAAGTGGGGGGAAAAGGAGAGAGAATACAGAAAGAAATGATGTATAGATTCTTAAGCTATTAAAACAACTTCTTTACCAAGATTACACAAAAGTTAGCTTCAAGGAGAAAAGTTCTGAAAGGGAAAGAATTCTATACTTAAAAGTGACTTGTAAGACAATGACTGAGTGGTTATGTTTACATTAACACAAGGGTTTTGCTAAGCTTTATGGCAGAATTCTACAACCTGTGCTGAGCTATAGAGAAAGATCTGAAGGAGTCAGGGCACTGGGCATCAGACCTCTCAAGAAGAGTCTTCTCAGTAGGAGAGGAAGCGCCTAGACTCACAGAGACTTGAAGTGCCAGGATGGGGGGATACTTAGGGGCGCCCCCACCTGCTCAGAGGAGAAGGGGAAGGGGTGGAAGGGTTGTGGGGGGGCAGGATATGGAAAGTGAATGGGATGTAAAATGAACAAATAAAAAATTAAATTAAATTAAATTTAAAAGAAAAGAAGGGACTTTGGTAGAACCTTGGAGGCTGACAGGGAAGAAAGGAATAGCAGAAAGAGAGACTGAACAGTAGATATAGAGGGAAGAAGTCTCCAGAGGAAAAGGACAGAGTCAATCCAGTGTGATGCTGAGGAAGTTAACTGAGTATGGTCATAAGGAAAGCTCTGAAGCAAAAGCCTTTTTTTTTTCCCCGAGACAGGGTTTCTCTGTGTAGCCCTGGCTCTGCTGGAATTCACTCTGTAGACCAGGCTAGCCTCGAATTTAGAAATCCGCCTGCCTCTGCCTCCTCAGTGCTGGGATTAAAGGCGGGCTCCACAACTGCTGGGCTCACAAAAGGCTTTTTCAAAGCTGGGACATGGGGACAAACTCCTGTAATCTCAGCAGGAGGGAAGATTACCACTTCCAGACCAGCAAGGGCTGCACACCTTGTCTCAAAAATACAGACATCAAAGTTGGTGGAGAAGGTGGGACTCCTGGACTATCAAGCAGATGGTACACACTTAATGCAGGTACAAGTAATTTGAGATTGCTGAGTTTGGGGATCAGGCATAATCAAGTGGTGGTGGATGCTAGTTGTGGGCCATTTTAATTTGAAAGCAAATCTGAATGCACTGTGTCCAAGGCATCCGGTAATGAATATGCTCTGTTTCTACCCTACTGAGTCTTGGGGAAAGTAAATTCATTCAGTAAGTTGTTGAGATTTTATCAGAGTTTGGTTGGGAATATCACTTGGTTCATTTCTTTCTAGCTATGAGTTTGAAGTGACTTCTCTAGAGTCAGTTGCTCTGTTAAGTGTTAATATCACACACAGAGAGACACACACACAAGAAATAATTTTCAATATCAATAGTAATATTTCCAAGATTTAATTATTCTGAGAACTGGCTTCCATTATACATATGAAGCAAATAGCTTACCCCACAGTAAATATGTCCTCTGCAATTTTGAGTGGCTACAATAGAAACTTAGGAAGACGTGCTGATACTTCATGTAAGTTGTCATTACCTACACTCCAGGCACTGTGATACAGGCTGGGTGGATGCCAATGAGATGTGAATACTGATCAATGAGATATGGATGTTTTCACCTGAGAGATTCGATAAGAGTATTAAATGCTATTCTTGGGGTAAATATATTTTCTATAAATAAATACATGTTAATTGGGCATGGTGGTCCATGCTGATAATTAAAGCACCTTGAAGACAGAGATCAGAGGATGGCAAATTCATAGCCATCCTGGGCTATATAGCAAGATTCTAGGGAGAGACTGCTGAAAATTCTAGAATTGTTCAAATGTGATGTCATAAAGGAATATGATGGAAAAAAAATCTCAAAGTTTTTAAGAGAGAATCCAGGAAGTTTAATGACTGACTCACCTATAGGGAACAAACTTGTGGCCATCCAGTGTCTCAACTGTATTTTCCTGGAGACTACGAAAATTAAGAAGTTGAATATGAAGTCTGCTGTATCAAGAAGGAGAGTTAGTGTAAATTAAAGGAACAAGGCCATAGACGTGAGTCCCTGAAAAGAGCATCTGCCTAGCATGCTCCAGGCCCTGGATTTGAGTCATACTACTGAGAAAAGGAGGGAAGGAGATGGCAGTAAGGGTGAACTGAATGACTCTTGGTGACCTTCACCTCCTTTGCTCATGTCTCAACTAGACTTTGACCTTTTGTAATTATGCCTGTCAGTAATCCTAGACTAAAAGCTCAAGCCTTCCTGTATGTCTGCATCTCCAGATAGCACCTTCTCTTTCTGACTCCTATACCTAGAACAGGTCTCCAGCCCTTAAGACTAAGGTCTTATCACATCCATAGAAATGTTGGCTGACATCTACCACTTAGGACAAATAACAATGATAGCTCTATATGATGTGCTGTTTCCCTCTACTGGACAATACACTCTTGTAGAGAAAAGAGGCTTTGGCGGGGGGGGGGGGGGGCGGTGGTGGCGGCGGCAAGTGGCAGCGGCGGCAGCGGCGGCAGCGGCACCACAAGCCTTTAATCCCAGCACTTGGGAGGCAGAGGCAGGTGAATTTCTGAGTTCGAGGCTAGCCTGGTCTACCGAGTGAGTTCCAGGACAGCCAGGACTACACAGAGAAACCCTGTCTCGAAAAAAAAAAAGAAAAGAAAAAAAAAAAAGAAAGAAAGAAAGAAAGAAAGAAAAAAGAGGCTTTGGAGTCCTAATCATTTGTATTCGTGGCACTGAACACACTGCCTAGTATGTATTAAGCCTTCAGTGAAGGCTTTGTGAGTGTAGATGAGTCAGGAGTGAATGCATTAGGCACTCAGGTTGAAGTCTGCCAAAGTCATTAGGAAATATGGTACTGGAGGTTGAGTAATCACAGGAAGAGATGGTGAGCTTTAGCCCACAGAGTGGCACACACCCATCCAATCTAGAGACTGGCACTCTTGACTTACCTAAGCTGAGGAGGAGGCAGGGTGGCAGTTTCTGTTGGTACAGGTAGGAATGTGAAGTGTGGGTATTCCAAGGCACTGCATGCTTTGAACGGAAGATGGTGACAAATAATATCCCCCTTTTTTTGTTGCCTGCTCTAGGATTGCTTGCCCACAATGGTGGCTACATCTTTGTGGTCCCCTCCTCTTTTCTAACAAAATAATACATTCTTCCATGTTTCCTTCCCACTCACTCTTGATGGCTTTCTCCTTACGGAGTTTTAAGTCATATACTGGACAATCTTTAATCAGGATTTTCCCACTTCCAGTTTTACTAAGTTTACTAGTGGCTGTCAATGAAGTCTATGGTAAATACCCTGTAGGTTACTAGGGTGGTTGATCAGCTTCTGTGTTTTCTGCTGTGCTGGAAATGAAACTCAGGGCACTTGGTAGGCAGGCTCTCGAACGCTGAGCTACAAGCCCAGCTGTGTACCAGTTTTAGCCTTTATTTGTCCAGTTCTAAGAGAGGAAAAGAAAGAGAGAATTCCTAATCCAAACTGATTACCCATGAAGGAGTTCCTGAAAGTGCCACCCTTCCTCCTGACCCTGACATGCTACACAATGACACACACACTAGTAAGCCCACTTTTCAGTAAGCTACATTCCAGAGGTGAGTACTTGAAGAAATGGAATCAGTACCCTCCTCACCCCCAAACTTGAACAGCCTTCAAATTTTGAGTAATAGTTTCAGGTGGTTTTAGGTAAACCATTCTCAGCAAGGATTTGTGTCCCGGGTTTCTGTATAGTTACATGAGCCAGTGGAGTGGTTTCATAATTGCTGTATTGTTAGTCAAACGATGTAATTAGGGATGACTTCAGAAGCATAAGATTCTTCTATGGGTGACGCCCTGAATCCGTACCCTGTTGTACACCATATCCTTTTATGAAAAACAAACACACACACACACACACACACACAAGACTTTGTTTCCTTTTGTTTTGTACCCTGAGTTGAAAACCCATTTTCCTGTGTCTCAGATGTTTAGGAAAGAGAGCTCCCCCAATTCCGCTGCTTTTTCTGTACAGAACAGGCAGGCAGATGAAAAAGAACAGAGGCAGAATGAAGCACTTTGCAGACTGGAGACCCTGGGAGCATTATTCCTTGGCTAGTATTTGATTTACCAAAATGAAATGGAGGGAAACATATGTATAGTTCTGTTCACTAAGTATTAGTACTCTCATATCACATAAACAACATTCACTTTTGTGGCAAGACAGGCTGTGGGGGTTGGGGGAGGTTAAAAAAAGACATTGCTAAGAGCCTTTTCCCTGTCTAGCATACATTATTAAATTGACTTTAAACTTGAATCCTAATCTTACTTTATCTTTCATTCACCATTATTGCTCATGAGAAATTTTTTCAGATGGAGAGGAATGTGACTATTAACAAGCTGTTGATGACTTCGAAGTATTTATGCTGAAATTATTTGTATTTTTGACATATATCACTTGCCTACACCTCAAGTTCTGTCTAGAAGTTGCCCTTTTGAAAAAGCCAAATTGAGTCATATGTAAAATGTGACTGATAGGGTTTTTTTTAATGCTCATCCTTCTTAAACTGCGTTGACTGAAGGCTTGTAATTTTTATATATGAAGGAGGCTTGTTATACTCTGTAGTCAATAATTATAGGGGAGATGAGACAGTTCTTCATGTATCCCATTTAAAAGACTCTTAGTAGAACCAATGCCTGGTATTTATAGTCTCTCACAATTACTTATGGAGTTATTTATTCTCCCTTTTCTTTCACTGAGGATTTGAAGTTGCTATATAATGCTTTGTAGCTTATAATTTGCCTTCACATACGTCATCTTTAATCTTTATGAGGATCCGGGGAAACAGGTATTATTAGTGCTATTTGCAAATGAGAAGCTGAGCCTCAGAGAGATGAAATAAACTAACTCATGGACTTACAGTTAGGAAGTAGCAGGACCAGGGTACTGATTGATGGTTTCTCATTGCATGCCCAAGAAGAATACACTATGTCCTCGGGACATCAAGCAAGCAAACATGCAGGAAGGACCCAGAGGCAGCAATGATAACAAATTTTCTGTTTCACATGAAAGCCAGTCTAGGATAATTTAGTTTCTTCGGGAGAACTTGTATGACTATAAAGAAAAAAAAAATAAAGCACAGAAATTGAAATAATTCCAGTGAGATCTAAGCATTTCCTAATTCTGTAGGAAGAACACATAGTTCTATTCCCAGCATCCATGGGAGGGTGGGGCAGTTCACAACTGCCTGTACCTACAGATGAGTGGACTAATGTCCTCTTCTGGCCTCTACAGGCACTGCACTAAAGACGTGTGCACCCAACACACACACACACACACACACACACACACACACACACACACACACA
>JANHMN010000005.1:32996952-33007597 GCA_030674055.1 Rhabdomys pumilio | reverse complement strand
ACACACACACACACACACACACACACACACACACACACACACACACACACACACAAATTCAAAAAGAATAATAAAATATTTTTTGAAGTATGGTGTGAGGGTAAAAGTGAAGCCGAAAGTCCTGTTGAGGAGGGTTTTTAAAAGGAAGAAAGCAGAGTGGGAAGATGTACATTCCTGTCAGCTGGAGTAAGGATGACAAGCAGGGTCAAAAAAGATGATAAATGGTTTATAGTCGGGTTTAAGTCTTCTCATTTTCTTACTGATTAAAAAAAAAGCAGAAATGATGTGAATGTATGAATGTGAACTAGTATGTGAATGAAGTAAGTTGTATAGAGTTTTATTGTTTCTTGGACTTTTTTTTTTACTGACCTATTTTAAATGATTACGGATTCAAACTACTCAAACTAGAAAGAGCCCTTAGCGATAGAGGTCAAACAGCGTTTTAGATTTTCTCACTCCCAAGGCTTTTGTGCCACTGTTCACTATATATAATTCATGGAAATGAGTAATAATTTTTCATTAAAAACATGATTGGCTGGGCATGGTGGCATAAACCTTTCATTGTAGCTTAGTGAGTCGTAGAGGTAGGAGGATTGCCAATGAGTGAGGTCAGCTGGGTCTACATAGGGAGTGCCGGTGCAGCCAGGGCTACAGAATCAGACCCCACTGTTAAACATCATTAGTACGGTACGTAAAACAAACTTAGAATTACTACCCCAGGGTTACAGCTTAAATGCTTAGGATGTTTGGCCATGGTATGAACCCAGAGATTGTATTATTTATTGAAATAGCCTGTTTCTAGTTGTGATATGGCTCAGCACACACCTTTAATCCCAGCACTTGGGAGATACATGCCTTTAATCCCAAACAATGAAGGTAAAGTTAGTATGTAGAAGGAAGCCCCCATGTTTGTAAGTGATGTCTAATTGAGTGGCAGACAAAGTGACTAATGGGATTTGACAGAATAGGATATGCTCCAACTCTCCTGAGAAGAGAGAGGAAAGGAAAGCTACTTAAGGGGCAGTGCAGAGAGAAGGAGGCCGGCAGTTTTACTGGGACGGTTTTACAGAAGACGGGTTGCAGAGAGAGAACAAGCTAGATGCCAGTGACGGAGCGGAGCCAGATTAGAACATGTTGCCAAAGTGAGTATGAGGACAAGCAGAGCCATTCAGGAGAAGGGAAGAGAAGCCACATTGAATCTGTTAGTGTGGAGAGGAGTTTTGAGCCAGAACAGCTGAGTTGAACTCCACAGCAAGAGAGTTCAGAAAGGGATGGAAAGGGGTGAGTTTATTCAGCAGGAGGTCTCAGAAGCTGAAAACATTTTAGACCAACATAAGATTGTAAGGAGGCTAGAAGCTCCCAGGACTAGGTCTAGGAGACTGAGGCAGTAAGCCACCAGGAAAACAGTTATTTCAAGCAACCAAAACATACAACTACAGCTACAGCTTAATTTTTTAAAAAAAAAAATCATTTTATGATTTTTAAACAAAGTAGCTACTTTATTTTGAGCCAAGATTGTTTCTCTGCCTGTTTGTTTGTTTGTTTATGATAGGGTATCACCTCGTAACTTTATCAGCCTGGACTGAAACAAAATGGCCTTGAACTCAGCTTGCCTCTGCCTCCCAAGTGCTGAGAATAAAGGCCTGTGCCACCACTGCCCGTCTACACATTTTTTTCAAAATGTGTTTTTTTTTTTAATTAAAATATGACAATTTTCCCCTTTCCTCCTAGCCTCTCCCATGCAGCGCTCTCCTTCACTTCATGGCCTTTCTTTAGTTCTTATTATTTAAAATGACTACCTTCTATGCTTGGGGTAGAGCTCAATTAATACAATGATTCCTTAGCATCTGTGGAAGAATAGGTTGGCCCTATCCCCAGCACTGACTAAATCAGGCAGTGCATGGCTATAATCCCAGCGTTTGCAAAAAGAAGTGAATGGATTCGAGTGAGAGGAGGGCATGGTCAGAACAAGTTCGAGGCCAGCTTGGGCTACTCGAGAACCTCTCCCCACCAAAAAAAAATTGTGAAAATGTACAAAAACAAAATTTACGTCTAACTGGAGATACTTCTTTTTAAAGCATTTTTAATATTTGAGATCATAATTTAATTATATTTCTCCCTTTACTTTCCTCTCTTGAATCCTTCTCATGTTTTCCACTCTCTCAAATTCATGACCTCTCCTTTTTTCCTCTTCTTTATTATCATTGTGTATATCCAGATATATTTAAATTATAATTTTTAAATCATATCAAGTATATAATATCAATAATTTAACACAGTATGTGTGTGTACACTGGTTTCTCTTTATCTTCCTTTTAAGAGGAGTGCTTGATAGGTATCAGTATGGTTGATGTTTGAAATCAGTAACTTTTTTTACAGGAATTATTAGCCAAGTGATTTGGACCGTCACTTTGGCATGAGCGAGCGAGCGAGCTAGCGAGTGCACACAGGCACGCGCACGCGCACGCGCACGCCCACACGCACACGCGCGCGTACACACACACACACACACACACACACACACACACACACACACACACAAGATTCTGTCATGCAATGCTTTCCTGTTATCTCTTTTAGAGTAGCTTAAGATTTTATCATTGGGAAGTTGCCACCAAGTGAGACTTCTTGAGTTCAACTCTTGGGATCCACACAGAAGAAATAATCTATGCCAATAGTTGTTGTCTGACTTCTAAATGCATACTCGACAGATGTGCCCCACACACACCCAGAATGAATAACTGTAATTTTTTAAAAAATAAACTTTATTCTTAATAAAGAATAAAATAGTTTCTTTTACTGTATAAATTTTGATAAAAGAGGACTTGTCCTTGGTAGGTTTTCTTTATTTTGGGTGTAGAAACATGGTTACCTTTTCAGAGTGTTTTAGTAGTTTGCAAGCCTACTTATTGTGTTTGCAATTTAGCAAATGCTAATGTTACATATTCTCCATGAACTGTTTTGAAGAGTGAACCTTTTGCTTCCTTTTAGGTCTTTCCATGGATGAGATGGCAAGCACACAGATTTCGAAAGATGAACTTGATGAACTCAAAGAGGCCTTTGCAAAAGTTGGTGAGTGCATTTTATACAGCAACCAGTGGAAAGGCATTTGGTCTTAAAGTGATATCACTAGAAATTACCAGAAATCAGCCTTTGCCTGAGCAATAATATAGTGAGACTGACTCCAAAAATCAAACCAGAACTAGATGAATAAAGTTTTAGAAATTATAGTGAAAACTGTACTAATTCAGGTAGACATTGCTCAACAGTTAATGGTACTTACCTGAACTCAACCCTGGGAGCCCACTTTGGAGGGAACTAATTCCTGCAGGTTGTCCTCTGGCCTACAAACACACACACACACACACACACACACACACACACACACACACACACATGAAGACATAAAAGTCATAAATTTTATTGCTATTTCTATATGAATACTGTATTTATGTCATTTTCGGTCTTCTCTCTTTTCCTTTCAACGATTTCCATGTCCGTGACACTCCCTTTCAAATTCATGAACTCATCTTCTTGTCTATATAAGTATGTATGTATATATGTAGATATGTGCATATATGTCTAAATTTTTAAATTTTAAAAATATTTTAATAGTATCTACTATTTTATATGGTCAATCATTTTTAGCCCAGAGTCTGAGTCATTAAATCTGGGCTGCTGTGGCACTTGAAAATTTGATGACACATTGTGTTATTAGAATATTTTGCATATCATGTTTTTCTGAGGTGAGTGTTTGCAGTGAATGCTGAAACATTCAGATTTCACTGTTCTTGTGGTATTTATTTGTTGAGAAGAGACTCATTCTGTATCCAGGCCAGCTTTGAACTTACTATGTATACTGTTCATCTTTCTAACAAGCATAAAACAAAGAGAGAAAGAAAGGCATATTGTGCCGGGCGCTGGTGGCACACGCCTTTAATCCCAGCACTTGGGAGGCAGAAGCAGGTGGATTTCTGAGTTCGAGGCCAGCCTGGTCTATAGAGTGAGTTCCAGGACAGCCAGAGCTACGCAGAGAAACCCTGTCTCGGAAACAAGAAAGAAAGAAAGAAAGAAAGAAAGAAAGAAAGAAAGAAAGAAAGGCATATCGTGATGACATTGTTTTCCCCTGGAATACAGTATTGAACCCAAAACCTCATGTATGTCAGGCAAGTCCTCTACACTTTAGCTATCTCCAGCCATTAATATTTTGAGACAGTCTCACTGAGCTACTCTGGCTGATACAAACTTGTGATACTTTCACGTAACCCAGGAATCGGAATTATAGATACATGCCAAAACATGACTTTTTTTTGTTTATTTGTTTGTATACATAAATACTAGACCAACTATCTATCAATAAGTAACATTACCGTCTTTTCCTTTCACTTTTTATTTTGAGACAAGGTCTCCTACAGTCCTAGACTGACCTTGAACTGACTCCATAGCCCAGCCAGGTCTTGAATTTGCTTTCTATCCTTCTTCCTTGGCGTCCCCAGTAGCTGGGGTTGCAAGCCTGCACCACGAGGCCCCGTTTTGTTTTGTTTTGTTTTGAACCTTTTAACATCATATCACATGCCTTCCAATTCTGTGGCTATGGAAGCAATATATAGTGTTTATATTCTATGCAGAGATCGAGTCCATAAAGGATACAGTGTAATGGAGTAAGAACTAACTACTGTTAGGAATACTCACAAGAGAGAGCATGCGTTTAAGCTTTGGCTCCCAACCTGTGGTTATAAACACTTTGCAAAAACCTCTGTCTCCAAAAGTATTTACATTGCAATTCATAGCAGTAGATAAGTTACAGTTATTAAATAGCAACAAAAATAATTTTATAGTTGCGGGTCAACCAACATGAGGAACTCCATTAAAAGCATTTCTGCATTAGAAAGGTTAAAACCCCTGGCTTAAGGTAAGCCTAAACCAAAGGGACTAAAGTTGGAGTATATTGGTTTGTTTTTTAAATCAGAATTAATCTGAAACTGATGCTAAAAGTCTTATTAATAGAAAATTTAAAAGGATAGCTATTTCTGGTTCCTTTTCATTCATTCATTCATTCATTCATTCATTCATTCATTCATTTTTGAGACAGTCTCTTTTAGACCAGGTTAGCCTCCAGGTTTACATCAAGTAGCCCATGATGACTTCAAACCCTTTTTTTTTTGTTTATTTGTTTTGGTTTTTTGAGACAGGGTTTCTCTGTGTAGTCCTGACTGTCTTGAAACTTACTCTGTAGACCAGGCTGGCCACAAACTCAGAAATCCACCTGCCTCTACCTCCCAAGTGCTGGGATTAAAGGTGTGGGCCACCACTGCCCAGTGAGTTCAAACTCTTATTCCCCTTCCTTCACCTCTGTAGTTGAGACTAAAGACATTACCACCTGTTTTAGGGTTTTATTGCTGTGAAGAGACACCAGGATCTCAGCAACTCTTATTTAAAAAAAAAAAAACAAAAACACTGGGTTGGCAGTGGCCTATAGTTCAGAGGTTTAGTCCATTATTGTCATGGCTAGATAAATAGCATGCAGACATTGTGCTGGAGATGCAGTTGAGAATTCTACATCTTGATCTACAGGCACCAGAAGGAGACTGTACCATACTGAGCATACCTTGAACATATAAGACCTGGAAGCCTGCCCTCCAGCAAGGTCACACCTACTACAACAAGGCCATACCATTAATAGTGCCACTTCCTATGGGCCAAGTATTCAAACGCATGAGTCTAGGGGGCCCATTCCTATTCAAACTACCAGGCCATTGTACATGCTAGGCAAATTCTCTACCAACTGAGCTACATTCCTACGTATGATCCTAATTTCTATAACAGCATTTATATTAATAGAAACAGCATACTCTGAAGAGAATAATAATCCCCCAGCTAGAGTAGCTATTCATATTCTATCACAAGGCTAGATAGAAAAGGTTAAATTGTTCTGAGTCATTTTACATGTGTATATTTTGCAAAGCAGTGTATTAACTCGCTGCACATGTGACTCACTGGGAGAATGGAAGTACATAGTACATTCAATTGATGAAAAATAGAAAATGAATGCCGGGCAGTGGTGGAGCATGCCTTTAGTCCCAACACTTGGGAGGCAGAGGCAGGTGGATTTCTGAGTTCGAGGCCAGCCTGGTCTACAGAGTGAGTTCCAGGACAGCCAGGGCTACACAGAGAAACCCTGTCTCAGAAAACCAAAAAAAGGGGAAAAAAGGAAAGAAAAGGAAAGAAAAATAGAAAATGAGTCCTTGGTCATAAGACGTGGTGTTATTTTTTTATTAATATTTTCTCTTTCGTCAATATCCCTTTAGACCTATTCTTATCACAATTGTTTTAGAAACGTATTTTCTTTCACCCTTGTCTTTTGTTTACTTCATTTTGCAGTGTTAGAAACAACTTAGTTTGTTTCTTTAGGTGTTAGAGTAGGGACCATGACTTACTAATGTTTCACTGCTTCCTCACTATGCCTAGCCTCCTGAAAGAAGGCCTTTACCTCATTCATGTATTGCCTCTTAGAAATATTTATGTTTACTGTTCCTTTTAAATTAACATTAAATGAGATGTTACTTACTTGATGAGACTTGAAGGACTTTTTATGTTAGCAGTGTAATTGCTTTGTTAAGACATAATTATAGAGAATTGCCCAATTATTGCCATGGTGAGAACAGGGTTAAATTATACTTAACAAGAGAGGGATCAATTAGAACAGTGGTTCTTAACCTTCCTAATGCTATAACCCTTTAATGCAGTTCTTCGTGTCCTAGTGACACCCCAACCATAACAATATCTTGTTGCTACTTCCTAAAAATCATTCTGTTACTGTTTTGAATCATAGTATAAATATATGATATGCGGGAAATCTGATATGCGTCCCCTGTGAAAGAGTCGTTGGACACACTGAGGCACATAAAAGCAGGGGTGAGGTGTCTGTGTGAGTGAGTGTGTATGTGTCTGTGGGGATGGGGTACTATGTGTGGGAAATGCTTGTGCAGAGTCTATCTTTCAGAAACTATTGAAAAGCTCACCTCACTCTTTGGATATTCCTGCAAACCTCTTTGTAGTTTTTACATGGCATTGGATACAGAGCCCTCAGGCAGCTCTCAAAAGTGTTATGGAACTAATTTTTTAATTTAAGAATGCTTTATTTATTAAACAAAGCTCTAGAACTTATTTTCCTGGCAATAATGGTTGTTTCCTACTCTGTGTGGTAAGGGAGAGTAGAGATGACTACTCTGTCTCACTTCATCTGTGACAAAATATGGGAACTGTTTTCCTCATCTATTAACAATAGTAGCCTTGATTATCTGCTTAGAAATTCAGCAAAATCACAGTGGGCAGAGAAAATCTCTGTAATCACAACTAATCACAGGTTTTGTTCGACCAATTAGTAGTGCTTTGAAACTCTCTTTACCAGCAATAAATTGAGTATTAGGATTTAAAGTTCTTTCACTAGCTTCTTGCACCTGCTTACTGTTCAGTTCTAATTATATGCAATTATTTTAATTATACCAACAATTGTCTCAGGATTCCCCTCTGGGTTAGTGGAAAGCATAGTGCTACCCTTCCCCCAACACAAAACATTTCTGTTTTAATTTAAATGCTGATTTCCTGCATGATTTCTTTCTAAAGAGAATAGAGCTTGGTGTGTTGGTGCCTGCCAGGAATCCTTGCAGTCTATAATCTTTGCACTAAGGTGGCTAAAGTCTCAATAGTACAGGGCTAGCCAAGGCTAGATAGGGAAACCCTGATTCTATATGTTTCAAGCCAGAAGTGCTGGCACTCACCACTAACCCCACTACTTGGGCACATCTCTGACAGTTCAAGGCTAGCATGGTCTAGACCCTGTTTGAAAAAAAAATAAGATAGATAGATAGATAGATAGATAGATAGATAGATAGAGATAAGATAGATAGTTTTCCCCCCTTAGGTAGTATCAGAACATGACTTTAAGCCTAGCACTTGGAAGGCAGAAGCAGATGTATCTGTTTGAGGCTAGCCTGATCTGCCTAAGGAGTCTCAGGAGTACACATAGAGAAACCCCATTTCGAAAACCTAATGTGTGTGTGTGTGTGTGTGTGTGTAATTTTGTTTTCATTTTATTTCTTCATTTGAAAAGTGAATGTTTACCAGATACAGGATGTCTTTATATTTTAAGACTTTAATTTTGTATTGTTACTTCCCTCAAATAATAATGAATTTTGGGTGACTTAAAATACTCTTCAGTTTGACTTTGGTCCTGCAACCACTTTCTTAAAAATAGGACTTGGGAGAGCTGGAAAGGTGACTCAGTGTTTATGGCTACTCTTGCAATAGATCTGGGTTCAATTCTTAGAACCCACATAGGAGACTCACAACCTTCTACAACTCTTAAGTCCAGATCAGACATCTTCTTCTGAACTCTGTGGACAGCTGCAATCACATCTGTACATACCCTCAACACACACATAATTACAACTGAGATATATCTATACAAAGTAGTAATAACATATGACTCTTTTTTTCTTCCCCAAAGCATGCTCTAGTAAACTTTAGTAAACATGAAAGTCAGGATTTTTGAAACACAACAATACTGGGGTTTCTTAAGTGGCCAGGAATAGTATGGGTGCATTCCTTTGAGGTTCCCACCAAATGAAGCCAAAACATTTTGGTTGCAGTGATTTTTAGCTGTGCCAGTTTTCTCGAAGTCCAGAAAATGGAATTGTTTCCAATTACTTGATACTCTCTAGTATATAGAAACCATATCACAATGCCACAAAAAAAAAAAAAATGGCAGTATAGTCCAGCTTACATTCAGTGTTGACTAAAACTATACTGCTACACATTTGCTTAAGTAGACCTTAAAATATAAAATTATGACTATATGAGGCTAGTTTTGTCAGTAAGTTGTGGACGCGTTGGTTATTATATAGTAGGAACTGGACATTCACAAAAACACAGGCCCACATGCATGTGCGTGCGTGCGTGCGTGCGTGCGTGCGTGCGTGCGTGCGTGCGTGCGTGCGTGTGTGTGTGTGTGTGTGTGTGTTTCTAGGTTCAAGCCAACACAAATGAATGAACAAGCAGATAAATGAATAAAACTGGGCATGATGATATATGCCAGAAATTCAAAAATTTAGAAGTAGAGACAAGAAGAGGAATTCAAGGCTAGCCTTAGCTACTTAACAAGTACAAGACCAGCATGTGTTACCCTAGACTGTGTCTCATAATACTAAATAAGTACATAAATACTGTATTTCAACTAAAAAATAAATTAACTAGTGCTCTTTCACTGTGGCATGTGGTTCATTGTCTATGGAATATTAGAAGTGGATGTTTGGGAATAGCTTGAAGACCATGTGCTGACACTACAAAGTTGTCTCAGGACCTGTGTGAGAATGCAAGCAGGACTGCACACATGTGAGACACGTCCACAGACGTGTGTATATCAATATTTGTAGAAAGAAGGGAGTAGCCTACTAGGATACTATATTATCCTCGGATACTATAGGCAAAGTGCTAGAAACACACAGGAAAAGATTATAAACATTTCTGAATACCCAGTTCTGGTCTTCTAGATTGATCTAATGTTCAGATCTAGGTGAACTCCACCTTTGGGGGGGTCTACTCCTGAATGTCTAATATAGAGTATTAATTAGCAATCTCTACTCTACCCTTAACTGAGATTCATTAAATATCCACTTTGTGTTTATTGAAGTAGAAGCTGAGTCACAGGGTTAGATACACATCTGAAGATATTTAGCAGCAGACTTTCCTTGGCTTTTTGGGGGGTGGGGTGGGGTGGGGTGGGTAACCTTGACCATACTGGAAATTGCTCTGTAAATTAGGCTGGCCCAGAACTCAGAGATTGGCCTGCCTCTGCCTCCTGAGTGCTGGAATTAAGGAGCTCACAAAGCACTGTCCAGCTAAGTTTTTACACTTTAATACCTATTGAAAGCTTGGCTTTACAACTTAGATCTTAGGGTGTAATACATAAAATACATGTATATATGCTCCTGTAAAAACCTTTCGGCCAGTTATGTTACAACAATTATTTTTTGATTGGTTAATGTTATTTTGTGTATTTTCCCTGCATGTGTGTCTGTGTGCCACATGTGTGTCTGGTACCTTCAATGGTCAGAAAGGGGTGTCAGATTCCTTGGATCAAAAGTTCTAAATGATTGCAAACTACCAGATGGGTGCTGAGAAGTAGGACTGAGTCCTCTGAAAGAGCAACAAGTACTGTTAGATACTGAACAATCTCTCCAGCCCCTGGTCAAGTCTTTAAATCAGTGATTTTGTGAACTCAGTATCATGTGTGTTTCTATAAAACCATTATTATACACTAACGTCTCTATCAATTTTTTTTAATTTAAAAAGTTTTTAGAATATATTGGTTAAACTAAACTGAACTTTTAAAATCCCAGCCTTTTCAAAAAATTGTATGTTTCCACTGGGTTGATTTTCTTCTTTAAAATGTAATAAGCACTGTCCACAATAGGTTAATGTAGAAGACATATACGTATTTACGTATTGCAAATGAGGGCACACAGGTGCAAGCTCTTTTCTAGAAAAACACCGTATTTAGACAGACTCAAGAAGAGTTAAATGATCTCTCTCTCTCTCTCTCTCTCTCTCTCTCTCTCTCTCTCTCTCTCTCTCTCTCTCTCTC
>JANHMN010000005.1:32986461-32996942 GCA_030674055.1 Rhabdomys pumilio | reverse complement strand
CTCTCTCTCTCTCTCTCTCTCTCTCTCTCTCTCTCTCTCTCTCTCTCCTGAGGGTCAAAGGAAATCCTAGTTTCTCTTACTGTCAGATTTATAACACAAACTAGCACCTTAAAAGATGCTTTTGAAGGGATGGGTTACAGCACATACCACCTAGGCAAGGGCATTGTAAAACAGCAGGCAAAATCAAAACCACTTGAACTCTGGCTCAGCCTTTTCCAGACAAGGACTTAAAATAGCTTAAATAACAGGATGCAAGGGGAGGGAAAACATTTCCTTTTAAGGATATGCATTCTTGGTGTGATTCAAACTTCTGCAGGAACATGGCAGGAACATAAGTTTATTTACTTTGAGGTTACTTGGGGGAGGGTGTTGAAGGAGGCAACTGGCATTTAAACTAATACTTGGTAAAAAGAGAATAGTAAGATTTCCTTTCAAACAAAATGTAGATGTGACTCTACATGTGTCATCTGAAACACAGATGGAGAGCGTATTTCTTATAACCAACAGTTGGTTTGTTTCTGATGAATTCAGCAGCCAGAGTGAAAGATGATTATGTCTGGTAAAATCTTGAGTGCCTCGTAGTGATTTTTTTCAAGTATACTGTGTTTCAGCATTTGTTTTTTTAAATAAACTTAATATATGTGTTAAATGTTAGCTCATTACTTTGTGCATGCACTTGGTTTGGCAGCTAGGTAGCCTACCTTTTTTCCCTGTGGCTAGTTAGTCTACCCGTAATAATCATATTTTCAGAACTACAATGCTCATAGAAGCATCGTGAATGTTTTGGATAACATAAGCTGTCTGTACGTCATTGATTATTTTAATCAGTCATTGGCAAATGTGATGTCATAAGAGATGAGTCTTCCAAACACAAAGCTTCTTTCACGTCATGGCAGTGTGTAGTTAGTTAGAAGCAGTGAATAAACGAGAAAAGGGTGCCAGAATGTTGGCAGCTTTAATGAGAAAATAAAGAGCTACCATCATGAATGCTGATTGCAATTTTACTTTCCAGTTAAAACTGTTTTTGATCTGGGTCTATTTCTTAGAGGCTCATATTATTAAAATGTTATGTTCATATCAAATTCAGAATAGGAAAAGTTCACCATCAAACATGGTCTTAGCTTTTGGTGGATAACTTTACTGGTAGGATGGTTTCTGCTAAAACCAGCATGTACTCCCTCGTTTGACCCCCTGCATGTTAGATCCCTTGTCACAGCTTCAGAGATCTACTGGTATGTTTTCTTTCTCCTTTTGAAACTGGAGATTAGCTGGGCAGTAGTGGCACACACCTTTAATCCCAGCGCTTGGGAGGCAGAGGCAGGTGGAGGCCAGCCTGATCTACAGAGTAAGTTCCAGGACAGCCAGGGCTACACAGAGAAACCCTGTCTCCAAAAAAAAAAAAAAAAAAAAAAAGGAAAAGAAACTGGATATTGGAAATACAATCAGCATAAAATGCTTTGAAAATAATTACTCCCTGCTTTGTGCCTTGTAAGGACTTTACCAGCTGGGAGGTTTTGTAAAATTAATTGTTAGCTGCTGCCATTTTCTGGCTCTCTCTGCCTTCTTAATGGCATTGTAATTGATCTCTTCCAGTCCAGTCCTAAGAAAGGCCCTTTGTGATTTGCTAATACTAGTACCTAAATGACACAATGTCAATAGGTTTAGCGTCTATTGAGAAAATACAGGAAGGTAGCCAAGAAGAATTTATGAAAGAAAGATGATACAGTGATACACATTTTCTCTCCCTTCCCCACCCCCTCTCTTTTTTTTATGACTTGGTTTCTCTGTGTAACCCCTGGCCAACCTAGGACTCTCCCTGTAGACACAAAGATCCACCTCCTTCTGCCTCCCAAGTTTTGGGATTAAAGTTGTATACCGTTGCGTGGCTAGATGATACACATTCTAAGCACTAAATATGTGAAGGATATATATCCTCAGGAGTTCCAAAGTCGTACAAAAATTTTAAAGACATTGGTTCAAGTGAGACCCAAGAGTTTGAACTGATTTTTCTTCTTTTATTTGAGTCCAGCTTAGTGTCTCTGACAGATGGCTGTGGTCACTTAGAAAACCAAATTACAGATCAGATGGTTGCTGGGTGGAGACAGGATTAGTACTAAAGGAGTGAGATTAAATGTTATTTGAGAGATATTTCTGTCAAATTTTGGTTTCCTGATGAACTGGCATTCCATCTTTTTTGGTGTTTTTCCTGTATTTTTTGGTCTTTGCCGCTTAGTTTTGTTTTGAAAATTGTCATTTAGGAGTAGAACATTCTTTCTCTAGTTCATGTCTGAGAATTAGTTGTACAGTATTTTAGAGCATTTGACTCTAGAGCTTGGGGTCCAGTAATAATAGAGCTTCTACTTAGCACGTATAAAGCCCGGGTCCTGGGACTAAAGGTGTGCACCACCTATCCCTGCCTTGTCAGAATTTTAAGTAAATTCCTGTGATGGTTTATATATGTTCAGCCCAAGGAGTGGCACTATTAGGAGGTGTGGCCTTGTTGGAGTGGGTGTGTCACTGTGGGTGTGGCCTATAAGACTCATCCTAGCTGCCTAGAAGCCAGTGTTCTGCTAGCAGCCTTCAGATGAGTTGTAGAACTCTCAGCTCTGCCTACACCATGCCTTCCTGGATGCTGCCATGCACTTGCCTTAAGGATAATGGACTGAACCTCTGAATCTCTAAGCCAGCCCCAATTAAATGTTGTCCTTATAAGAGTTGCCTTGGTCATGGTGTCTGTTCACAGCAGGAAAACCCCTAACTAAGACAGTGCCCTAATAAAAAATTCCCATCATGGTCATCTTGGGTCATTTGCTTATTTGTAGATTATTTCTTCCTTTACATTTTAATATACCTAAGCTGCAGTAGCCTAAACATAGGAAGATCATTTATATTTTAACGTCTGTTTTACTGAGAACTCCATTATTTTCTTGAACTCTATATTTGTCTTAGATTAAGTTTGTTTACATTAGCTCAAAAAACTGGTCCTCAACGTTGCGTTGCTCCACGTCAGAAGTGCTTAGAGACAAAGCACTGCGAAACCATAAAACCTATTTTGCCAAAAAAAAAAAAAAAAAAAAAAAAGAATGCACATAAAAATCCTACATCCTGCATAGGGATAGTAGAAATTAGATTACACCATGACAAAGTCTGTATAAAGTATTGTTTCTAAGACTCCTCTTGTTTCTATGATTTAATAGTAGCTTTATAAACTAGAAACTATAGTTTCTTATAATAAGGGAGGCTATGTTTACATAAAGCTTTATATACATTATAAAAAATACAAGCTACGTGATACAAACAAAAGATTGCCTTCTCATTTAAACTATATTTCTCTTCCACACATCCTTAGATTCCAAAGGATTAAAAAGGACTGTAACTAGGCAAACATGTAAAGTGATGATATTCTTACAAATTTATTTCTAATGTCTTTTCTCTTTTCTTGTTGTTTGTTTATTTGGTTGTTTTTTTCCTTTCTTTTCATGAAGATCTCAACAGTAATGGATTCATTTGCGACCATGAACTTCATGAGCTTTTCAAGGAAGCTAATATGCCATTGCCCGGATATAAAGTGAGAGAAATTATACAAAAACTCATGCTGGATGGAGACAGAAATAAAGATGGGAAGATAAGCTTTAATGAATTTGTTTATGTAAGTATGTCAAAAATCTGCGATTGCGAAAAGTCAGTGTTGTTCCACTGTATACTGGGAAACTTAAAATCTAAATAACATTGTATTGAATGGTTAAATACATACTATTAATACTCTGGTACCTTGTAACATTTTTGCCATTCTGACTACTAAATTTAAATTCTTCAGCTATTAGAATGTTTAACAAAATATCAAAAAATAATGTACATTGAAAACAACAAAGCTATAACACAATGTTCACAGTAGGCAGAAACAACCTCCTTTGGGGCGTCATTAGAGAGCATCTGTCGATATGCTAAATAACAGCTTTGAGGCATTCTTGCTCTTCACCATATAGAAGATTGCGTTACACACGTTTACTGATATCATATGACTCAGTCTTAGAAGTTTCCCGAGCTGAAGTTTTTGTACTATTGATATTTAACTGTCCCCTTTTCCCCAGGGCGATCATATTGATAATTAAAAGGTAGAAGGATATTTTTTTCAGTCTGTTGGAAGAGGCATTTACACTTGTTTCCTTGTCTAGCGTCATAAAATATTCCTCAAGGTTCGATGCTGATTTCATAACACTTCCCTGTAAGCATTTAGTTCAGTTACTGTAGCATGGGTGACAGGCATGTGGTTCATTATCAAGATATATATTTTAGCTGCCAGAATTACAGCCAAGATTTTAGTGAATTATAGATTTTCAGTCTAGATTTGTTAAGAAATTATTGCATGATGGTGTTTTAAATAGATGTTGCTTCTTCTCTCACTTAAGAACACCCTTAAAGGGGTTGCAAAGATATCTTAACATTAAAGAGTACTAGCTGCGCCTCCAGAGTACCTAGGTTCAATTTGAATGGAGGCTTACAACTGTTTGTTATTCTTCTAGTTGCGTAGGAAATGGCACCCACTTCTGCCTTCCCCAGGCCGCACACAAGTAGGGCACAGCCTATAAACCAGGGTACTGGTGCTATATGCCTTTAATCCCATAATTTAGGAGACAGAGGCAGGCAGATCTCTGTGAGTTCAAGGCCAGCCTGGTCTACAGAGCTAATTTTAGCACAGCAAAAGCTATACAGATGAAGCCCTGTCTCACAGGGGAGAAAACAAATAATTGAAAAGAACACCCTAAAGGTATGGTACATTCCTTTCATTAAGGCAGAGGCAGTCATTGCTGCAAAGAGATGCAGCCTTGGATAAGAAACATGCATGTTTGGGCTTTTGTTTTTGTTTGTGTTCGGGTGTTTGTTTAGTTTAGTTTGTTTTTTTTGAGACAGTTTGATTTTAAAGTCATGATCATCCTGCCTCGGCCTCCAGATAGCTGAGGGTGAAAGGCATGTACTACCTTACTTAGTCTACCTTAAGACTTTATGGACATTAGTATTTATTTATTGCCTTGGTTTTTAAGACTACTTTTGGCTGTGTAGCTCCGACTGGCCTCCAGTTTATGATTTCGTCCTTACCTCAGCACTCTCAGTGCTGGGACTACAGGGCTGCATGATTATTTGTGATTATTTAAGCCTAAATTTGAGTGATCTTGATAGGCATTGTATATACTGCAAACTAGGAATTAGTGTTTCATATTTGTCACCAAGATCTCAGCATGCCTGTCCTCCTTTTTCATCCTTCGTCTTGGTACCAGCATATCTGCTGTTATAGCATATGCTCTCATCAGTTACCATGACTCATTATGACAACTGAAATTCAGATATGTTCCCTCTGAGCAGAACTAACACAAAGAACACACCATATGGTCAGGAAACAAATAAACTACATAGGACTAGAGAGATGGCATACATTGCTCTTCCAGAGGACCCAGGGTCAAGTACCACCACCCACATGGCAGCTCACAATTGTCTGTAACTGCAGGATAGACACTCTGATGCAGACATACATGCAGGCAAAATACCAAATAAAAAATATATAAATGATTTCTTAAAACCAAATATAGACCTGTCAGATGTGGGGGATGCGTAGTAGTTACTGAAAACTACAGACATGTGCCATTATTATACTTACACAGTTCTTGCCATTTTCCTTGTGAAAAACTGATTTCCTCCCATCATTTCTGTCTCCAGTTATGGCCAAAGCATTTGCTTTGAATTCTGTGTTCAATAGTAAGTTACAAATGACTTGCAATGTCAGCACTTGCATGCCTCTGGATGTACTTTGCATGTGTCACTGTGAATTTAAAGCGGGTCAGAATGGTCGTGAACTATGGTTAGGTGCTTTTCATTTAACTTACAGCTGAGAGTTATTAACTACTAGAAAGAAGCAGCCTACGTCATTAGAATCTGCAGTCTAGCTGGTAACGTGGAGGGCAACGTTATAAACTTGTCTACAAAGAAAATGATCTTGATAAAACTTCCAGTTTTGTATTTTTTAAAGACTGCAGTTTCCACATGTTTAGTGGCTTTTAAGTGACAAGGTAATGTTGACTTAGTATGTACTTTAAGAGTAGATGCATAATAATTTGGACAAAAGAAAGGATTTTTCTACAATAAAAGCATAAGGAGGGGCTAAAGAGTTGGCACAGTGGTTAAGAGCACTGGTTATTCTTCCACAGGTCCTAAGTTCAATTCTCAGCACCCATATGGTAGCCTGGAGCTATCTAATGGTATCTGATGTCCTCTTCTGTCATGTATACATACAGGAAGACAGCAGTTAATTACATAAATAAGTAAAAAAAAACAAATAAGAATATATTTTTTTAAACTAAGGAGGACATCTAAGGCCAAAGTAATATTTAGAAGGATTTCCACTCTCTCTTGTTTGAGACAGGATCTGACTCTGTAGCCCTGGCTGTCCTAGAATTGACTATGTTGACCAGGCTATCCTCCGACTCACAGACGTGGACCTGCCTCTACCTCACATGGTACAATTAAACATGTGACCAACTATACCTTGTTTCAACATGAAACAAGCATGTATGAAAAAGAGAGTTGACCAGTATTCTCTAGAGGGGGAGAAGTCTTTTCTAGTCGCTCCTCTGCTAATCAAGACGTGTGTACTGGGACCTGGAGAAATGGCTCAGCAGCATTGGCCACTCTTCTAAAGTTCCCAGACTTGATTCTCTGCCCTCAACCAATCTGTGACTCCAGTTCCAGGAAGTCCATTGCCCTCTTGTAGTGTCTAAGGACATCACTGTGATGTTAAAGTGACACACATACTATCATAATACTGCGGCCATGACTGTTAGAAGAAAGGGGGACACTGAAATGGCTGTCTACTCTCATGTGCTTTGCTGATGATTTAACACTTTGCAAGTTATCAAAGAAAATTGAACCTTGGCTTAACTCCACAAGAACCAGAGGCTGCAACGCTTGTTGGCTATTAGCATAAGAAAAGAGAAAGTCACGTGGTCTCAAATGCTAGGTGTGCTGTTTTTATGTGAATTAGAGTTTAAAGCAGTATTCAGTGTACACTAAGCTACAAAGTGTGTGTGTGTGTGTGTGTGTGTGTGTGTGTGTGTGTATATATATATGTATATATGTATATATATATATATGTATATATATATATACATATATACATATATATATATATAATCAGTTTCTGTTAATCTTCAAGGCTAGATGAAGGGCAGGAGAGGCTCCAAATACTGTAGTTAATATTTTTTTGTTTTGAGTATCATAAACTGAAGTTACTAGCCTTGCTTATTTATTTACTTTCAGTTTTAGGAAGTAGATTTCCTCTCTGTAAGAACTCAGGATCTCTGGGAACTCTCTCTGTAGGCCTCTACTGAGCTTTTTAAATGTTGACTTTTTTTTTCTTCTTTTGACTTTTCTTGTGCTATGACTTAAATACTGGGGGCCTTGCACATGCTAGGTAAATGCTCTGCCACTGAACCATATTATACACAGAACACTAGGTTTTATGCTTATAAACTAACACAATTGTTTTCTTTGAGCGTGAAAGGCTGATGGGGCAATATATTTTTATACAGAGATGATTACATTAATATCTTGTTTTTCACAATGATAAACTTGCTTTTACATCGTGGTAATATGTCTTTAACCTTTTGCTAATAAAATTGACCCACAGGATTAATCATTTCACAATTGCAAATTGCTGAGAACAATCTAGGCGCAGAGTAACTGCTCCATAGCTCTGAGTGGTTTAAATAATTATTGCTGTTTTTATTGATTGATTCCTTTGATCCAGGATCTCACCAAGTTACCTAGGCTTGACAAACCTCAATGACTCAATGGATTCTCTTGCTCTCAGCCTGTGGTAACTGTGGGGCTCCTGGCTCCTTACATACTCTCTCTGATTTTCTCCTGTTTAAAATAAATGTACCCATGCTCTTTTCCAACTTTAGGCCAGCAGCAATTTCCATAAGAAGGAAAAATTCAAACCTGCTATGTTGGAAACAAGCCCCATAACTAGAAGCAGTCAATATTTTGTGCAAATTCCTTCTTAAATCTTTCCTTCTTAAGTCATGTGGCCCTGCATTACTCTGACTTGGCTGCTTGGCCTATGCAGGACTCACTTTGGGGTCAAAAGATCTTAAGGGCCTGCTGAAGATTTTGAGAGAATGTCACTGAGGCTTACTTAGGAAAGGAAGAGCCACAGATGCCACCAAAGAAACTGAAAAGGATTCGTAGGGTGAGGCTATTGCTTTCTGAGTAGTATGCCCAAGGAATTTGTCTCTAGATGATAAAACAACTTCATCCTCAAGGAGGGAAAACAGCATAACACTTTACAAAGCTCATTGGGATCACTAGTGAGCCTTGCACGATCTCATTGGGCAGCCTAGCACAGTCTTGTGCTGGCGCTCATTTCTGAGATACCTGTTAAGACAAATCCTATGCTCCAACTGTTTGTATCATCTAATCCAGTAATGTCTTCCCTGAGTAGAAAGAAAAATGAAGACTCTCATATAGAGAACCAGGCTGATGTATGAATTTTTTAATATTATTAAATTTATTTATTTACGTTACAACCCAATATCAGTTTTTCCTCTCCTCCTTAGTACCTTTCCCCCATTTCAGGAAGCCCCCCTCTATATCAAACACCACCCCTACATGCTCTCCCCACCACCCACACTTCACCCCCTCCCCCACATATCAAGTTGCTGCAGGACTTGGAGTATCCTCTCCACTGAGACCAGACAAGGCTATCCTTTTAGGGGTGCAGGATCCAAAGATAGACAGGCATGCAGCAAGCTCATGGACAGCCTCTGTTCCAGTTGTTGGGGGGAACCCCATGAAGACCAAGGTATTTATCTGCTACATATGTGCAGGGGCCTAGGTCCAGCCAACGCTCACTCTTTGGTTGGTGATTCAGACTCTGGGAGCCCCCGAGGGTCTAGATTTGTTGATTCTGATGTATTAGTTTTCAATTCTCTTAATGTTTTTCTTTTAAAGAAAATAGTTATAATGAGATCTGGTGCCCTCTTGTGGCTTGCAAGCATATGTGCAGGCAGAACATTATACATAAATGATTCTTTAAAAAAAAAAAAAGAAAGAAAAAAGGTTTATGCTAAGAGACAGAATAAAATGTTATGGCACAAAATTTGAGGTTGGCTAAAATGTGTTTAGAAATATTTGGAAGGCAGAATTGGGAACATAGGTCAGTGGTTAACATGGACTCTGTCATCAGCACCACAAAAAGAGACACTTAACAAATGTAATTAGACTTTCCACGTCATTCACAAGCACTGTTTCCCATACTTATGAAAGAGATGGGATATCTTACCACAAAGATATTCTTAGTGCATATATTATATATTATATATATATTTTGCATATATATATATTATTATTTTTTATTTATTATTTATTTTTTATTATTTATTATTTAATATATATATATTTTATTATTCAGCTAGAATCATGATCATTGAAACAACTTAATTTGTTAGAAGACTACACTGCATAAAGCAGATACACACAAAACAGAAAGACAGCTCTTCCTCTGAAGCTGTAACAGGTTTGGGTCCGGCAGTGGTGACTGGTGTGAGGAAATGCACGCCTGTCCAATTCCACAGTGTTTTTGTTTTGTTTTATAAAATGGAGCAGAGTTCACAATCAGGGACACTAACTTGTTATTCAACAGATTTTCTCTCTCTCTCTTTTTTTTTCTTTCAATTTGTTTGGTTTGAGCAAGGGTATCGATCTGTAAACCAAGCAGAATATTAATTCCTGACAATCTTCCTGCTTTAATCTCCTGAGTGCAGGGATGACCAATGAGAGGCACCATGCCTCACTATTTTTCTTTTGTATTTGATACAGGGGCTCATTATGACTATAGCATAAAAATATCAACTTCTGAGGCCACAGCATTAAAACTAGAGGAAGCAACTGTGCATGGTGGCACACCCATTTAGGACAAGAACTCATGAAGCAGAGATAGGAGATCTCTGAGTTCAAGGTTAGCATGGCCTACGAAATGAGTTATAGAATAGCCAGATGTATACAGAGAAACCTGGTATCAAAAACCACCACCAGTGCTGTGCGCGCGCACGCGCGTGTGCACACACACACACACACACACACACCAAGAGGGACTTGATTTTTAAAAGCTAATTAGACCATATTTTTCTGAAAAGAAGTATGTTTATAGAGCCAACATTGGGATTTGAGAATGGTAATGGGATAAGACATGTGGGATAATCAATAACAATATCCCTTACAGAAAGTCCCTTTTTTGCTGTGCTTGGTGGCACATATGTAATCCCAGCACTTGGGAAGGCAGAAGGCAGTTAGAGCTAACAAACCAACAACAAAAAAGTTCCTTTCTCTTAGTGGCTTAATCATAAAGGGCTTTGCCTGAAGCTTGCTTGGTGTTACATGGGTTAGACTGTTCCAGTCTGCCCTGCTGTCCTCTGTGACCTTCAAGCAAA
>JANHMN010000005.1:32963859-32980445 GCA_030674055.1 Rhabdomys pumilio | reverse complement strand
CACACACACACACACACACACACACACACACACACACACACACACAAATGTATATGCACCCATACACATATGTATGTATATGAAAAGGTCATAATGTAACCCATTATCACATATAACTAGTATATGCTAATAAAAGCATGAACAAAAAGAAAACTAAAGTTTCAGATTTTGGATTTTTTCCTTGGAATGCCCAAACTGTATGATACTGTGGGGACCACAGTGGAAAATAGAATGTAAAGAGTCTGACTATGTGGCGCCCATCCACACAGCTACTGAGTGGCAAGGCTCCCACAGGAACCCAGAACGTATAGCGGAGCACATTTTAGAACAGTGTGGCAACACCATCTCTGAGAACAGCAGGAGCAGTGGACACTTGCCAACCTTACATCACTCGGGCCTAGACATTGCTGGCTCAGATGCAGCTAAAGCAATAAAGTGGTTTTCAGAATTGGATCACTGGAGAGTTAGAACTGAAGGCTAGCTAGCCTCTTTTTCTCCCTACGAAGCCAAGGTGCTTCAAACAGATACTGACACACCTACGTTTGAAAAAAAAATTGTAATGTTCTGCTTTCTCAGTTATGAGGAGAAATTGGAAGCCAAAAGATCAACCCTATAAAAAGGGTTGTGATTGAATCTTACTTTCACACGTAGATTTAGATATTAAATGAATAAGACAAATCCTGGATAATTGCTCCCCCTGCTCCTTAATGTCCAACAGCCAAATAACCAAATATATAACCAAATACATTTATTCTGTGGAGTTTATCTTTGGGAATCTGGATACAAAACCAAACTAGCCTCTTACCAGAGCACAATTCCATCGCCAACTGCTTTGAACAGGTCATCAGTATTTGGGTTCATGGGTATGGCGTGTCTGCAATCGGGATCATTTTCTTCCTCTAAAATTATTTGAAGAAAGCAAGCAATCAGTTCATACACTCTGTTAATCCTTTGACCCAAACCCTATGCTTGTTGGCATAGTGCTGCTAAGAGATAATGCTTCACAAATATGTGGTCATCCTCTTTGAATACTCAGAGACGTGGAAGCAATACAGTGGCCATTACGGATTAATTAATACGTTTGTAGAAACAAAACAGCAGGCTAACTGATCTTTAGGGAAGTTACACAATGTATATAAATTGTATTTATATTACTGCGCACCTCCACTGTAATGAAGACTATTTTACTCTGTGTCTTACAAGCTACCAATGTCTATCACAGCTTTTTGACAAACATGTGACCCAAGACCTAACTATGTCACCAAGCCAGAGGAACATGCTTTTTAGGGCATCAGTATGTACTTGCCCCAGTGCACTGTACTAACCTAAGCACACCATGTCATGGTTACCTGAGTAAGAATGTTGGGTTCCTTCACTGGACAACTCTGAAGTTCCTCCCAGAGCACAAATCCCTTCTTTCCTGTTGATGGCTTTGCAGAAGGTTTTAGCAATATCACTGCTCTTGACCTCTTGGAAAATGTATCGATTAAAACAAGGTTGTTGGTTCACAATTTTCAAGCAAGCACAAGAACAAGCACATTGACCTCTGTTTTATCTGTCCATCACTTACGGTGTGCTCCACAGGCGGTGAGTGTTAAGAGGAAAACTGGCTTGCCTTTTGCAGGGCTACAGTATGGTTACTGAAGATGAAGCATCAATTTCACACACTCGCCAAACATATTCGGTGCTGCATGCATTGAATGCACTTTTAAGTTGTTTTTTTTTTTTAAAGTGTAGTTGAAAGGCACAGGTAAAACTGTTAATTTCACATGGTGAGGCATAGCTTTTTGTTCTTTTCTTAGAGAGAAGAGACTGATGGACAGACCCTTGTTTAACCACAATTCTTACCTTCAAACAAAAATGTATGACTTGGCCAAAGCACTATTCTGTGGTATGATGTGGTAGCTAAAATTCATTCACTCAAAAGCAACAGAGTAATAAAGGACAAAAGTGGCATGCTGGTGGCATACATGATCCTCAAGGAGAGCACATATGAAGTCGGCAGTATTGTTGATACTGCATACTCCACTGCTCTGCTGCGGTGGACTCAACCAAGTATTCTAAAATGTAAGAAAGAATGTAGACAACAAAGCCAGGACACGGTGGTGCACATTTGTAGTCATAGAACACAGGAGACAGAGGCAAGAGGATCTGTACAAGTTTGGGGCCAGCTGGACTTACATAAAAAGTTCCTGGTTTCTAGGGCTACATAGAAAATCTTTACCTCAAGAAGGAGGGGATAGGAAGCCATGGCAAAGACACTGACTTAAAGGGAAGAGCTGGCACTAAACAGAAGGATTACAAGTCCATGGCCACCCTGGACAACACGGTGAGACCTTGTCTAAAAATTAAAATTAAAACTGTGAAACTCCACTGGGCATTAGAGGTGAACACCTTTAATCTCAGCACTCTGAAGGCAGAGACAGGCTGGTCTCTGAATTCTAAGCCAGCCTGGTCTACAGTGTGAGTTTTAAGATAGCACAGAGAAACCCTGTCTCAAAACACAAACAAGAAGAACAAAAAAGTGAATTTGGAGTGGGTCAGTGACAGAGCACTCACCTTCTCCAGGCATTGCCAGGGTTTCAACCTCAGTTATGAGAAGGAGATGGAAGAGGAAGCACACTCATAAAAAGGCTTTTATTAATTGTCCTATTTGGGCATTTGAGTTCAGCTTATCTTCCCATTGCAGAACCTGGAGGACAGGTTAACTTTTTAAAAAATAAATTTTCCTTTTTAGAAAAAATTTATTTTTATTTCATATGCATTGGTGTTTGTCTGCATGTATAGAAGGTGCCTGATCTCCTACAACTGGCGCTACAGACGGTTGTAAGCTGCCATGTGGGTGCTGGAAATTGAACCCCAGTCCTCCAGGAAGAGCAGACAGTGCTGTTAATTACTGAGCCATCTCTGCAGCACCAGAACTTAAACAGGGTAGAAGAATGTAAGCTTTGTGTCCTGGTTTAATAATGTGAATGAGTGAGCATCCTTAAAATCTGTTCTAGACTTCTGATATTCTCAAATTAGTTTCCTTCTGAAATTTCTGTTTACAGTGAGCATGCTTCAGTTTAACACTGTCAGCTAGGAACAAACCTGGCAACTTGCTAATAATCATTCTTCAAAAATTGAATGTACTATTGTTGTCGGAGGGACACACAAGTGGGGATCAGAGAACAATTCTGAGGAGCTGGTTCTCTCCTTCCGCCTTTAAGTGCACTCTGGAGATCAAATCCAGGTCAGCAGGCTTGCTAAGCAAATGCCTACCCCCTGAGCCATCCTTCAGGGTCATGAAAGTTTTGCTAAATGCTTTTAGAACCCCTCTTTAACTGGAACCATAAACAAAAGAATTGCTAAACAGAACAGAACTCATGTCAAAGGCTTTTAATGCTGCTGACTCATAGAGACTGTCATTCTTTTCCCTGGACAAGGTCACCTTTGCTTGAAGGTCACAGAGGACAGCAGGGCAGACTGGAACAGTCTAACCCATGTAACACCAAGCAAGCTTCAGGCAAAGCCCTTTTGTAATTAAGCCACTAAGAAATGAGGAAAGTAGTCTGATTTACTTTTGCCTTGATATTCAACTGTTTGGGACCTCAGTCCACAGTGCTCTGAGATTACTTAGGTCAGAACAGTGCTTCCCAGACCACTGAAATTAGAAGTTGTGTGTAAGAGATGCACTGAAAAGATGCTGAATCTCTGGGATTTTCTCGATCACACAAGCCAGGTCTGGAGCACTCTCTGTTATGAATGTCTAAATCTTCCTGTATAAGATGGGGGCGGAGCTTGGGCAGCTTTGCACAGAAGTAGGACTGTTATACCCTTCCTCTACGAGGTAATGTGCCAGACTTCATGGGAATAAGGGTGTTGAGGTACCCTGGTCATAAGTAAGATTTCTGACAAACTCTGTGAAATGTAAAATTCTATACCTATTTGTCAGAGGGGTAAAATTTCTGATTCTTTTCAATAAAATAAAAATGCCTATTTTGCATTGGAGAAAACGTAAATACCTTGTGGATCAGAGGAAATTTCAGTGTTGTTTGATCAGCTTCCAATTATTTTTTCAGTATTTAGAATGTCCATGCATTTTGTGAGCTGTGCGAAAGTCCAGGCAGCAGTTGTTCCATTATTCCAACAGGTTGAATGGTTATCTTTGGGCTATGAAGCCTTTGGTCAGATGAAATAAGTCCAAAGCACCTTTCTTCAGTGAAGAAATGTTTCAGAATATATGTAGTAGGAATAAGTTTGGAAGTAATCCTAGACAGATGGGATAGAGCAGGTATACAATGTCAGTAGATAAAGATCTATTGACACGGTGCAAGAGAGGGTAGGTGTGAGTCTCCCTTGGAGACAAGGACTTCAGGCAAATGTGGGCATTAGGAGAAAGTGTTGTTGTCCCCTAAACAGAGGCAAACAGGAAATATTTACGAGCAGGCATGGGGTGTCTGAGGCTGCTGTATGCAGAGGGAAAGACACCAAAGCCCAACTATGAAAGGATGGCATTACAGACCTCTTGGACAAAGAGTGTGAATTTGAGGACTACTGGAACAAATGGAGTTATTCTGATGTCCCTTTCTGATGAAATGTTGGATGTGAGACACAGTTAAGTGGAATTGTTGTACCCACGTTCATTAGAAAGAGAATGGCTTGAAATCCTTCTTGATCAGGAGTGTAATTACTGAGGACCTTTTAGATTGGAAATGCAGTTTGGGGCCTTTGGCAGGTAGAGATGATCTCAGGTCCTGTCAGTCTTATAAGATAGATATTGGACCCTATTATATACAAAGGGTGCACTGGATACATAATGGACAGAAGTTGGTTGTCTAAAGCAATGATGTTTAGGAGTAGAAGATGAAAGCATACTTAGATCTGCTGAAAGTCCCAAACCTCTTTAAGGATAAGCAAGTGTCCCAGCCTACCTTGAGCAGGGGAGATAGGACTGCTTCACGGTTTAGAAGATTCCCATCCTCAGGTACACTGTGGCAGGCCTGGCAGCAATCTAAGCATTATTCACCAGTCATGACTGTCAGTCTCTAAGTCCTCCTGGAGTTTGTCATCAGCTACATGGGTAAGTGCATGAGGGATGGTATGAAAAACAGAAGACTTAAGTTCAGACTCTGTTAACACAGAGCAGAATTAAATGATGCCTCTTTGATCACACAGGTATTTTCTTAGTGGCCATGGTTAGAGGGAAATGATCTAAAGTTCACCATTAGAGGGTTATGTTTGAGGCCCATATGTAGGTAGGGGATGATTTGAGCACCCTTTGATCTTGGTCCCCTTGGGCCAAATGACAATTCTGAAATCCCAGTAGTGAACTCCAGTCATTTTTCTTACTGACCTTGGACAGAAGGGGAAGGTTTAGAGTAATAGTTGAAAGAGCAGAAAGGCCTGAAGGCCACCTATCCAAAGTTAAATGCTGATGCCCTTCCATCCAAAAGGGGTGGTGTGAGATGCCTGGAGAACATGAGCAGTTTGAGTAGCCTGTATTCATAAATGCAGCACCTGGGGTCATCCTGAACTGCTTCGATTAGAAAGAAAGTGCCTGGCCACGTTTAACCCAATCGCAAGATCCAATCACCTCACTGTGCAGAAGGAAAACATCTGGTTTACCTTGGGTATGGTACTGCATCATTTGCGTCCAAATACTCTTCCAAAACCTTCCACTATCCATATATTGCACATCCTGTTGGGAAGAGTACAAGAAGCAATCAGCACCCTCTTCCATCAGGATGAGAGATTTTCTGAACTCTGATGCTCCCTCGAGGTTGTATTGGTGTGTGTATATCAGTAAATGAGAGACAGGAACATTACATTTCTGACAACCACCTCTAGGAAGATCACATATCTGTTAGTTTTAGATTTCTCTGCCTTCTGTTCTACACACAGACACTTGTGAGGTCTCACTGTGAGGTTGCAATTGTGTTTGCCTGGCAATCTTGGTCACAGGGATTAGCACTAATGTAAGACGAGTGTAAGGTGCCCTTGGAATGAAACTATGAACTAGGGCATCCCATAGCTAGAGGCTACATCTGAAGCTCTTAGGACTACAGCTGGAATGAATGAGTTCCTCTTGGCCATAGGAGCCAAACCTGTGGTCTCTGTCATCATTGTTTCATGAAACAAACACCAGGAACTAGATGCCTATAGTCCTTGTGGTTGAAGGAGGAAATCATAGCCTCCTTTTGCACTCTACTGAACTGGATGTGAGTGGATTTGATTCTGGCTTCTACAGAGGGAATAGCCTAAGGCTTACTTGACCTGGGGCCTCTTTAGGGAGAAGAGAAATGACTGAGGCCCACTTTCAAAGAAACAGAAAGTTTGAGGGTATTTTTTCTAAATGAGTACTTTAGACCACCTTGGGCAAATGGGGAAGGTCTGCTGTAGGTTTAGTCATAGGAGGGAGGTCTGACATTCTCTTCAGTAAAGTGAAAGGACTGAGGTAACTTGGGAAGAGAGGAAGTACTGGGCCCTTTATGAGAAAGAGAAAACTTTGAAACCAGGTTGTACAAAGGTATGGGTTAGGAAGCCCTAGGAGAGGGGGTAAGTGCCATGCAGCACCCTGTTACACGTGAGTGTCCCTGTTACCTTATTCAGTATAGGAAGGTCCCAGCACTGCTCTTCAGCTTCTAACTCTCCTTTAGTTGGTAGAGGTTCCACATCTTGTGTTTGGTCTGGAGGAGTTCAGGCAACAAGACAAAGGTTTTTCAAACAGCCTGGATGCCTGTCTATGGTTAGGTTGCCTCCTTCAGTTCTTAATATGTTCATGTATGGGCAGCAAGAATGTGATTGGACTGTAGAGCATAACATAGGATCCAGTCAATAATTCTCCACATAGGACCTGGGACCTCAAACCAGAGTGTAACAATATATTTCCTAGCCACCGTGGTAAAAGGTAAAAGGCTAGAATCTCTCTTATTATAGTATATATATTGGAGATATTTCAAAGACATAAGAGAATGCTTGAGGATACAAGGCACGATACACTATTATTCAAAAGAGCATATTTAATGTCACCTTTGGAATAATGTGTGAGTTTCCTTAGGTCAAAGACAGTGGTTCACATCCCCCCTTGCAGAGCTAGACAAGATCCAAGGTGACATTGCTGGAGAAGGGAAGGGCAGAGGCCAAGATCTCTCAGACACTACACAAAACAAGGAGTGTGCAATATCTGGGCAACAGAGGATTTCTGAGAACTTCTTCTCAGAATGGGAACTTCTAAGACCTCCTTCAACAAAGGAGAAATCCTGAAGGTCTTGGTTCATAAGGAAGAGGTCCCCAGTCATATTTTGCAGAACAGAAATATCCAGTTCTCCCATCGTCAGCAGGGGAAGGTTCTAGGCTATGTTGGGTACTGGAGGAATGTTCTGACTTTGCCTCAGTAGCTTCCAAGTATTTTCCCCATATGCATACCCTGTGTAAAGCCTTTGAGAGTCTAGGCAATGATCACAACAATGTTCCAACAGGATAAGTAGTTATGCAAGCATTGATGTTTCCTCAAGGCTGTGTCCAACTGCCCACATCTGTGAATAAATGATAGGAATTTTTGAAGACCAACTTTGACACACAGCATATGAACGCAGATTTCATCTTCTATCCTATGATCTAAAAACAGAGAAATGTGAGGTACCATTGGTTGCAAATGTGTTGTTAGGATATCTTGGACAGAGAGGTTAGCTTTAAAGAAAATTTAGTTAATAGGGTTGTTTTGAGGCTTGGAAAGAAGAGAAGGTCTGGTGGTTCTTTAGTTGCACAGGTTGACCTGAAGTCCCCTAGTGTAGAGAATGGATGTCTGAAACACCCTTTTGGCACAGGGGCTAGTTATGAGAACCCTTTCAAAAGACTTTGATTTCCCAGGGCCCCTTTTGCAGAAATTGAAGGTCTAAAATCCATTTGGTGGGTGGAGATAGACGATAGCCCCACAATCCTACTGGGAAGACAAACAGGGAATGTTAGATGCTCTTTTATGTAGAATGAGTGGTATAAAGCTCCCTTGATCTGACAGCCCTTTAAGGAGAAAAGACTCAAAGCAACTTGGTAGGAATAGGAATATATAAGGACCACGTAAGGCATAATATGTGCTCAAGGCCCCACTTGGCAAATGGGGTCTAGGGCAATGTTAGTCTTAGGAGAGTTCTGCCATTCTGTTCAATGTAGGGAGAAGGAGTAAGTTAACATTGGGAAAAGTGAGCCCCAGGTAAGAAAGGAAAACTCTGAGGCCCTATTGACAGAATCTCCTTCAGGCAGTGTGAAGGTGCCATATACACTTCTGTCAAAGGTAAAGTCCTAGGTACCTTATACAGTGGAGAAAGTTTCCAGCAGTGATCATAAGCTTCCAGTTCTCATTCAGAGTTTTGTATCTTTATAGCTTGTGTTCATTCTGGGAGAGAGCAGGCAGGAACTTACTTCATTTTCCCAAGGTTTAGATGACTGTTGCTGGCTAGGTTACTTTTAGTTTGTTCAGCTGTCCAGGTCTAGGCAGAAATGTTGAAGTTATTACGTTTCTATGGACTTGCCTGGTGTGAGATGGCACAGTTCCTATGCTCTCATTCTAAACTTGGACTATTGGACCTCAAGCCAGAGTGGACAAGGGTCCCTTGTTTAATAAAGGAGTCACTTTTGGGACTATGCCTGATCAGTTAGGTAGAAAACCTACTTTGACTATATGTGAGAAGGTCATGGGCCCCATTGTTGAGAGAGAGAGAGTATGTTGGGAGGATAGAGAAGAGCAGGAAGGTCACATAATCGCTCAGGCAAAAGTTGACCTTGGGAACTGAAAGAAGGTGCAGAAAATACCTTATCCGGTGCAAATGTCCTCACAGTCCAGAATACCCATGTGCTCTGGGACTCTGAGGTGTGCTTCCCAGCAAACAGAGAGTTTTTTTTTCTTACAAATTGGTTGGTAATCTCTGGCTCTATGTTCTCCACAAGCTGTTCAGCAGCAGCACGGGCATGGGTAACAAAGATGGACCTGCTACATTTCAAGTGGCAAACTAAAAGATAGAAGTTAAATCAGGGCTCATATTTTTACTGTCAGGTCCAAGGACATCATTTCATGTCCCAGGATATCCATTCAGAGTGGTCTGTAATCCCTTAACTCATTTGAGTATGACTTGTCACCCAGGTCAGAAAGGAAACATGAAGACCTCTTAGAGAAACAGAACTGAGTATTCTATGACGAGAAGTGGATTCTCGGAGGAAACCATTTTTAGGAGATATTTCCTCAAAATATTATGGGAATTTTTATACTCTGATCATCTCTCCTGTCACAAGGATATCCAGCACCTCCATTCTTCCCTGGGGTGCTCACTCCTTCTGCCTTTGATTAAGGAGGCATCATATTTTCCCACTGAAGCAAAGGGAGCCTCAGATCATTCCAGCATGTCCAAAGGAGGCTTAAACGTTCATTTAGGTCGAGGAATCCTGTACAACTGCCTGAACATCTGTGTGAGTGTTCGTGTCAGTGGCTTCGCTGTAGGCTCGGTAATCAGAAGAATTTGTATTAAGTCCCTTTCAAACTTAAGGGTATGTGTACATTTCCCTTATTCCAAGAAGATGGAATGTATGCTCCTTCTTTGACAGAGTATGTATGTCAAACATTCTTCATTGCCTCATAACTGAATGTACAGTTTTCCTTGAGCTGAAGGAGAAATCTGTGAAACAATAGGAAAAATATCTGAGGCTCTGTCCACAATATCAGGAAGTTGTGGACTATTGTTTCCCAGATTTCTCCTTCAGCTCAAGGGAAACTGTAGGTTAACTAAGAATGCAATGAAGAATCTTTGACATACATACTCTGTCAAGAAAAACACATACATTATATCTCCTTGGAATAAGGGAAATCTAAACATACCCTTAAATTTGAAAGGGAGTTAATACAAATTCTTCTGATTACGGAGCCTACAGAGAAGCCACTGACATGAAAACTCACACAGATATTCAGGAAGTTGTATGGGATTCCTCGGCCTAAATGAATGTTTAAGCCTCCTTTGGACAAACTGGAATGATGTGAGGTTTCCTTTGTTTCAGTGGGAAAATATGATGCCTCCCTAATCAAAGGCAGAAGGAGTGAGTACCCCTGGGAAGAAAGGAGGTGATGATATCTTTGAAACAGGAGAGATGATCAGAGTATAAAAATTTCCATAATATTTTGAGCAAAAATTAAATTGCTTACCTTAGCTCATAAGGAAGGTCCCAGAATTTCCTCACCTTTGAACTGTTCTTCACAGTCTAGGATATCCATATCTTTAGCTGAAGCAGCAGGAGACCAAATATACATACCATGATTCATGATCACCATGGGTATTGTCCTCAGCATTGTTGCCTCCTAAGAATTAATTTCAACCAACCAGAATTGAGCTAGACTGATGATTTCACAATATGTCATGTGACTCTACTCAAGGAAGTGGCATAAGTTTCCAGGATTTGCTTCTTCCTCTTGGTTTCTGTGAACTTTGAGCAAACAGAACAATGCTCCCCTGTCAGAAGTAAAATATCCCACAAGCCTCTGAGCAGAAGGGATTGTTGTGAGAGCATATTGGGTCAAAGGAGTACCTTTTAAGGCCTCAATCATCAGAGGAAGAAAAATACCAAAATTTTGGAAAGGAGAAAGGCCCTTGACCCTGTTGGACAGTAGGGGAGTATCCCTGTTTACCTTCTGCCTTCTGTAGAGGAGGTTGGTCCAGGCACTCCAGTCCTCGACGTCTTCAGAGAACTCTAGAAAATTCTTATCTCTGAAGACTCCACTGCAGACTTGACAGTGATCTGGGATTTCTTCTGACTAGTTGGGTCCAAGTCCCTGGATCTGTTCTCTATTTAAACTTAAAATAAGCCTCACAGGTGTGGGTGTGGAGGGCAATTACCTTTCTGGTGAGCAGATTAAAGATGTCCTTGGATCCAGGCCATGGGACTTGAATCTAGAGTTCTCTGAGGTTTTTCTTTGGGGGGTGGTCAAAGGTGTATTTCCTGACCAATAAAGTCTGAGGGAGACTCTCTGGTGTCTCTTACTTGAATGGTAGTAGACCTGAATCAGCCATGAACAAAGAGAGATGCTTCTGTGCATTCTTGGTCACAAGGATTCAATCTGAAGCACACTACAGTTGAGCCCTAATGTTTGAGACACACTCCTCAGTCACAAAGTCAATCCTATAGCTTGCTTCATCAGAGGGGCGTGTCTCAGACCCCTCCAGTGCAGACAGAGGAAGAATAAAATGCTTTTAGTCAAGGTCAGCTGACCCCTTTGGCATAACCTAATGTCAGGGGCTACTATGGTTAGAGAAAATAAGGCTAAGGCCCTCTTCAGAAGGTGTTCCAACTGGGTATAAGCCCCCTTGAAGTCATGGCTTAGTTTACTTCTGAGGGGGCATGACTTGATGGAATTATTAGCTGGAGGCATAAATTGTCATGGTTTTATATGGGTCCATCTGAGGCCCCAGTTTGACTTCATCAATTCTATTGCACGTTGACAGTAAAAGGGCTGTATTTGTGGTCTTCTTGTCAAGGTCCGAAGTCCTTTGCTTATTATGTCATAGATCTTAAGACATCTTCCATCATTGAGGACCTATGTGACACCTTCATTCTGAAGTGGTAACTCTGAGGTCAATTTGAGCGATTAATGAATGTCTGAGATTTCAGGTTCTCAAAGGAATTGTATGCTAATGCTCCCTTGAAAACTGGGGACTTTCTGACACATTTGATGTTGAGGGGGTACATAGGAAACCATTTGAATTATTGGTGAAAGTTGAGAAACACATTGGTGCTAGACAGTTAAGATCAAGTTCACTTCGGCTATTGGGGGAGATCTCAGGATCCCTTGGTCCAAACAGAAATTTGGAAGATCAGTAGTTCTTAAGCTGTATGTCTGAAGCCTACTTGAGAAAGCCTGGAGTGCATTTGGTTTCCTGGTTTAGACAGGGTATGCCTGAAGACTCCTGGAGCCCTTGAGAATGATTTGAGCTCCACTTCAGAGATTGGGGAAAGTGTGAGTCTTCCTGGTTCTTGTCAGAAACACACTTTGAAGGAACCGTGGACAAAATGAGAATGTTGGCAAATTTCAAAACAATCAAGGATATCATTCTTTAGAGGCAGAAAGTCTCATGTTATGTTGGGGAAAGCAGAAATTCAAAGACTCTTGTATCATGGGAAGATCAAGAGTCAAGTTGGAGAGTAAAGAAGGCCTGAATATTTCCTTATTCAGTCTTCATGGGAACCTAGAACAGCTTTATCATGCAGGCCAGGCAGCAGTGTAATCAATCTCCAGCACCCTAAGAGGTGGTCCACATCTAGGTCTCCTGATAAATCAGCTGCTTACTGTGAACATGGCATGGCTTTCTTATTTCTGCTGACCAACTTCAAAAATATATATACATATACATATGCAGGGTTTATGACTTTGTGTGCTACTCTTAGGCACTGGGTCTTGTTCTTTGAACAAAGGTCACGAGGTCAGAGGATCAAAGTAAGATGCACTCAGTGCAACTTAGATAGAGGAAGTAGATTTTTCACTAATTAGGTCAGATCAAGTTGGCCTAGAGCCACATTGGCCAGAAGAAGCACATGTACTCTCCATGAGGAGCAAATTGTCTAGCAAGCCCTTTTGGCTAAAAATTGTGGGGTGGCTGATATCCTCTTGGGGTGTTTCGGAGAGCTTGACACCCCCATTGGGACTTTTTACATCTAGAGATGTCTTAGTGACTTCTTGGTCTGCAAGAGATGGTTTCAGAGCTTTTTGGGTATCAGAAATATTCCTCTGTCTTCTCCTGGTAAAAGAAGTGTGTCTAAGCATCTCATGAGGAGAGAAGCTCTCTTCATGAGAGGCAGTGGTTTGTGTGTCCTCTTCTGTAGAGATGGAGGATGCTATGCCCTCTTGAGGAGTAGCTTTCAGTTTTCTATCATTTTGTGGAAGATGAAGAATGTCTGAGCTCTCTTTTTGACAAAGAGGATGGTTTGCAACTCTCATGTTAAGAATTAGAAGCTTGAGTGCCCCTTTGGTCAGAAGGGGCCTTTTTTGATGTGGTTTTGGTAGACTTGGACTGTCTGTGAGTGCCTTGGGGATGTGGGGGACTTATGAGGCTCTCCTCAGGAGATGGTGAGGATCCACTCGTCACTTCTCATTTTTGGCAGAATCAGAAGTGACGAGGTTTCTGTTCGTCTCAATTTTAAGCTTTGCACCCCTTTTGGTCAGGTTTGCAAGCTCTTACCCCTGTTTTGGAAGAATGGCAGAGTTCCCAACCCTCATCTTCTGATGGCACAGATTTCAAATCTGTTTGATCTAAAGAGGCATGTCTTGATCTCATTTTCCCCCAATTTAGAATGTCTGGAGCAACCTCCTGGAGAGGGAGAATGACTGAGACCTTCTTCAGGAGGGGAACTGGAAGTGGGACTTGAGTCTTTTTTGGCATACTTGAAAGATGTGAGGCTACTTTCAGCAGAAGAGATACGTCTTAAGACATCAAGTTCTGAAAGGGAAGATCTGATATCCCCTTCAGGAAATGGGGCAGATTTCAATATCCTTTGGGTAGAATTGAAAAGTCTAGGACCTTTCTTGGGAAAAGGGGGATGTTTCTGGCGTTCTTTATGAGAAGAGATAGGGATAAAGTCATCATATGCACAAAGTGACAGTCCCAGAAACTGTTGAAAAGGAAGTTTCCACAGTGTCTTGGGTAGATGACATAGGTTCTAGAAGGTCCTGGGCTGGTTGAGAAAGTTCTAGAGTTTCCTGGGGGAGATGTTGTTGTTCCCAGGATCCCTTGTTCAGATTCTAAAGGGCCGAAAGCACCTTCATTAGGTTTCAAATCCTCAGAGCCCCTGGTAGAGATGGCAAAGATTCTAGAGTACCTGACACAGAATCTGAAATCTTAAAAGTGGATTGGGTATATGGCAGAGCTTCTTCTGACTCCAGACTAAGTGATGAAGGAGATGGAAATTTGATGGGTTCTTGTGCAGGTGGAAAAGTTTCTATAATCTCTTAGGTGAAAGATGGTATTTTTGCAGTGTTTTGTGTACATGTCAATGTTTCTAGTGTGCCCAGGGCAGATTCAGAAAGTCCAAGATCTGGATTAGATGGAGAGTATATCCTAAAGCCTCTTTTTCCAAACAGGTTCCTGGGGAATCTTGGGATAACAAGGAACATTCTGAAAGCCCTTGGGCAGATGTCAATGTTTCTAGAACATGCTGGGCAAAGAGGGAAGGTTTGAGAGACAGTAAGTCTGGTTGTGACACTCAAATCCAATTAGACAGATGGAGAAGGTCCTAGACTCACTGTGGTAGACGCTGAAAATGTGAAATCACCTTGTGAAGCTTTGGATGTTCCTGGATTGTCATTTGTACAGGTGTAACCTTCCAGATTCCCCTGTAAAGACAGGCAAGGGCCTCCAGCTTCTTGAACAGATAACAGAGGTCCTGGATTCACTTGAACAGATAGAGACATTGTCAAAGGACCTAGGGAAGATGATACAGATCCTAGTGTTCCTTGACCAGATAAAGAAATCACCATGGGACCTTTGGAAGAATGCATAGATCCTGAAGATTCTGAAGCAGATGGATCTGTTTGTTGGGCCCTTTGAGCAGAATTCAAAGACTCATTTGGTCCCTGGCATGACGTAGAAGGTCCTAGAGTACCCTCTGTAGGTTTAGAGAGATCAAAAGTCCCTTCTACAGAAAGGGAGGTATCTGAAAGACTTAGGGAAGAAAATAATGGGCAAAGTTGGGCAGATATTGAAAGTTCCAGAGGTGAGCCACCAGATACCACATGTCCTGGGGTAGCTGTTGAAGAGTTTTCCACACCTGGTGCAGATGATGAATATCCTAGAGGCCCCTGGGGAGATGTCAAAGGCTCAACAAAGCCTTGTGCAGTTGCAGAAATTGTCAGAGATCCTTGTTCAGATTTCAAAGTTCCTGCCGTCTTTTGAGCAGAGTGGGTATATCCCTGACACACTGGAGTAGATGCTGAATCTGCTACTGTGCAGGGCGTAGAGGTGGACTGTGTTCCTGTACCTTGTGTATGTAAAGGACTTGAAAGACTTTGGGGAGATGTAGAATGTTGGGCAGACCCTTGAGTAGATGTGGATTGACATACTGTCCCCTGTGTAGATAGACAGGGACTCACAGCTCCATGAGCAGAATCTGAAGATGCTTGAGTCCCTTGTTCTGAGGAGGAAAGACCCAGAGGATTATAAGAACCTTCAGAAGATTGTGATGTATTCATTATTATCTGGGCTGAGATGGAAAGACTCAGAAGTCCCTGAGCTGATTGCAAAGGTGCTAGATACTCTTGACTGGATGCGAAAGTTTCTGCACCTCTTTGGGTAGAAGATGAATGTCTGCCAGGTTCTGGAGGTGATGTGGGCAATGTTCCTAGAGTAGCTGATGCAGGATGTGAAGATGCTACATTCTCCCTCACTACTGGCAAATGGCCCAAGGTATTCTGTGTTTCTTTGTCTTGTCCCAATATTCCCGTGGAACATACTGCAGGTTCTAGATTCCTTTGGTTGGAGGAAAAAGAACTTTGCACAGACAAAGTTTCCTCTGCTGCCCTGGACAGTTCCTTGGGCTTCTGAGAAGATAGCAAAGCTCCTAGAACCCCTGGAGCAGGTACAAGATGCTCATGAGCACCTAGTACAGGTGGGCAATGTCCTACGTCTGATGGTGAAGTACAAGAGGCTTCTTGAGATTTCTGGTTAGGAAGGAAAGGAGCAGTGGCCCTTGGGGAAGACGGGGATCTTTGTGCATCATGCTGGGCAGATGAAGAAAATCTCATAGCTGCCTGGCAGGAAGTTGGAGGTTGCAAAGTGTTTTGAGCAGATGACGCAGTTTGTACAGTCACTTGTTTAGATATGGGCAGTTTTAGAGACTCTTGTTCAGAAAGGGAATGTCCAAAAGCCTCTTGAGAAGATGAAGAAAGGCCTAAAGTTCCATGTGCAGATATAGAAATTCCCAGAGTCCTTTGATCAGATGGCAAAGACTCTGGGAGCACCTGAGTATTTTGGGTAGACTCTAAAGGTCCTGGTGTTGGTGGCAATGTCTCCACAGTCTGCTTTGAAGACATGGACTGTCCTACTACGTGTGGTGCAGGTAGGGAATTCCCAGCAGTGCGCTGAGCAGATGGGTAAGATCCTAGAGTCACTTGTTTAGATTTAGTCACTTTCAGAGTCCCTTTAGCTGAGAGGCAAGGTGCCACACCCCCTTGATCAGATTGAGATAATGACGATGCAGTCTCTTGTAGTGGTGCAGAAAGACCCAGATATTCACCTGGATGTGATGATATTACAGATCCCACAGCTCCTGATGCAGATTGAGAAGATTCCACATCTTCCCCCACACATGGCAAGTGCTCCAAGGTACTCTGGGTGCATGTATATTGTGCCAACGCCCCTGTGGAACATGATGAATGTTCTCTATTCCTTTGGATGGATGACAAAGAATTTTGCACTGGCAAATCTCCCTTTGAAGTTGTGATTTTTTTCTTGTGCCCTCGAGGAATTCGCAAAGGTCCTATAGCAGCTGAAGTAGATAGTGAATGTGCCTGACCACCTGGTGCAGATGAGCGGTGTTCTGCATAATCTGGTGAAGATAAAGAAGTTCCCAGATTTTCC
>JANHMN010000005.1:32950592-32963759 GCA_030674055.1 Rhabdomys pumilio | reverse complement strand
GGAAAATCTGGGAACTTCTTTATCTTCACCAGATTATGCAGAACACCACTCATCTGCACCAGGTGGTCAGGCACATTCACTATCTACTTCAGCTGCTATAGGACCTTTGCGAATTCCTCGAGGGCACAAGAAAAAAATCACAACTTCAAAGGGAGATTTGCCAGTGCAAATTTCTTTGTCATCCATCCAAAGGAATGGAGAACATTCATCATGTTCCACAGGGGCGTTGGCACAATGTACATGCACCCAGAGTACCTTGGAGCACTTGCCATGTGTGGGGGAAGATGTGGAATCTTCTCAATCTGCATCAGGAGCTGTGGGATCTGTAATATCATCACATCCAGGTGAATATCTGGGTCTTTCTGCACCACTACAAGAGACTGCATCATCATTATCTCAATCTGATCAAGGGGGTGTGGCACCTTGCCTCTCAGCTAAAGGGACTCTGAAAGTGACTAACTCTAAACAAGTGACTCTAGGATCTTCCCCATCTGCTCAGCGCACTGCTGGGAATTCCCTACCTGCACCACACATAGTAGGACAGTCCATGTCTTCAAAGCAGACTGTGGAGACATTGCCACCAACACCAGGACCTTTGGAGTCTACCCAAAATACTCAGGTGCTCCCAGAGTCTTTGCCATCTGATCAAAGGACTCTGGGAATTTCTATATCTGCACATGGAACTTTAGGCTTTTCTTCATCTTCTCAAGAGGCTTTTGGACATTCCCTTTCTGAACAAGAGTCTCTAAAACTGCCCATATCTAAACAAGTGACTGTACAAACTGCGTCATCTGCTCAAAACACTTTGCAACCTCCAACTTCCTGCCAGGCAGCTATGAGATTTTCTTCATCTGCCCAACATGCTGCACAAAGATCCCCGTCTTCCCCAAGGGCCACTGCTCCTTTCCTTCCTAACCAGAAATCTCAAGAATCCTCTTGTACTTCACCATCAGACGTAGGACATTGCCCACCTGTACTAGGTGCTCAGGAGCATCTTGTACCTGCTCCAGGGGTTCTAGGAGCTTTGCTATCTTCTCAAAAGCCCAAGGAACTGTCCAGGGCAGCAGAGGGAACTTTGTCTGTGCAAAGTTCTTTTTCCTCCAACCAAAGGAATCTAGAACCTGCAGTATGTTCCACAGGAATATTGGGACAAGACAAAGAAACACAGAGTACCTTGGGCCATTTGCCAGTAGTGAGGGAGAATGTAGCATCTTCACATCCTGCATCAGCTACTCTAGGAACATTGCCTACATCAGCTCCAGAACCTGGCAGACATTCATCTTCTACCCAAAGAGGTGCAGAAACTTTCGCATCCAGTCAAGAGTATCTAGCACCTTTGCAATCAGCTCAGGGACTTCTGAGTCTTTCCATCTCAGCCCAGATAATAATGAATACATCACAATGTTCTGAAGGTTCTTATAATCCTCTGGGTCTTTCCTCCTCAGAACAAGGGACTCAAGCATCTTCAGATTCTGCTCATGGAGCTGTGAGTCCCTGTCTATCTACACAGGGAACCATATGTCTATCCACATCTACACAAAGGCCTGCCCAACATTCTACATCTGCCCAACGGCTTTCAAGTCCTTCTTTACATACACAAGGTACAGGAACACAGTCTACCTCTACACACTGCACAGTAGCAGACTCACCATCTACTCCAGTGTGTCAGGGATATACCCTCCCAGCTCAAGAGACGGCAGGAACTTTGAAATCTGAACAAGGATCTCTGACAATTTCTGCAACTGCACAAGGCTTTGTAGAGCCGTTGCCATCTCCCCAGGGGCCTCTTGGATATTCATCATCTGCACCAGGTGCACAAAAAACTTCAACAGCTGCCCCAGGACATGTGGTATCTGGTGGCTCACCTCTGGAACTTTCAATATCTGCCCAACTTTGCCCATTATTTTCTTCCCTAAGTCTTTCAGATACCTCCCTTTCTGTAGAAGGGACTTTTGATCTCTCTAAACCTACAGAGGGTACTCTAGGACCTTCTACGTCATGCCAGGGACCAAATGAGTCTTTAAATTCTGCTCAAAGGGCCCAACAAACAGATCCATCTACTTCAGAATCTTCAGGATCTATGCATTCTTCCAAAGGTCCTATAGAAATTTCTTTATCTGGGCAAGGAACACTAGGATCTGTATCATCTTCCCTAGGTCCTTTGACAATGTCTCTATCTGTTCAAGTGAATCCAGGACCTTTGTTATCTGTTCAAGAAGCTGGAGGCCCTTGCCTGTCTTTACAGGGGAATCTGGAAGGCTACACCTGTACAAATGACAAGCCAGGAACATCCAAAGCTTCACAAGGCGATTTCAAGTTTTCAGCGTCTACCACAGTGAGTCTAGGACCTTCTCCATCTGTCTAATTGGATTTGAGTGTCACAACCAGACTTACTGTCTCTCAAACCTTCCCTCTTTGCCCAGCATGTTCTAGAAACATTGACATCTGCCCAAGGGCTTTCAGAATGTTCCTTGTTATCCCAAGATTCCCCAGGAACCTGTTTGGAAAAAGAGGCTTTAGGATATACTCCATCTAATCCAGATCTTGGACTTTCTGAATCTGCCCTGGGCACACTAGAAACATTGACATGTACACAAAACACTGCAGAAATACCATCTTTCACCTAAGAGATTATAGAAACTTTTCCACCTGCACAAGAACCCATCAAATTTCCATCTCCTTCATCACTTAGTCTGGAGTCAGAAGAAGCTCTGCCATATACCCAATCCACTTTTAAGATTTCAGATTCTGTGTCAGGTACTCTAGAATCTTTGCCATCTCTACCAGGGGCTCTGAGGATTTGAAACCTAATGAAGGTGCTTTGGGCCCTTTAGAATCAGAACAAGGGATCCTGGGAACAACAACATCTCCCCCAGGAAACTCTAAAACTTTCTCAACCAGCCCAGGACCTTCTAGAACCTATGTCATCTACCTAAGACACTGTGGAAACTTCCTTTTCAACAGTTTCTGGGACTGTCACTTTGTGCATATGATGACTTTATCCCTATCTCTTCTCATAAAGAACGCCAGAGACATCCCCCTTTTCCCAAGAAAGGCCCTAGACTTTTCAATTCTACCCAAAGGATATTGAAATCTGCCCCATTTCCTGAAGGGGATATCAGATCTTCCCTTTCAGAACTTGATGTCTTAAGACGTATCTCTTCTGCTGAAAGTAGCCTCACATCTTTCAAGTATGCCAAAAAAGACTCAAGTCCCACTTCCAGTTCCCCTCCTGAAGAAGGTCTCAGTCATTCTCCCTCTCCAGGAGGTTGCTCCAGACATTCTAAATTGGGGGAAAATGAGATCAAGACATGCCTCTTTAGATCAAACAGACTTGAAATCTGTGTCATCAGAAGATGAGGGTTGGGAACTCTGCCATTCTTCCAAAACAGGGGTAAGAGCTTGCAAATCTGACCAAAAGGGGTGCAAAGCTTAAAATTGAGACCAACAGAAACCTCGTCACTTCTGATTCTGCCAAAAATGAGAAGTGACGAGTGGATCCTCACCATCTCCTGAGGAGAGCCTAATAAGTCCCCCAAATCCCCAAGGCACTCACAGACAGTCCAAGTCTACCAAAACCACATCAAAAAAAGGCCCCTTCTGACCAAAGGGGCACTCAAGCTTCTAATTCTTAACATGAGAGTTGCAAACCATCCTCTTTGTCAAAAAGAGAGCTCAGACATTCTTCATCTTCCACAAAATGATAGAAAACTGAAAGCTACTCCTCAAGAGGGCATAGCATCCTCCATCTCTACAGAAGAGGGCACACAAACCACTGCCTCTCATGAAGAGAGCTTCGGGCATTCCATCTCTCCTCATGAGATGCTTAGACACACTTCTTTTACCAGGAGAAGACAGAGGAATATTTCTGATACCCAAAAAGCTCTGAAACCATCTCTTGCAGACCAAGAAGTCACTAAGACATCTCTAGATGTAAAAAGTCCCAATGGGGGTGTCAAGCTCTCCGAAACACCCCAAGAGGATATCAGCCACCCCACAATTTTTAGCCAAAAGGGCTTGCTAGACAATTTGCTCTTCATGGAGAGTACATGTGCTTCTTCTGGCCAATGTGGCTCTAGGCCAACTTGATCTGACCTAATTAGTGAAAAAGCTACTTCCTCTATCTAAGTTGCACTGAGTGCATCTTACTCTGATCCTCTGACCTCGTGACCTTTGTTCAAAGAACAAGACCCAGTGCCTAAGAGTAGCACACAAAGTCATAAACCCTGCATATGTATATATATATATATTTTTTTTGAAGTTGGTCAGCAGAAATAAGAAAGCCATGCCATGTTCACAGTAGGCAGCTGATTTATCAGGAGACCTAGATGTGGACCACCTCTTAGGGTGCTGGAGATTGATTACACTGCTGCCTGGCCTGCATGATAAAGCTGTTCTAGGTTCCCATGAAGACTGAATAAGGAAATATTCAGGCCTTCTTTACTCTCCAACTTGACTCTTGATCTTTCCATGATACAAGAGTCTTTGAATTTCTGCTTTCCCCAACATAACATGAGACTTTCTGCCTCTAAAGAATGATATCCTTGATTGTTTTGAAATTTGCCAACATTCTCATTTTGTCCACGGTTCCTTCAAAGTGTGTTTCTGACAAGAACCAGGAAGACTCACACTTTCCCCAATCTCTGAAGTGGAGCTCAAATCATTCTCAAGGGCTCCAGGAGTCTTCAGGCATACCCTGTCTAAACCAGGAAACCAAATGCACTCCAGGCTTTCTCAAGTAGGCTTCAGACCTACAGCTTAAGAACTACTGATCTTCCAAATTTCTGTTTGGACCAAGGGATCCTGAGATCTCCCCCAATAGCCGAAGTGAACTTGATCTTAACTGTCTAGCACCAATGTGTTTCTCAACTTTCACCAATAATTCAAATGGTTTCCTATGTACCCCCTCAACATCAAATGTGTCAGAAAGTCCCCAGTTTTCAAGGGAGCATTAACATACAATTCCTTTGAGAACCTGAAGTCTCAGACATTCATTAATCGCTCAAATTGACCTCAGAGTTACCACTTCAGAATGAAGGTGTCACATAGGTCCTCAATGATGGAAGATATCTTAAGATCTATGACATAATAAGCAAGGACTTCGGACCTTGACAAGAAGACCACAAATACAGCCCTTTTACTGTCAACGTGCAATAGAATTGATGAAGTCAAACTGGGGCCTCAGATGGACCCATATAAAACCATGACAATTTATGCCTCCAGCTAATAATTCCATCAAGTCATGCCCCCTCAGAAGTAAACTAAGCCATGACTTCAAGGGGGCTTATACCCAGTTGGAACACCTTCTGAAGAGGGCCTTAGCCTTATTTTCTCTAACCATAGTAGCCCCTGACATTAGGTTATGCCAAAGGGGTCAGCTGACCTTGACTAAAAGCATTTTATTCTTCCTCTGTCTGTACTGGAGGGGTCTGAGACACGCCCCTCTGATGAAGCAAGCTATAGGATTGACTTTGTGACTGAGGAGTGTGTCTCAAACATTAGGGCTCAACTGTAGTGTGCTTCAGATTGAATCCTTGTGACCAAGAATGCACAGGAGCATCTCTCTTTGTTCATGGCTGATTCAGGTATACTACCATTCAAGTAAGAGACACCAGAGAGTCTCCCTCAGACTTTATTGGTCAGGAAATACACCTTTGACCACCCCCCAAAGAAAAACCTCAGAGAACTCTGGATTCAAGTCCCATGGCCTGGATCCAAGGACATCTTTAATCTGCTCACCAGAAAGGTAATTGCCCTCCACACCCACACCTGTGAGGCTTATTTTAAGTTTAAATAGAGAACAGATCCAGGGACTTGGACCCAACTAGTCAGAAGAAATCCCAGATCACTGTCAAGTCTGCAGTGGAGTCTTCAGAGATAAGAATTTTCTAGAGTTCTCTGAAGACGTCGAGGACTGGAGTGCCTGGACCAACCTCCTCTACAAAAGGCAGAAGGTAAACAGGGATACTCCCCTACTGTCCAACAGGGTCAAGGGCCTTTCTCCTTTCCAAAATTTTGGTATTTTTCTTCCTCTGATGATTGAGGCCTTAAAAGGTACTCCTTTGACCCAATAGGCTCTCACAACAATCCCTTCTGCTCAGAGGCCTGTGGGATATTTTACTTCTGACAGGGGAGCATTGTTCTGTTTGCTCAAAGTTCACAGAAACCAAGAGGAGGAAGCAAATCCTGGAAACTTATGCCACTTCCTTGAGTAGAGTCACATGCCATGTTGTGAAATCATCAGTCTAGCTCAATTCTGGTTGGTTGAAATTAATTCTTAGGAGGCAACAATGCTGAGGACAATACCCACGGTGATCATGAATCATGGTATGTATATTTGGTCTCCTGCTGCTTCAGCTAAAGATATGAATATCCTAGACTGTGAAGAACAGTTAGCAGGTGAGGAAATTCTGGGACCTTCCTTATGAGCTAAGGTAAGCAATTTAATTTTTGCTCAAAATATTATGGAAATTTTTATACTCTGATCATCTCTCCTGTTTCAAAGATATCATCACCTCCTTTCTTCCCAGGGGTACTCACTCCTTCTGCCTTTGATTAGGGAGGCATCATATTTTCCCACTGAAACAAAGGAAACCTCACATCATTCCAGTTTGTCCAAAGGAGGCTTAAACATTCATTTAGGCCGAGGAATCCCATACAACTTCCTGAATATCTGTGTGAGTTTTCATGTCAGTGGCTTCTCTGTAGGCTCCGTAATCAGAACAATTTGTATTAACTCCCTTTCAAATTTAAGGGTATGTTTAGATTTCCCTTATTCCAAGGAGATATAATGTATGTGTTTTTCTTGACAGAGTATGTATGTCAAAGATTCTTCATTGCATTCTTAGTTAACCTACAGTTTCCCTTGAGCTGAAGGAGAAATCTGGGAAATAATAGTCCACAACTTCCTGATATTGTGGACAGAGCCTCAGATATTTTTCCTATTGTTTCACAGATTTCTCCTTCAGCTCAAGGAAAACTGTACATTCAGTTATGAGGCAATGAAGAATGTTTGACATACATACTCTGTCAAGGAAGGAGCATACATTCCATCTTCTTGGAATAAGGGAAATGTACACACACCCTTAAGTTTGAAAGGGACTTAATACAAATTCTTCTGATTACCGAGCCTACAGCGAAGCCACTGACATGAACACTCACACAGATGTTCAGGCAGTTGTACAGGATTCCTCGACCTAAATGAATGTTTAAACCTCCTTTGGACATGCTGGAATGATCAGAGGCTCCCTTTGCTTCAGTGGGAAAATATGATGCCTCCTTAATCAAAGGCAGAAGGAGTGAGCACCCCAGGAAAGAAAGGAGGTGCTGGATATCCTTGTGACAGGAGAGATGATCAGAGTATAAAAATTCCCATAATATTTTGAGGAAATATCTCCTAAAAATGGTTTCCTCCGAGAATCCACTTCTCGTCATAGAATACTCAGTTCTGTTTCTCTAAGAGGTCTTCATGTTTCCTTTCTGACCTGGGTGATAAGTCATACTCAAATGAGTTAAGGGATTACAGACCACTCTGAATGGACATCCTGGGACAAGAAATGATGTCCTTGGACCTGACAGTAAAAATATGAGCCCTGATCTAACTTCTATCTTTTAGTTTGCCACTTGAAATGGAGCAGGTCCATCTTTGCTACCCATGCCCGTGCTGCTGCTGAACAGCTTGTGGAGAACATAGAGCCAGAGATTACCAACCAATTTGTAAGAAAAAAAATTCTCTGTTTGCTGGGAAGCACACCTCAGAGTCCCAGAGCACATGGGTATTCTGGACTGTGAGGACATTTGCACCGGATAAGGTATTTTCTGCACCTTCTTTCAGTTCCCAAGGTAAACTTTTGCCTGAGCGATTATGTGACCTTCCTGTTCTCTATCCTCCCAACATACTCTCTCTCTCTCAACAATGGGGCCCATGACCTTCTCACATATAGTCAAAGTAGGTTTTCTACCTAACTGATCAGGCATAGTCCCAAAAGTGACTCCTTTATTAAACAAGGGACCCTTGTCCACTCTGGCTTGAGGTCCAATAGTCCAAGTTTAGAATGAGAGCATAGGTACTGTGCCATCTCACACCAGGCAAGTCCATAGAAACGTAATAATTTCAACATTTCTGCCTAGACCTGGACAGCTGAACAAACTAAAAGTAACCTAGCCAGCAACAGTCATCTAAACCTTGGGAAAATGAAGTAAGTTCCTGCCTGCTCTCTCCCAGAATGAACACAAGCTATAAAGATACAAAACTCTGAATGAGAACTGGAAGCTTATGATCACTGCTGGAAACTTTCTCCACTGTATAAGGTACCTAGGACTTTACCTTTGACAGAAGTGTATATGGCACCTTCACACTGCCTGAAGGAGATTCTGTCAATAGGGCCTCAGAGTTTTCCTTTCTTACCTGGGGCTCACTTTTCCCAATGTTAACTTACTCCTCCCTACATTGAACAGAATGGCAGAACTCTCCTAAGACTAACATTGCCCTAGACCCCGTTTGCCAAGTGGGGCCTTGAGCACATATTATGCCTTACGTGGTCCTTATATATTCCTATTCCTACCAAGTTTCTTTGAGTCTTTTCTCCTTAAAGAGCTGTCAGATCAAGGGAGCTTTATACCACTCATTCTACATAAAAGAGCATCTAACATTCCCTGTTTGTCTTCCCAGTAGGATTGTGGGGCTATCGTCTATCTCCACCCACCAAATGGATTTTAGAACTTCAATTTCTGCAAAAGGGGCCCTGGGAAATCAAAGTCTTTTGAAAGGGTTCTCATAACTAGCCCCTGTGCCAAAAGGGTGTTTCAGACATCCATTCTCTACACTAGGGGACTTCAGGTCAACCTGTGCAACTAAAGAACCACCAGACCTTCTCTTCTTTCCAAGCCTCAAAACAACCCTATTAACTAAATTTTCTTTAAAGCTAACCTCTCTGTCCAAGATATCCTAACAACACAATGGTACCTCACATTTCTCTGTTTTTAGATCATAGGATAGAAGATGAAATCTGCGTTCATATGCTGTGTGTCAAAGTTGGTCTTCAAAAATTCCTATCATTTATTCACAGATGTGGGCAGTTGGACACAGCCTTGAGGAAACATCAATGCTTGCATAACTACTTATCTTGTTGGAAGATTGTTGTGATCATTGCCTAGACTCTCAAAGGCTTTACACAGGGTATGCATATGGGGAAAATACTTGGAAGCTACTGAGGCAAAGTCAGAACATTCCTCCAGTACCCAACATAGCCTAGAACCTTCCCCTGCTGACGATGGTAGAACTGGATATTTCTGTTCTGCAAAATATGACTGGGGACCTCTACCTTATGAACCAAGACCTTCAGGATTTCTCCTTTGTTGAAGGAGGTCTTAGAACTTCCCATTCTGAGAAGAAGTTCTCAGAAATCCTCTGTTGCCCAGATATTGCACACTCCTTGTTTTGTGTAGTGTCTGAGAGATCTTGGCCTCTGCCCTTCCCTTCTCCAGCAATGTCACCTTGGATCTTGTCTAGCTCTGCAAGGGGGGATGTGAACCACTGTCTTTGACCTAAGGAAACTCACACATTATTCCAAAGGTGACATTAGATATGCTCTTTTGAATAATAGTGTATCGTGCCTTGTATCCTCAAGCATTCTCTTATGTCTTTGAAATACCTCCAATATATATACTATAATAAGAGAGATTCTAGCCTTTCACCTTTTACCACGGTGGCTAGGAAATATATCATTACACTTTGGTTTGAGATCCCAGGTCCTATGTAGAGAATTATTGACTGGATCCTATGTTATGCTCTACAGTCCAATCACATTCTTGCTGCCCATACATGGACATATTAAGAACTGAAGGAGGCAACCTATCCATAGACAGGCATTCAGGCTGTTTGAAAAACCATTGTCTTGTTGCCTGAACTCCCTGAGACCAAACACAAGATGTGGAACCTCTATCAACTAAAGAAGAGTTAGAAGCTGAAGAGCAGTGCTGGGACCTTCCTTTACTGAATAAGGTAAAACAGGGACATTGATGTCTTACAGGATGCTGCCTGGCACTTACCCCCTCTCCTAGGGCTTCCTAACCCATACCTTTGCACAACCTGGTTTCAAAGTTTTCTCTTTCTCATAAAGGGCCCAGTACTTCCTCTCTTCCCAAGTTACCTCAGTCCTTTTACTTTACTGAAAAGAATGTCAGACCCCCCTTTTACGACTAAATCTACTGCAGACCTTCCCCATTTGCCCAAGGTAGTCTAAAGTACTCATTTAGAGGAAACACCCTCAAACTGTCTGTTTCTTGAAAGTGGGCCTCAGTCATTTCTCTTCTCCCTAAAGAGGCCCCAGGTCAAGTAAGCCTTATGCTATTCCCTCTGTAGAAGCCAGAATCAAATCCACTCACATGCAGTTCAGTAGAGTGCAAAAGGAGGCTATGATTTCCTCCTTCAACCACAAGGACTATAGGCATCTAGTTCCTGGTGTTTGTTTCATGAAACAATGATGACAGAGACCACAGGTTTGGCTCCTATGGCCAAGAGGAACTCATTCATTCCAGCTGTAGTCCTAGGAGCTTCAGATGTAGCCTCTAGCTATGGGATTCCCTAGTTCATAGTTTCATTCCAAGGGCACCTTACACTTGACTTTAAACTCGTCTTACGTTAGTGCCAATCCCTGTGACCAAGATTGCCAGGCAAACACAATTGCAACCTCACAGTGAGACCTCACAAGTGTCTGTGTGTAGAACAGAAGGCAGAGAAATCTAAAACTAACAGATATGTGATCTTCCTAGAGGTGGTTGTCAGAAATGCAATGTTCCTGTCTCTCATTTACTGATATACACACAGCAATACAACCTCAAGGGAGCATCAGAGTTCAGAAAATCTCTCATCCTGATGGAAGAGGGTGCTGATTGCTTCTTGTACTCTTCCCAACAGGATGTGCAACATATGGATAGTGGAAGGTTTTGGAAGAGTATTTGGACGCAAATGATGCAGTACCATACCCAAGGTAAACCAGATGTTTTCCTTCTGCACAGAGAGGTGATTGGATCTTGCGATTGGGTTAAACGTGGCCAGGCACTTTCTTTCTAATCGCAGCAGTTCAGGATGACCCCAGGTGCTGCATTTATGAATACAGGCTACTCAAACTGCTCATGTTCTCCAGGCATCTCACACCACCCCTTTTGGATGGAAGGGCATCAGCATTTAACTTTGGATAGGTGGCCTTCAGGCCTTTCTGCTCTTTCAAATATTACTCTAAACCTTCCCCTTCTGTCCAAGGTCAGTAAGAAAAATGACTGGAGTTCACTACTGGGATTTCAGAATTGTCATTTGACCCAAGGGGACCAAGATCAAAGGGTGCTCAAAGCATCCCCTACCTACATATGGGCCTCAAACACAACCCTCTAATGGTGAACTTTAGATCACTTCCCTCTAACCATGGCCACTATGAAAATGCCTTTGTGATCAAAGAGGCATCATTTAATTCTGCTCTGTGTTAACAGAGCCTGAACTTAAGTCTTCTTTTTTTCATATGATCCCTCATGCACTTACCCATGTAGCTGATGACAAACTCCAGGAGGACTTAGAGACTGACAGTCATGACTGGTGAATAATGCTTAGATTGCTGCCAGGCCTGCCACAGTGTACCTGAGGATGGGAATCTTCTAAACCGTGAAGCAGTCCTATCTCCCCTGCTCAAGGTAGGCTGGGACACTTGCTTATCCTTAAAGAGGTTTGGGACTTTCAGCAGATCTAAGTATGCTTTCATCTTCTACTCCTAAACATCATTGCTTTAGACAACCAACTTCTGTCCATTATGTATCCAGTGCACCCTTTGTATATAATAGGGTCCAATATCTATCTTATAAGACTGACAGGGCCTGAGATCATCTCTACCTGCCAAAGGCCCCAAACTGCATTTCCAATCTAAAAGATCCTCAGTAATTACACTCCTGATCAAGAAGGATTTCAAGCCATTCTCTTTCTAATGAACGTGGGTACAACAATTCCACTTAACTGTGTCTCACATCCAACATTTCATCAGAAAGGGACATCAGAATAACTCCATTTGTTCCAGTAGTCCTCAAATTCACACTCTTTGTCCAAGAGGTCTGTAATGCCATCCTTTCATAGTTGGGCTTTGGTGTCTTTCCCTCTGCGTACAGCAGCCTCAGACACCCCATGCCTGCTCGTAAATATTTCCTGTTTGCCTCTGTTTAGGGGACAACAACACTTTCTCCTAATGCCCACATTTGCCTGAAGTCCTTGTCTCCAAGGGAGACTCACACCTACCCTCTCTTGCACCGTGTCAATAGATCTTTATCTACTGACATTGTGTACCTGCTCTATCCCATCTTTCTAGGATTACTTCCAAACTTATTCCTACTACATATATTCTGAAACATTTCTTCACTGAAGAAAGGTGCTTTGGACTTATTTCATCTGACCAAAGGCTTCATAGCCCAAAGATAACCATTCAACCTGTTGGAATAATGGAAAAACTGCTGCCTGGACTTTCGCACAGCTCACAAAATGCATGGACATTCTAAATACTGAAAAAATAATTGGAAGCTGATCAAACAACACTGAAATTTCCTCTGATCCACAAGGTATTTACGTTTTCTCCAATGCAAAATGGGCATTTTTATTTTATTGAAAAGAATCAGAAATTTTACCCCTCTGACAAATAGGTATAGAATTTTACATTTCACAGAGTTTGTCAGAAATCTTACTTATGACCAGGGTACCTCAACACCCTTATTCCCATGAAGTCTGGCACATTACTTCTTTGAGGAAGGGCATAACAGTCCTACTTCTGTGCAAAGCTGCCCAAGCTCCGCCCCCATCTTATACAGGAAGATTTAGACATTCACAACAGAGAGTGCTCCAGACCTGGCTTGTGTGATCGAGAAAATCCCAGAGATTCAGCATCTTTTCAGTGCATCTCTTACACACAACTTCTAATTTCAGTGGTCTGGGAAGCACTGTTCTGACCTAAGTAATCTCAGAGCACTGTGGACTGAGGTCCCACACAGTTGAATATCAAGGCAAAAGTAAATCAGACTACTTTCCTCATTTCTTAGTGGCTTAATTACAAAAGGGCTTTGCCTGAAGCTTGCTTGGTGTTACATGGGCTAGACTGTTCCAGTCTGCCCTGCTGTCCTCTGTGACCTTCAAGCAAA
>JANHMN010000005.1:32917437-32932549 GCA_030674055.1 Rhabdomys pumilio | reverse complement strand
TGTGTGTGTGTGTGTGTGTGTGTGTGTGTGTGTGTGTGTGTGTGTGTCTGTGTGTGTGTGTTTCTTTCATCTGCAGATCCAATATTTTCTGGGAAGTGGCTGGTAGTGCTGTCTGCCCAGAGTTTAAAGCAGGGTACCAAAAATACACTCTACAAAAAAGACTACATAAACTTCATTTCAGGACCAGGCCTGACATCAAAAGAAAAGTCATTCATTTGAGGAACTGATCACAATAACCAGCCTCTCCCTAAGCCAGTTGTCCCAGGAAATTAGGCCATTAAAGCCCCCATCCAAAGACCAACCTAGAGATAACCATAAGGATGGGAAAATATCGTGTCTCAGGATGGGCCACATGTGATGGCCAGTCTTACATGGTTTGATTTTCTCATCCTGTGGTTAAATATGCATGACATAGGAGTGCAGACCACTGACAACCTGGCTCAAGCCAATCAGAACCCGAGGCACATAACTTCCCTAGCATCTAACAATGAAATTTTAGATCACTAACCTACATAACCAAATATAGAAAAACTAACATAGTTGCTAATCAAAATTGTACTAATGTCACTGATTTAGCCCCTACCAATCACTTGAGAGATTACCTAATTTTTCTGGAAAATTCCCATATCCCTGCATAAAAAAAGGGACCTGCAAGCTCCTCTGGTATTGGTGGACAATAAGATACAAACCAGGGGACAGGCTCCCAAAGAAACACACATGGACAAGTATAGAGTAAAAAATTATAAAGCCCATTTTATAAAATATACAGGTTCACTAGTTCCAAGAAGGCTGAAGTGAATGTAAGATTTCAGGCATTAACTGCCCTGGGATACATCCCGGGAAGAGTATTAACATTCCTCAAGCCTCAGGGAAAAGAACCCACCTGTGGGTGGAGAAGGCCCAACGCAGGAAGACATATTCCTGACAAAAAAAAGATGCAAGTCATCTCGGTGAGGCTGGGAAGCTAGTAGCCACCATGATGACAGGGCGAGTGACAGGGTAACAACTGAGAAATAGTTGAACAAGTGACATGGTAAGACTACATTCTTGAGAAGAAATGGGTGTGCAGAGTGCTTTCCACATGATCCTGTATCATTTAGATTTGGGCTCCTCTGGAATGTTCCACTATTTTTATGTTATGTATCCTTGGCAACCCCTCACCCCCTCCTCACTCCGCTGCTTTGAGGTTTTTCTCTTTAAAGCTTTAGCCGGCCACCCAGGGTCAAATTCTACTCCTGTGCAAGAATGCAGTGTGACCAATGCCTGCCAGCTCTCTTCCCTAATAAACCTCTGCTAATTGCATCCAGGTACAGTGTCTTGGAGTTTCTGGATGACCGAGATTTGCCGAGGCTTGAGTAAGGGTCTCCCAAGTTTGGGGCTGTTTGGGGATCTTCACAAGGAATTCACTGAAATAACATGAGGTTTAATGATAATATAATGATAATAACCAGTGCACAGGGCTTCCCTCACACGCAGGCCAGAGGAACCCTGAGAAAAGCTATGAACAGTTTTTATACAGTTTAAGAGGTGGACTAGAGAAACAGCAATTAGGCACAATATGATTGACAGAGCAGTGTGACTTTTAAACTGAATGGTCTTTGGGGAATGAGGTGGCAAGAACCTCCCTTGTTTGTAAGTGTCAAGTGTTGGTCCATCCTGGGAAATGTGTCTACCTGCTCTGGGCCTTCCCCACTTGCAGGTGGGTTCCCTTCCCTGTGGTCTGAGGAATATTAATCAGCCTCTCCCTTCTTCCTCTGAATGTTAATCCAGCAGGTGTCATTGGACTAAGGAATGTGCTCCTCCTGGGATGTGTCCCGGGGTAGTTAATTTTTAAGTTTAACTGAATTCCTACAGGATCAAGGTATCAGTGAGCAGTTGAAACCCACCCCTACCCCCAAGCTGGTTGTTTCTGCAGAATGAGTGCTCATTGTTTTTAATATTTGAGTCGGAGATTTTTCTTCAGCAATATTCAGGCCCTTACAACATTAGAAGAGTATGATTCTTACAGTCAATAAACACATGCTAAGACATATAATATGAAGTCCTTTAAATCACTTACACCAATAAAGACAGGAGAGGAAAAAAAAGGAGGTCAAAACATGCTTGCTCAGCAAAGTAACTATATTTTCTTAAGTATATGCAAAATATCTATTTACAAGCCTGATCCTATAACTAAACTCCTAGCTAGGTCTTTAGAAATCTCTATCTGTGTCATCTTACTGATCTAGTCTACCTTTCTCTTGAGCTCCTCCAAACCCAAGAGGGATCTTTGTTGTCTCTCCTAGAATACCTACTACCTGCCAGCTGCTTCTCTGTTATTCCTGCAAGCCCAAAGAAAAGCCCTATCTCTTGCCCAGAGCTCCTTCCATAAAGTCTCTTTCAGGCCAAAAGAAACAGAGCTCTAACAAAAATCCAATGGCTTGTAAAAAGAAGTCTCTAGCTCCACTCCTATACCTTTGGTAGGCTGGACACTGTCACCACATGGTAGGGTAGATAAAGGCTGCCCAGCTGACTTTCCCTCAGGGCATAAAGCAAAGACCCCAAGACCTCTTCCCAACACCTTGCCTTACAATAGCAGGAACTTTCCATTTTGAGCATTCTTATCTATGGAGGCTTTGAGAAACACACCCAAATTGCATCTCTTCAGAACATAACTAACTGCATCTGAGAAACACAGTATCTATTTAAGCTTGCCTATTTTGCTAACAATTAGGTTTTCTGCATACAATAATTAAATACCATGTGTTAAAAAAACATTGTCACAAAGATGCTATAGTTTACATTACATTGGGTTTTTTGTTTGTTTGTTTTTGCTTTTTTGCTATTCCTGAGATGAAACCCCACACACACACACCAAGGCATGCTGGTCAATGCCTTACCACTGAACCCAACCCTCAGGCCTCACTCCATACAAGTACAGCCTATGGGTTTAGACCAACACATAATGCCACATATCCAATACTATTGTGTAGGACAGAATACTTTCAGTATTGTGAAGTCCTCTGTGCTCTGTGCATCTGCCTCCCACTGTTGCCAGGCAGCTCCTTTAGTGGTTTAGTCATTTCCAAATTTTGAGACTTACAGTCTTATAGGATTTGACAGTCTTCAGTGGGAATTCTTTCACATGGTTGCAAGCACGTTTAGAGAAAAACTAAACTTTTTAGTATTGTTTTGTTTGTTACAGTTTTGTTTCTTAGTTTTGTTGAGACAGGGTCACACTAATGACACAGTGGACATGTTTTAAACATTCAGAAACCTGGGGCTGAGGGGGGGGGGTGATGTCAGTCCCAAAGATTTGAGGCAAAAGGCCACAGACCATCAAATCATCATGGCCGAATTAACTAAAGCAAGCAATCAATTCAAGCAAGCTTTTTGTTTTGGGTACACAGGCTAATTCCCCCTAATGAGGCTTTTGAGAGGTCACCACTGGGCATGGAAAAGATAACGGGGTTTCCAAATGGGGGCAAATAGGCAGGTTATATAAGCATATCGATTGAGTTGGTTATAACAACCTCATGAAAACAAAGAGATGATTTCAAGGTGGTCATGAGGCACACATATGCACATATAAAACAACAGGTAGTCATAACAACCTTTGGAAACACATTCATGGGTGATGCTTCCTGAAACAGGTAGAATAGAACCATGTGTAGTTAAGATTATAGGTGGGGCAAGGCCCAATCCTTGAGAATACAGGTTTAATCACAAACAGGAATGAACCTAGTTTGTCTCTATTATAAGAAGGATTTCAAGAAAAAGATTGAGACAGGCTGCTTTATCAGCTGGATAGATGGCTCAGCACTTAACAGATGACCAAAGTTCCTTTACCAGCAGACAAATGGCAGTGTAATAAGGAGGTGATTATGATGCCCTCTTCTGGCCTCAGTGGGAACTGCATGCTTGTGATGTACTTACATGCTGTCAAAATACTCAAACTCCTATATTAAATAATTTGTTTTCTTTTTAAATGAATATTTACAAGCCATGAAAAAGTTTTAAGAAATTAAACACACACACAAATACACACACACACACACACACACACACACACACACACACACTTTTTTTTATGTGCTTGAGTGCTTAACTTGTATTTATATATGCAGGTAGCATACCTGCCTGGTACCCATATTGGCCAGAAGACAAAAGTTAGATCACCTAGGACTGGAGTTACAGACAACTGTGAGTCACATTATGGGTGTTGGAATCAAAATCTCAGTTCTCTGGATGAGCAGTCAGAACTTTTTACCACTGAGCCATCTCTCCAGACCCTGTCCCCACATAATTAATATTTATAATTAATTATTTAGATAAGGTTTTTTATATCCCAGGCTGATGTCTAACTCACTGGAGGACATTTGTACTTCTATTCTTCCCTGCCTCCATCTGGGATCCAAACCCAAGTGTAGCCACCTGAGGCAACAGATTAACTGGGTTACCTGAAAGGGGGACTGGAAATGAGGACAAGAGGACAGAGGGCAAGAAACAATGAAGCCCAGACTAAGTTCTCTGATCAAGGCTCAAAGTTTAATGTTCAGCTCTCAATTTAAAAGGAAAGGCCCACCTAAACCCTTTATTGTTTCAGCTGCAGATGGGTGGGAGAACCCTTTACTGGGTCAAGGCCAGAGATATCTCAAGGCAAGCCCAGGGCAGTTCTTCTTCTAAGTTCCATGCAGCCAAGCTGGGTAACTCCACCTACATCCTATCACTTGGTCTGTTATAGTAAACAAGGTCCTTCAGGCCTGCTCAAGGCTGTGGGAAGAGCACACTCAAGGCTCTGTGCACATGCTTTGTAGCAATTCCACAATAATGTCAGTTCTAAGCATTCTCGAAGCTCACACAGAACACACATATGCCCTTAATGTGTATAGGTGTTGTGTCTGCACATACATCATTAGACCTGCCACACTCAGGAACAAAAAGGGTGTCAGGTCCCCTGGAACAGGAGGAGCAGATGGTTTGGGGCCACCTTGTGATTTCTGGGAATCGAACCTGATCCTCTGGAAGAGCAGCCACTGCTCTTTATTGTTGAGGGAGTTCTCTAGGTCTCCTAAGCATTCTTTCATGGCAAGGAGGGAGCAAAGGATTTGTGCTACTAGAGACTCAGTTCCGCAGAATCATTTACTTTATGTCAGGGCAGGAAACATGCAGAGTAAAGGCTTTTCACTTTTTCCCAACATAATATTTTTTATCAATTGTTTGAGAATTTCACCCAATGCACCCTGGCCTTGCCCACTTCCCATTCCCCTCAAGTCCAACTTCCACACATGTGTTCTCCCCCTTCAAAAAATATTTTTTAAAAATACACCAAATCTAATTTGTGTTGCCCATATACTCACTGGAGCATGGTCAAACTCTCAGTGGCAAACCCCTTAAAGATAGCTGAGTCTTTCCCCTCCCCCTACCCCAGCCCCTCCAGAAGCTACTGTGGAATCTGCTTTCTTAGGACCTATGAAGCACAAACTTTATTCTCAAAAATTGCCATTCCCTAAACTATTGGTCTTACTGTACACAAGAGAATAGACGATCTCAAGGCAGAATATGGGCCTGTAATTCCAGCAGTTTAAAAGTGGAAGCAGGAAGATGAAGATTTTGAAGTCAGCCTAGTTTCAATAGTGAGTTCCAGGCCATTGTGAAGTACAGGAGCCTTTTTCTCAGGGAGAAAACCACAAGCAAACAAATAAATAAACATAAATATCTTTATCTGGCGTTGAGAAGCTTGGACTAGAACCCAAGCCCTTGCCCATGCTAAGAATACTTTCTACCTTGGCTGGCTATATTTAATTCAAAAATATCATGAGGCAAAAGACAAGACAAGAGTAAAGTCCTCATACTTCTGTACTTCTGGCCTGTCAGATTGTCCAGGAGAAAGTTTTAATGTTTCTCATTTCATGATCACTCCTTGAAATCATGCATTTAGACCTAGCAGACAAATCCAGGTATCATCTGTTTAGTTTTAATTGGCAGTGTTTGGATAGAACCCCAAGTGTCCCTGGAGAATTTTTAGTTTGTTTACTTTTGTTTTAAGATGACATGTGACTGCCTCTGCCTTGTGAGAGCTGGGACTCAGCCAGCCTCTTCCCTTATTCTCTCTCCCCACTCTTTTTCTCCTTCTCTGTCACTTTTCTTTTTCTTCCTCCACTCCCTTCTCACCCCCTTCCCATGCCCCAAACAAACTTCATTTATGTTGGTACTTGGGGCAGGGTGGGGGAGGGAAGGCTACCTCAGCATGGGCCTGCTAAGACACCCCCTTCCATATCACCATGCTACATTACAGAACATATCAGATTCATCTATAAGGACATTAGTGGTTTCAAACACCCAGACGGCTACTCATCTGACAAATAAACAAAGTAGGAATGTGTGGACAGATAATTCAAACCAGAAACCACTGGAGTAACTGAACTAAGATCTACTTATTTAAAAAACACAGAGTCCAAGGCAGGAGCACAGGGCATAGATCAACAGCACTGTCCTGGCTAGAGGTAGAGTAAGGAACAATCCTCATGCAGCAAATACATTCATATAGGTCAAGGGTTGGGAAGACAATCAAAGCTGCCATATTTGAATGCATGAGGGTCCTATATCAGACTTTCTAAAAACTTATTGGTCCATTTATGAAGACAGCCACACAAAGTGCATGGGCCTATGCCAGAAATCCTTGAATTCTTGTGTCAAATCAAGGTGCCTGTCCTCCGTGCAGTGGTACTATGTAACTCCTGTATTATGACTGTAAAGTTTGGCATGAACTGAAATTCCAAACAGTGAGGAGGTTTCCTGTGTGTGTGTGTGTGTGTGTGTGTGTGTGTGTGTGTGTGTTTGTGTGTGTGTGTGTGTGTAGACATCTAGATTAAAATTCTTGAAGCTAATTAGCTGGTTAGAACTTCTCTGATGGTTGTGGTGAATAGAAATGTTTTAAGTTTTCAGACAAATTGTCTTGGGCTATCTTCATCATGAAGAGCCATCAATTGACCAGCTCTCTGTCAGAACTATCATCCTTGTAGTCACAAGTGAAATCAGATTAGAATGAACTAACAGACCTCTCACAAAGACAAAGGTCAAAATGTCACTGATAACCGAGCCTCTAATATATTTTACCCCCAAATCAGGAGAAAGATGTGGGAGGAAGAGGGAGCTGGAGGGGGAAATGGAGACAGAGTATGGGAGAGAAACAGAGAGTGTTCTGCCTGCAGGTATTGAAAGGAATAGAAACTTTTTGAGACCCCTAGCAGATAAAGTGGAGCCAGGCCATCTATGTTCCAGGAACTTAGCTGACCTCGATAAGGTGGAACCAAGAATGCAGGCCATCTGATTCATGAGCTCTAGGTTCCACAGGAACCTGGCTAACCACAAAATAGATGGTTGAGCAAGATTAAATTCCTGAAAAAAACATGTACAGGGTGTTCCCTACATGACCGACTAAATGATGGGCTGGTACTGTCCACTGGTATTCCCCCTCAATCCCCTGGTTTGTGTTCTTTTTCCTTTAAATACCCCTCTCCCCTGGGCTTGAGGTTGAACTCCTCTACTCCTGCGCTGGTTATGATTCCCGACCTTAGCCGGCTGATCCCGAAATAAAGTCTCTTGCTGTTTGCGTCAAGATCGGTGTCCTGCGAGTTATTGGGTGGCCGTGATATCCTGAGATTTGAGTGAGGGTCTCCCCTCTCGGGTGTCTTTCATCTTTGGGGGCTTGTCCAGGATTTGAGACCACCCTAATCTCCAAGAACCCACTTGGATGTAAGATTTCTCCTGCTTCTTTCTGTTTTTTCATTGTGTGTCTGTCTATTTTTCTTTCTGTTCAGTTTCCAAAAAGTGCACTTCGGTTTGCAGTCGTGTTCATTTCAAGAGAAAATGTAAGGAGTGATTTGCATACAAACTGGGGGATTACTGGTTGTACTTCTGTTAGATGTCCCAGGAAATGAGGGACCCCAGGGATGCCTGGGTAATTTCCTTCTTTGTGTCAGGGAGGACATGGTGGTCCTCTTGGTAGAGGTGACTCGAGATACCTCCTGGCTGTCTGTATTTCTTGAGTGGTGTTGGCACTCATGATTGAGAACGATCTTTGTCAGTCTCTTTGTGTGTTTGTTCTGTTTTGTGTTACTTGTGACAATGGGATAGACCATGACAACCCTCTTGAGCTTGACTCTGGACCACTGGACTGAAGTAAGAACTAGAACCCACAACGTGTCAGTTGAAATAAAGAAAGGACAGTGGCAGACTTTTTGTGCTTCCAAGTTGCTCATTTTTGATGTAGCCTGGCCACCGGAAGGCTCTTTTGACTTGACTGTTATTTTTGAGGTAACAGCTATTGTTTTTCAGGAAGGACCAGGGTCTCACCCTGTCCAGCAGCCCTACATCACTGTTTAGCAGGAACTGGTCCAGGACCCCCCACCCCCGCCATGGGTAAAACCATTGGTTTGGGGAAGGAAACCAGGATCCTGAGTCCTGGCTCTCTGAGAGTCAGAGCACAAGTCAAAACCAAAAGCATTGCTTGAGGCTGAGCCCTCAGCTCCTCCCAAGATCTATCCCAAGATCAAGAGATCCTTGAATGGCCGAGCCTTTTACCTCCCCCTTATCCCAAAACCCCTCAATCAGGAAGGAAATGGCCACCAGCTCTGGCAGTGCAAGGAGCAGAAAGAGGCAGGCCAGAGGTGGGGTCGCGGAGTAGGAGTGGACAGAGCCCAAAAGGCCTGATTCAACTGTAGCCTTTCCAGTACATGCCTATGAGCCTCCCAGGAGTCCTCCAGTCTCTGCAGCCATTACAATATTGGCCCTTTTCCTCTGCTGATTTACATAACTGGAAGACTAATCACCCTTCCTTTTCAGACAACCCAGCCAGCCTGACAGGGCTGGTGGAGACTTTAATGTGTTCCCACCAGCCCACCTGGGATGATTTTCAGCAGCTCCTGCAGGTCTTGTTCACCACAGAGGAATGGGAGCGGATCCTGCTGGAAGCCCACAAAAAACGTCCCTGGCATGAACAGGACTCCTACTAAGCTCCCCATCGAGATTGACACCGGATTTCCCCTTGATCAACCTGACTGGGACTGCAACATGGCTGAAGGTAGGGAGAGACTGGCAGACTACCACCAGACCCCAGTGGCAGGTCCCAGAGGGGCAGCGCGATGCCCCACCAATCTGGCCAAGGTAAGGGAGGTTCTACAGGGACCATTAGAGCCACCGTCAGTTTTCTTAGAGAGACTCATGGAGACTTATAGGAGCTATACTCCTTTTGATCCGACCTCTGAGGGTCAAGGGGTGGCAGTGGCCATGGCCTTTATAGGACAGTCAGCACCTGATATTAAAAAATTAACTGCAGCATCTAGAAAGACTTCAGGATTATACATTACAGAATCTTGTAAAGGAAGCAGTGAAAGTATATTATAAGAGAGAGACTGAGGAAGAGAAGCAAGAAAGAGAAAAGAGAGAGAGAAGAGAGAGAAGATAGGCGGGATTGCAAACAAGAGAGGAATCTGACTAGGATATTGGCGGTTGTGATAGGAGAGAGAGAGAGAGAGAGAGAGAGAGAGAGAGAGAGAGAGAGAGAGAGAGAAAGAGAGAGAGACAGAGACAGAGACAGAGACAGACAGAGACAGACAGAGAGAGACAGAGAGAGAGAGGAGACAGGGACAGGGCCTAGGCAGACAGGGAACCTGGGCAACAGAAGACCCAGACCCAGTAGAAATGGAGAGCTACAGCGACGCCTGCTGGACAAAGATCAGCATGCCTACTGCAAACAAAAAGAGGATTGGGCCCAAGATTGCTCCAAGAAGAAGGCTAGGACACCTAAGGTCCTGGCCCTAGAAGATGATTAGAGGGGACGAGGCTTGGACTCCCTCCCCGAGCCTAGCGTAACCTTGAGAGTGGAGGGGACCCCCATGATGTTTCTGGTAGATACCAGAGCTGAATATTCAGTCTTGAAACAACCATTAGGGACATTTAAAAACAAAAAGACCATAGTGGTGGTGGGGCCACAGGACAGAAACAATATCCTTGGACTACTTCCAGAATGGTCGACCTGGGGAGTGGCAAAGTGTCCTACCCATTCCTGGTTATACCTGAGTGCACCATGCCCTTTCTAGTGAGGGACTTGCTGACAAAATTAAAGGCCCAGATCCAGTTTACACAGACAGGGCTGGAGGTTTCCTGGGGGACTCCCACCTCAGTGATACTGGCCATTAAATTAGAAAATGAATATAGGTTTCGTGAACCTCCAGGAGTGCGGAATGTTTCAGAAATTAGCAGATGTTTGACAGAATTCCCAAAACTGTGGGCTGAGACTGGGGGCATGGGTATGGCAGAAAGAGTTCCCCCTATCATAGTTGAACTAAAAACTGGAGCCCTCCCCATTGGGGTGTGACAGTACCCAATGAGTAAAGAAGCCAGAGAGGGAATCAGGCCACATATCCAAAGGCTGCTTCAACAGGGTATCCTGGTTCCTTGTCAGTCACCATGGAATACTCCCTTGTTGCCAGTGAAAAAGCCAGGCACTAATGACTACAGATCAGTGTAGGATCTGAGAGAGGTTAACAGGAGATTCCAGGATATTCACCCAACCATACCAAACCCACATGAAGGAAACTGGTATACTGTTTTGGACTTGAAATATGCTTTTTTTTCTGTCTAAAACTACATCCTTCTAGCCAGTCAATTTTTGCTTTTGAATGGAGGGATCCGGATACTGGATTAACTGGGCAGCTGACCTGGACCAGGCTGCCTCTGGGATTTAAGCCTCTTTAATGAGGCTCTTCATCGAGACCTGGCCACCTTCAGAGCTGAAAATCCTCAAATAACTTTGCTTCAGTTCATAGATGATTTACTTTTGGCAGCATCAACTGACTCTGAGTGTCTCCAAGGGACCAAGAAACTGCTGACAGAACTGGGTGAGTTGGAATATTGGGCCTCTGCTAAAAAAGCTCAGTTGTGTAAATCTGAGGTCACCTATCTGGTATATACCCTGAGAGATTGAAAGCAGTGGCTGACGGAAGCTTGGAAAAAGACCCAGATCCCTGTCCTGACCACCTCACTCCAGGTGAGAGAGTTTTTGGGCACAGCTGGCTTTTGTAGACAGTAGATTCCAGGTTTTGCCACATTGGCAGCCCCCTTGTACCCAATCATGAAAGAAGGAGGAAGATTTACATGGACTCCTGAACACCAAAAAGCCTTTGAAGACAACAAAAAGGCCTGATTGACAGCTCTGGCTTTGGCTCTGCCTGATTTAAAAAAACTTTTCATTCTATATGTAGATGAGAGGGCAGGGGTTGCCAGAGGGGTCCTGACACAGACCTTGGGGCCATGGAAAAGGCCAGTGGTTTATTTATCCAAGAAATTAGACCCAGTTGCCAGTGAGTGGCCCACCTGCTTGACAACCATAGCTGCTGTAGCTGTTCTTGTCAAAGACTCTGATAAGCTGACTCTGGGCCAGCAGATCACTGCAGTAGCACCCCATGCTCTGGATAGCGTCATTTGGCAGCCCCACCCTTCCCCGACTGGTGGATGACTAATGCCCACATGACACACTACCAAAGCTTGTTGTTAACAGAAAGAGTGACTTTTGCTGCACCAGCTGTCCTAAACCCAGCCACTCTGCTACCTGATGCGAGTGACACCCCCTCCCCCCCCCACTGCACCAGTGTCTTGAGATACTGGCAGAGGAAACGGGAGTCGGGAAAGACCAGATGGATCAACCATGGACTGGTGTCCCCAGTTGGTACATGGATGGTAGTAGCTTTGTGGTAGAAGGTAAGCAGATGGCAGGGGTAGTGGTAGAAGATGGAAAACAAGTCATATGGGCCAGCAGCTTACCAGAAGGAACCTCTGCCCAGAAAGCAGAGCATTAGCTCTGCCCTGATACAGGCCTTGCGGATTACAGAAAACAAGCCCATCAACCTTTACACTGACAGCAGGTAAGCATTTGCCACCGCTCATATGCACTGGACTATTTACAGACAAAGGGTATTGCAAATATCAGCAAGAAAAGATATTAAGAATAAAGAAGAAATTTTGAGTTTGTTAGAGGCCATCCATTTACCAAGGAAGATGGCTATCATTCTCTGCCACGGGTATCAGAAAGATCAGAGTGTAGCAGCCCAAGGCAACCAGATGGCAGACCAAGAAGCAAAAAAAAAAAAACCAACAACAACAACAAAAAAAAAACTTTCACAGGGACCCTCAGCACTGGGGTCAGCTCTATGGAGGACTTGTTTTCCACCTTTGGCCTCCACAACTCCATAAAGCGATTCTTGGGTCAGCCCCAGTTCTTTCATTATCTGGTGATCTTCGGGAGTGTAGCTGAAGGTAGTTTCTCTGGTGGCATAATAATAGTCTTTTGGGTGGATCCAGGGCGGTAGGACCTGTGAGGGCTACTAAGCCTTGCCAGCTGTCAGGTACCCTAGTGCTAAACATATCTGGTGCCTGATGCTCACAGAGGTCCTGGACTGACAGCTGACAGCATCTTCATGGGATAGATACCAGGGGTTCTGCCTTGACAGCAGAATTGGGGGTGGGGAGGGGGTGTGGGCTTAGTAATTTCTGGTCCCGCTACAAAACCGAACTTTTGATTAGAATAGAGTACCATCTCAAATGTTCTCTACACAAACCAACCATCCAAGCCAAAAAGAAAAAAAAAACAGAAGAAAAGAAAAATGCATTTATTTCACTCCTTCAAAACCTATGTACATGTTGTTTTTTGTGTGGTGTTTTCATTTTTCTTTTTCTTTTTTGATTTTTTTAAATGTTTTGTGTTTTTTATTATTTTTTAAAATAAATTCAGTGTTCACATTTCTATAAAGTATTAATGCAGTTTCAGGAGACCTGCCCTTCTCAAGCAGGAGAACAGTGCTTTTCCCAGCCCGCCTCTCATCTGACTGCCCACCCTGATGCTTCATGGTGCCTGGAAAAGCCTTAAGCCTAGGGAAAAGGTCTGTTCCTGGCCAGGCTTCTGAACCCCGAGCTAAGTATGCTTTGGAGAAAGCAGAGGGGTAAGACTTGCTTACTGTGAAACTTTTGCTAAAAAATATTCATACATGTCACGTGTCTGCCTGACAGGACGCTGAGGAGAACAAGAGCTTGGAGACATCTGTCCAGGCTGCTTGTGGGGGTGGCAGCGCCCTCACACTGGCCTTGGACGTGGGGTGCGGGGGGGGGGGGGGGGGGGGGGTGGTCCTGGCTTTCATCTGGGGCAGAGCCTGGCTTCCTAATTCATGTTCAACTCCATTCTCTAAAACCTGTGCCAAGTCTTACACTGCGTGGGAAGCGCAAATGTTTAGCTTATATGCAAAAAGGTAAAAAAACAACTAGAATATAAAAGTTTTGGTAATATAAGGCCATCTGTTCAAGTCCACCTTGGAAACCTGTAACAGATATTTAAATACTACATGAAAAGCATCTTTAGTATACATTTTAAAAACATTTGAAGTAATTAGCTAAGAGTAAGTGTGTGTGTGTGTGTGTGTGTGTGTGTGTGTATGTGTGTGCGTGTGCGTAAAAAATTTTTTCATTTCCCTTTGAGGGCACTTTGTCCTTTGAGGGAGCCAGGGAGGCCGCGCGGTCAGTGCTTCAGCCAGGGGTAGGCTTCAATGGAGGCCCTACTCCGGTCCCCATAGTCGTACAGGAGCTCCTCACCAGCTGCAATGTCACGGGAGGCGATGAGGATGAGGTGAGGCACGCCATCGATGTCATGAAGTTTGGTCTGGCAGTTCCCACACTTACTGTGATTGATGAGTCTCCCCAGGCGGTTCGTTTCTTGAGTGGCATCCACGCAGTAGGTTTTGCTCAGATATTGGAAATAGTACATGTAGCAGCCGGTGGACGGGTCCTGTGCGTACAGAGCCTCTCGTTTCTTGGCATCAGTGCTTTCAATGAGGTCCCCATGGTATTCTACCACAAAGTCTCCCCGGGAGAACTGCTTGGCAGCAATCACACCCCTGCCTTTGCCATCAATTAGCTCAATCTTCATGCCTTCTTCCTTTCCACTCTCAATCAGCTTGTCTATTTTCTTTCTTTCTTCAGACTGCAGCTCAGCTTTGCTCTTCCTGGAGCTCCTTCGCACAGGGTAGAAATCTGTGAGTTTTCTATTCTGCTGTGTTTTCCCTTGAGACTTTTTCCTAGGGGCCTGCTTGCCCTTGAGGGGCTTTTTTAGGGCTTGCTTGGCAACTGCTACATTGGTAGAATCACGTGATGGGGGTGGAGTTTTTGGAGGCTCTGTTGCTTTCAGTTTTTGGTTTGAAAAAGGCGCCAGGGGACCTCTCCTGGTATCTTTGCTCTTCTGTTTATCTGACTTCACAGCGCTTCGAATAACATTTCCAGCGATTCTTTTCTTTTCTCGCTTCCTGTAGATTCTAGCTAATGGTTTCCCCTTGCGTTTGACCTCATGATGTGCAACCAAGTTCTCTTCCTGAAGTGGAGAGCGCATTCCAGAGAATTTGTTCGGACTCACGTAGGCATAGATCTTTGACTGCCCAGCAAACACATTCTTCTGCAGCCCAGCTAGGCCCATGGTGGCGAGGCCACTGTGCTCGTGCTCGCTCTTGCCCTCGCCGCGGCCTGGCCACCAGCACTGCCGCCACCTCTGCCGCCTCTGCTTCCGCCGCCGCTGCCGCTGCCGCTGCCACTGCTGTTGTTGTTGTTGTTGTTGTTGCTGCTGCTGCTGCTGCTGCTGCTGCCGCTGCCAAAGCTGCCACCAGCGCCGCCGCGGAGCCCCGGGAAAGGACCGGCGGCGCCCCATGGAGCCCGCTTCACCCTTGGCCCACAGCATGCCGCCCTCGAGCACTGCAGCCAGGGCCCTGAGCGAGGCCAGGGACTCTCTCTGCCTTCTTAATGGCATTGAAATTGTTCTCTTCCAGTTCAGTCCTAAGAAAGGCCCTTTGTGATTTGCTAATACTAGCACCAAAATGACACAATGTCAATAGGTTTAGCATCTATTGAGAAAATACAGGAAGGTAGCCAAGTAGAACCTGTGAAAGAAAGATAACACAGCGATACACAATTTCTCTCCCTCCTTGCTCTTCTTATTTTATGACTTGATTTCTCTGTAAATCCTGGACAACCTGCTTCTCTCCCTCCCTCTCTCTCTCTCTCTCTCTCTCTCTCTCTCTCTCTCTCTCTCTCTCTC
>JANHMN010000005.1:32903481-32915836 GCA_030674055.1 Rhabdomys pumilio | reverse complement strand
TGGAGTTGGGAACAAGAGATCTGAACCAAAAGATTGGCGGCACAGGGGTGGGGGTGTATGTGTGTGTGTGTGGGGGGGGTTTACTGGGACAGGAAGGGGCCAGAAGCCACCCTGACTTGCAAATCACCATGAACATTACCCCAGCCCCACTGCTCTTCAACCTGCTAACAAGTTCACTAGGCGTCCACAGGCTTCCTGGGGTTGGCAGCTCAGGACTACCTCCCTAGGAAAGAAAAGAGTGAGGCTGGCTCCCCCACCTCCAGGGAACCCCAGGGAGCCCCAAGACACTGACTGGGTGGGCAAGAAAACACAGGAGCCTTGTAAAGACACCCGCCTCTCGGGGAGGATGTTCGCCACCCCAGCCTCAGTTCGAGGCACACAATTGTTGTGACTGTCTCCCACAGATGCTCTGGAAACTTCCACACCTTCTCCCACATCCTCCCTTCTGTAGAACAGACTTTGTGAGCTCCCTTGATTTCTCTAGCCTTGCCTCATTGAGGTGCTGCTTCCTTGTCTACTAATGGTGATCTCCTTCCTAATGCAGCTCTGCTTCCCTCTCCCACCCTACAGGATACGCCCACACCACCCTGAGCAACCCCAGTCATTTCAAACTTCTCTACCAGATTCTGAAGGGAGGACAGCACCACAGGCAGGAGAGCAGAGCCAGAGAGGACCTGCGGCCAGTCACAGTGCCCAGAGCAACCAAAGGAGTCACCATGTCCTGATCAGTCAGCACAGCTCCAGAGTCCAGTCGCCATGGACTTTGCAGAGTATGTGCTCTGTGGCTGGAAGGGCCAGCTGTGGCCTGCAAGGGTGTTGCCCAGACCCAGGACCCGAGCCCAGAGTAAGAGGAGGGGGGCGCCTTTCCTGGAGGTCCAAATCCTGCCTATGGGTGAGAAGACGAGAGTGAGGAGCACTAAAGTGAGGCCCCTAACCAAGTCTGAAATCATAAGGATCGCCTCCTTGGCAGGAAAGGAGTCACAGGGCAGTGGCTCGCCAGGGCAGACCAGGGTGTACAGGAGAGCCCTCAAGGTGGCACTGGATATTCTGGGGGAGGGAACTTGTTTGTTTCAAGGAGGAAGAGCGGGTGGCAGAAGAAGAACCAGCACAGTGACTCCAAAGGTTCTGAAAGAGCAGGCCAGCTCCAGCAGCTCCAGCAGCTCCAGCCTAGGCCGGCGTCTGAGCCTGCGCATCCAAGCGCGCAACCAGAAAGGCCAAGGGCTCTCCCAGAGGAGTCCTGGGAAGCGGGGCCGCCCAGGTCCTGTGTTGATGTGTTCACAGAATGTGCCTACAAGGCAAGGGGGGGAAGCTCAGGCCCACACTGCTGTAGGGCCCCCTCACTCTGAAATGCAAGGGAATGTGTTAAGAGGCACCAGAGTGCAGCCAAGTTACTTGGAGGCACCTTTGAGAAATGCTGGTGGTAATCCAAGGAAGAGAAAGCGGGCCACATCCAAGCTCAGGTCTTTGAGTGGCCCCGCCTCCAGGGAGGGTACCCGGGCTAAAAGCAAGCAGAAGGCTGCCCCTGGGCCACCGAGGCGCATCTCTAGCTCACCCAAAGCTCACAAACAACGAGTTCGGGGTGGTGGCCTAGAGATCCGGGCAATTGGAGCCCAAAGGAAGACCTCCCTCCCAGAGAACAAGAACCATCCTGGCCCACGAACCCGGAAGCTAAACTCAAAAAGGGCATCAGCAACCCGCACGCCTCCAATCCCGAGGCTGCGAAGGTCACTCCGCATAGCTAGTCGCAAAAGGAAGATCCATGTGCTGTGTGCACTGTGCAGTCTCACAGAACAGGAAGCCCAAGTGCACTCAAAGGTGACTAAGACCAGGTCCAAGAGGAGAGGAGCTCGAGTTGAAAAGGACGCCCAAGCCACCAGTGTGGCTTCTGCCCAGGGGCCCAGTACCATTGAGCGAGGAACGCTGGTCTGGTTCAAATTTCAGGACCTTCCTTTCTGGCCAGCGGTGGTCAAGAGTGTCAGCCAAAATGACAAGATGGCGAGGGTGCTGTTGATCGAGGGCAACATGCAGCTTGAGCGCAAGGGTATCCGTGTCCCTCTCCGCAAGTTGAAGCACCTGGACTGTGGGGAGAAAATATCACTCTTGAGGAGAGCCAGCCGATTGTACGCCCACGGCATCAACTGGTGCTTCTCAGTGATCGACCACTACAGAGAGGGCCTCGCCTGTGGCTCCTTCCTGGGCTCCTTTATGAACTACTACACCACCCGAGCCAGTTACCCGCTAAGGAGAGCCGTCCAGGAGGGCGACCTGCACATTGATTTCCCCAAGGTGAGCTATGCCGACTTGGAAGATTGGGAGGAGGAGACTGCCCCGGGTGGGAAGAGGACTCGCAAGAGACTCCTGCCTGACCGCATGAGGGCCGCTCGGGACAGAGCCAACCAGAAGCTCGTGGACTTCATCGTGAAGAGGAAGGGGGCCAACCAGCATCTGCTGGACATCATGAAGGGCAGAAAACAGTCCAGGTGGCTGGACAATCTTTGGAAATCAAGGAGGGATGTCTTCTGCATTGAGACCTACCTGGAGGACGAGGACCAGCTGCATCTCGTGGCCAGATATTTGCAAGAAGTAGCCAAGGAAGCAGACGAGGCCCTGCTCTCGCTGGCAAGTGGAGACAAAGTGCGGTTTACCACGGAGGTTCTTCTTCCAGAAGCAATCATCTACTCCATCGCTGTCCTGGATGAGCTCAGCTACAAGGAGGCAGAAGAGAAGTACCTACGTGGTCCACCCGTGCACTACCGTGAGAAAGAGCTATTTGACAAGACCATTTTAAAGGCAGCCAGGAAGAGGTCAGCAGCCAGGATTCGGGCAGCCAGGGGCCCTCTTGTGCCCACCACTTAGAAGGGCACATCCTCCTTTTAGCCATCACCCCTGTGGCTCCTAAGACAGGAGACAGGAAACACCTCCAAATGGGAACATCTGGGAGACCGTGGGGTGAACCACTGTCAAAGCTCCTCACTAAGTGTTTCTTTTCCCCCTCGAAATAAATGTTCACTTTCTTGCTTGACTAAGTGTAGATGTCTAAGTCGGCGCTATGGATCCTGTGAGCTTCAGGCCAGGCCTAGCCTTTTGGCTCTCTCTCTGTCACCTGTGCCCAAACGCACACAAGTCCCGTGGGGGTGCCTCTCTGGAAGGTCAACAGCCCAGTGTGGAGTATTGGCTAGCTGAAGCACAGGCTGGCGCACCTCTCTGTAGGAACCCCATGCACCTAGACAACACACCAGGTTTCTGATGACCCCGGGTCTCTGACACCCACCCACCCCCATCCTCTTCCTCTACAGGATGCTACTATGAATGAGCCTGGGTTCCACTGTTTTCTCCATTACTTCCTCCTTCACTCACTCACACCGAGGGAGAGGAACAGATGTGTGTTTTGAGACTGTGCTTTGAAGCCACAGAAAGGGTTGGAAATGTTGTGACCCTGGAACAACAATGCAAAGAACAAAAGGCAACAAAAACCCAAGAATACAGTCTATTGCATTTTATAATCTCTCTCTCTCTCTCTCTCTCTCTCTCTCTCTCTCTCCTCCCCTGCTTTTGTGTGTGTGTATATGTGCTGTGTCTGTTTTTCTCTCTCTATCTGTATCCTGTATATATGTACAAGTGTGTGCGTGCACAAGTGTGCAGTGGTCATAGGATAAGATCAGGTGTCTTCTTCAGTTATTCTATTTTTTGAGACAGGATCTCTGACTGAACCTGTTGCTCACTAATTGTTCTAGAGTGGCTTCCAGGCAGCTCCTTTGATCCTCCTGTCTCTGTTACCCCAGTGCTGAGATTAAACATGCCTGTCCATATACCTTTTCCCCCTTTTGTATGAGTACTGGGTAATGAACTCAGGTTTTCACCCCATACAGGAAGCACTTTACATTCTCCGCCATCTTCCACATGCCATAGACTTCCTACTCTTAATTGAGAGAGAAAAATTTGACGACCTTGTGGGCTGACTGTCTGCAGTCCTGCAGCAGACATTGGTACCTCAGCTTTTCTCACATATCTGAGATCAGAGACTTCTGGAAGTTGCAGGAAAGGGAGGAGGCCTTTCAGCCATTGGAATCACTGACACCTGGGGTGTACTGATGAGAAGCAACGCTGACATATCCCCCAGTAGGTCCTGTTTCCTCCTCTTTTGATCCGTGTCTTTTACATGTTCTGTTTATAGGGCACTTAGTTGGTACCTCTGTGAACTCTGAAGTACATCTTTTATAAGCTCCTGAGCCCACTCTCCAGTTGTTCTCTGCTGAATCTCTGTTTAATATCCATGTGTTTTTCACCCTAAGTGTCTGGATTTGTTGCATTGGAGAATGGTAAATGTTAGGTTTTGATGCTAATTAGTGACTTTATGCACATAGTGGGTTCTTACATGTGTAGAAATCCAAACATGGTGAAGGTGATTACATTCTCAGTAGTCAGACTGTAGAGACATGCATCTTCCTAACTACCCCAGTATAGCTGAATTGGCAAGTGCCTGGTTTTGTGAGTGACCTTGTCTAAAGAACTGTGGAAAATAAATGTGGAAGTCACCGGATGTCATTTTCTCACTTTTCCAATTAGTTGTACACAAAAATGACCACGTCCATACCCTAAATATGAACAAAGTGTAGAAGAATTTTAAATAGAACTGAATTTTCCCTGTGTGTGAGCTGTCCCTTTGTAAAAGCTATCAACCCAGTATAACTCACACCTTAGTTTTAAAAGTATGTAAAGCACTGACACCTCTCTTCTTCCTGCATTTGAATCTGCCTAGGTTAGGAATTAATAATTCCAGTCTGTTCATGGCTTTTGCATGAGATGTGCACATCTAAGGTAATTTTGTTTTATATACCTAAGCACCATGGTAATGCAATAGTCAAAAGGCTACATGTCAGTCATATTCTCACCTGACCACTCAGCCTCTGCTATGACTTTAACTGCCACATTGTGCATGTGATCTGACAACAAAACCCTCTCTTCTTACCTTCTACTACATATGGGCCTATGTGCCCCTACAGCACCGGTTTCCCTCCCTACAGCATCCTCTTCAAGAGCTAGAAGACAATTTGTCCTTCACACTTTGTAAGTGAACTTGCGGCCATTTTTCTTACTGTGAGTGCCTGCCGTGGGACAAGAACACATAAGTTTCCTAGCTGCTGCATTAATCTGCTCACTTGCCTGTTGTCTCCTGTCCGTTGTCTTTTCTACCACTACTTCAGTCGTGGCTTCTTGACACTCCATAGTCCTCAAACCCTATGCAATCAGAAATGGATCTGAACCCTCCACTCCTTCTTTTTCTCAACTCCTCAATGCTTTTCCACAACTGCAACCTCTGTCAGCCACTCTTATAGCTAAATTTTCACTTCCTATTAGCAACAGCTGGTGCTATGGACCTTGCTCTCTGTTTTACCTGAGCTAAACTGGTCTGATCTCCACCTCCCTGTTTATCTCCATTTCCTGCAGAAGCTGAACATCTTAACTGTCATTCAGTGTTAAAGGGGTGTCCCACATGTGAGTCAGGACAGGAGGAACCCAACCTTGGCCAGCACAGCACTGACCACCAGCCACGCTCAGGAACAGAATTAAGGCAAGAATAATCTGTGGTTATGTGAGCTGGGCCACAGGAACACAACCTCCTGTGGATGACACTTGGGGCACTCAAATATGGCAGCAAAAAGTAGAGAGCTCATGACTGACATGACCTTATGCCCTGTCTTAGTTTGGGTGTGAAGAGAAAACAGGACCACAGCAATCTTATAAAGGGAAACATTTAACTGGGGCTGGCTTACAGTTTCAGAGGTTTAGTCCATTATTGTCACAGCAAGAAACACAGAGACAGGCAGGCAGACACGGTGCTGGAGCCAAGAGGTCTATATCTTGATCTGCTTGCAGCAAGGAGGAGGCTAGATTCCATAGTGGACAGAGCTTGAGCATAGGAGACCTCAAAGCCCACCCCTACAGTGACACACTTCTTCCCACAGGACCACACCTACTCCAACATGGCCACACCTCCTGATGGTGCCTTACCCTATGGACCAGGCATTCAAACACATGTGTCTATGGGGGCCATTCCTATTCAAAGGACCACACTCTCTGGCCATCCCTTCTCTCCTTTTGGCACACACTTGATGTCCTAATACATTTTCAGCCCCACCAAATCTCCCACCAGACTTTTGTTCTCTGTTCTGAAACAACTGGGATCACATCATGTGTGGTCAGATTCCACGTCCTTCATTCCTTGATTTCACACTGGCCATCAGTCTGACTGTCTCCTTCTGGTTCACTTTACCCTTTCATGGTGTACTGTCTGCAAACTTTCCACACTTTTTTCTTCCCATCTCAGCCAATTATCCTAGTGTATGTGATTATTTTTTCATCTACTTCAAACCGCTCCTTTTCATGATCCTAACCTTGAAATCTGAACTTAATGTGCCTTCTGTTCCCAGCTACATTCAAACCTCAGAGTGTGGAACCTGCAGCATCAACATTTCCCAGGAACTTTGTGGGAAAGCAAAATCTTGAAAAAGAACCCCAAAGAGAGGAGCCCAGCCGATTGTATTTTCACAATCCCGTTTTTCATTCTGATGAAATGCTCTGCTAGACCAGATCAGTCAGTCTCCTGCCTTTTTGGACTTGGTTGCCAGCCACAGCACACTCATCAAGAAAGTTTATTTATCCTTATAAATGCTAACAGCTATTCAACAAATTGGGAGGGCTGTATTCTATTAGAGATGCATCTAATTAGCTAGTTGAATCTATTGTTTGCATCTTTTCCTCTCTACTTCTTTATCTATGAATCAGGAAGTAATGCCTATACATTTCACATATTTGGAATAAACTCAAAGGGTTAATGTAAGTTAAAAATTAAAAAGATGCTGTATTGTAAGTAATCCACAAGAGTACAGAAAATCCGACCCTGTAGTTTGGGGAAGTGAAGGAAGTAAACTAATGGCCCAGCCTCATCAGCTTTCTCCAGAGGCATCCTACTAGGAAGACGGCAGAAGTGTGAAACAAAGAGGAGACAGTGCACTGGAACGTTGATATTTTTGACACACAGTAAAGCTTATATATTTTTAAAAAAGAATCCTGAGCTTCCTTTAGATGGTAAGTCCATCTTACTGTAGATTACAGCAGGTTGATGGCCTGTAGGTTGGAGAAGACTGAGGATGTGGCCCAAGTAGGGCAGCCTGGTACCCTATGCTGTTACTGAGACAAATGGTACTCTGACATAATAAAGGAAATAGTACAGAAGATAAGTCAGGAAATACAGTGAATATCCTGACAACCAGCAGTTTCCAGTCAATTGGTGGCCCCCAAATGAAGCCCACATCAGAAAGAACCAGGGCTTAACTTTGAAAGGAAAGATATGTTCGTCCTTTCTCAGGGGTGACTCACAGCAGAAGAAGTGACGCAGGGACAAAAACAAAGCAAAGTTGGAAGCCTAAAGAATCAGTCCTTAGACACCCTGATTCTGATTTCTGATGAAATTAGATTAGAAAATCTGATTTCCCTTTGCTAATCTTCAGTGGCAAGCCTGGGAACAGTCGAGGGAAAGAATCCAGGAACCATAAGAAATAAAAAAAAATCCCTGGAGACCACAGAGACTCATACACACAGAAGCAGCAGTTAAGAACAACCCACACTCCCGATAACCTGGGAGTTAGGTTATCCAACTCAGTAGGTCTAAAGGGGCTGGGAAGAACTTAGCTCAATGGATTCTCAAATTTTTCTTTCAGAAGTGTTAAGGGACATTTTACTGAGGATATATGCAAGGGATGACATAAAGATGCAGAGAGATGAGAATAATGACCAAGAAACAAGAACATCCCCCTCAAAGAAGATGGTATAAGGCACTCAAAGAACCCAAAGCAAGATATTAGCATTGGAGAGTTCACAGAGTCAACAGAAGAGGGCGCTCCACACATACGAGCAGACATAATCAGCCTGTGCTATGCTGTTCTTCCCTAAAGCAGGAAAACAGTTTTACTTCACGAGAAAAAGAACTAACAGAAGACAATTCAAGACAAATCTTATGCAAATCACTAACAGGAGAAAGGAATAAAAGCAGAAAAACACCTTCCTAGACTCCCTCGCTTTAAACTAATGTAAAGTCATTAAGAAAATAATCCAAGTTGTGTGTGCTTATTGAACACATGTAATCTCAGGTACTCTGGAGGCTCAATCAGGAGGATCACACATTCAAAGCTTGCCTAGGCAGCAGTGAAACCATTTCTCAAAAATTAAAATTATAGTAATAGCCTAATAAAAAATAATCACCATGCCCTGGTCCCCCACCCCTCCTCTACTTACCTCACTGGCCCACTGATGGCTCCAGTGTCTCCTCAAAGCTACCACAGGCCAGTCCACTAGCTTTCAGACCATTGCTAACCTCAAGCACACCTTTATTGCCATCAAGCCAGAAATCATACAACACAGGCTAGTGGACAAGATCATCAAGGGTTTCAAGCAGAAGAGATGCCTCGTGATGGCCATGACGTTCCTCTGGGCTTCTGACGAGCACCTCCAGCAGCAGCACTACACTGACCTGAGAAACCATCCTTTCTTCCCCAGGATAGTGAAGTGTATGAACTTAAGGCCTGTGGAGGCCATGGGAGGAGCTCAGTGGGATAAATCCTGGAAAGGTCATGTTTAGAAAGACCAATCCTGCTGATTCGAAAACAGGCACCATTCAAGGGGATTTCTACATTCAAGTTGTCAGCAATTCAGTAAAAAGTGCTGAGGGAAAAAAACCACTGTATGGTTTAAGCCTGAAGAACCAATTGACTACCAGTCTTGTGCCCATGACTAGGACTAAGAGTAGATGAGGATAAACAAGCTCCTTTCCAGCATCGATGGGTCCACTCCACTGAGCAGATGGGTCATTTTTAAAGTTACTTTGTGTTGAGCCAAAAGGAAAAAACAACCACCATGAAGTCAGACCCTAAGTAATTCTTTATGGTTAGTGTGCTGGGGAAAGATTAAGAAAGAAAATGTATATGGAACAGAGAATGGTAGAAACATAGGAAGGAGCAGTGAGGCAGTCTTGGCTGAAAGTAGACAAAAAAGATACAACCAACCAAATGATGCATGTTATTCTTAGCTTTGAAGAGACTGAGCTACTGAGACCCTACAACCTGGCTAGTCTATGTTCTTTGGAAGAAGAAAAAAAGGGAAAGAGTAGATGCATACACACACACACACACACACACACACACACACACACACACACACACACAGAGAGAGAGAGAGAGAGAGAGAGAGAGAGAGAGAGAGAGAGAGAAAGTTTCTAGAGAAACTAAAAGTAAAATTGTCTGGTCCCCAACTAAGTGGATGGGGAAGTAAGAAAGGGGAGAACTTGCTCAGCATACACCATATTTCAGTAAGAAATGACTAGAGACACAGCACAGTGGTAGAGTAGTTGCCTAGCATGTGCAAGGCTCTATGTTCAATTGTCAGTACCAAGGGAGGATAATCCAAGATGTGAAGGAACAACACAAATCAGAATTATAAAATCACAGAAATGGGGCAATTGATTTAGAAAATTTAGATGTGTGTATGCATCTACTCTTTCCCTTTTTTTTCTTCTTCCAAAGAACATAGACTAGCCAGGTTGTAGGGTCTCAACCTAATTTTAGGTAAAAATTTAAGGTTTTTATATTTTCTTCAGTAAATAAAATTAAATTTATAAGACCTATAAGTGACTATGATGGTTTGAATAGGTTTGACCCCCATACCTTCATGTGTTTGAATGTCCCATGACTAGTGGTGCTTTTCGAAGATGTGGCCTTGTTGGAGCAGGTGTGGCCTTCTTGGGGGAAGTGTGTCATTGTGGGCGCTTTGAAGAGTCATATATACTCAAACTATGCTCAGTGTGAGTCTCCTCTTTGCTGACTGCAGATGAAGATGTAGAACTCTCAGATCCTCCAGCACCATGTCTGCCTGGATGCTGCCATGCTTCCTGCCTTGATGACATGGGACTAAACCTCTGAACCTGTAAGCTAGCTCAAATTAAATGTTTTTTTTATATATATATATAAGAATTGCCTTTGTCTTGGTACATTTTTCCTCAAATGAATATGAAGTGTCCTTCCTTATCTTTTTTGATTACTCTTGGTTAAAATTTGATTTTATTTGATATTAGAATCACTATTCCAGTTTGTTTCTTGGGACCATTTGCTTATAAGATTGTTTTCCATCCTTTTACTCTGAGGTAGTATATGTCTTTTTCACAGAGGTGTGTTTCCTGTATGCAGCAAAATGCTGTGTCCTTTTTATGTATCCAGTCTGACAGTCTATGTCTTTTTATTGGAGAATTGAGTCCATTGATATTAAGAGATATTAAGGACAAAGAGGCTAAAACAATCCAGTGAAAAAAGGACAGCATTTTCAACAAATGGTGCTGGATCAACTGGAGATCAGCATGTAGAAGAATGCAAATCAATCCATTCTTATTCGCTTGTATAAAGCTCCAAGACCAAGTGGATAAAGGAAATTTACATAAAACCAGATACATTGAAACTAATAGAAGAGAAGGTGGGGAAGAGGCTCAAATATCTAGGCACAGGGGAAAACTTCCTGAACAGAACACCAATGGCTTATGCTCTAAGATCAAGAATTGACAAATGGGACCTCATAAAATTGCAAAGCTTCTGTAAGGTGAAGGACATTGTGAATAACACAAAATGGGAAAAGATCATTACCAATCCTAGATCCAATAGAGGGCTAATATCCAATATATACAAAGAACTCAAGAAATTAGACTCTAGACAACCAAATAACCCAATTAAAAATGGGCTACAGAGGGAAACAAAGAATTCTCAACTGAGGAAACTCTAATGGCCGAGAAGCACCTTAAAAAATGCTCAACATCCTTAGTCATCAGGGAAATGCAAATCAAAACAACCCTGAGATACCACCTCACACCAGTCAGAATGACTAAGATCAAAAATTCAGATGATAGAAGATGCTGGCAAAAATGTGGAGAAAGAGGAACACTTCTCCATTGTTGGTGGGAATGCAAGCCGGTGCAACCACTCTGGAAATCAGTCTGGTGGTTCCTCAGAAAATTGGACATAGCACTACCTGAGGACCCAGAAATACCACTCCTTGGCATATACCCAGAAGACGCTCCAACCTATAACAAGGACATATGCTCCACTATGTTCATAGTAGCCTTATTTATAATAGCCAGAAGCTGGAGAAAACCCAGATGTCCTTCAATAGAGGAATGGATAAAAAAAATGTGGTACATTTACACGGTGGAGTATTACTCAGCCATTAAAAATAATGAATTTGAGAAATTCTTAGGTAAATGGATGGAACTAGAAAATATCATCCTGAGTGAGGTAACCCAATCACAAAAGAACACACATGGTATTTACTCACTGATAAGCAGATATTAGTCCAAAAGCTTGAAATAGCAAAGATTCAACTCACAGACCACATGAAGCTCATGAAGAAGGAAGACCAAGTGTGGATGCCTCTGTCCTACTTAGAAGGAGTAACAAAAATACTGAAGAGAGCAAATATGGAGACAAAGTGTGGGACAGAAACTGAAGTAGGGGCCGTCTGGAGACCATTCCACCTGGGTATTCATCCCATTTGCAGTTCCCAAAGTAGACACTGTTGTGGATGTCAGGAAGTGCATGCTGACAAGAGTCTGATATAGCTGTCTCCTTAGAGGTCTGCCAGAGTCTGACACATTCAGAAGCAGATGCTCACAGCTAACCACTGATCTGATCAAGAGTTTCTCATTGGAGAAGTTAAGAGAGAAGACTGAAGGAGCTGAGAGGATTTGTGGCCCCATGAGGAGAGCAACAATACCAACCAACCAGAGCTCCCCAGGGTCTAAACCATCAGCCTGGGAGCACATAGGGAGGGACCCATGACTCCATCTGTACATGTAGGGGAGGATGGCCTTGTCAGGCATAAGTGGGAGAGGAAGTCCTTGGTCCCATGAAGGCTGAACACTGAGTGAAGGGAAATTCGAGGGTGGGGAGGTGAGAGTAGGGGGGGTAGGTGGGGACACATCCTCATAGAAGCATGAGGAGGGGGAATCGGATATGAGGTTCCTGGGTGGTGAGGGTAAAGGGGTAAGGGGACAAAAGCTGAAATATAAATATAATATCCAATAAAAAATAAAAAAATAAATAGCGATGAGAATTCACACACACACAAAAAAAAAAAAACAGAATTGCCTTTGTCATGGTGTTTGTTCTCAGCAATCAAACTCTAATGAAGTGACTAAACACAGCTTATAATGCCTCAAAAGATAAAGAGGTCTGGTTAGATGGCTTGACGGTTAAAAGTACATGTTGCTTTTGCAGAAGACCCTAGTTTGAGTCCCAGAACCTACAGTCAGCTCACAACC
>JANHMN010000005.1:32877594-32903381 GCA_030674055.1 Rhabdomys pumilio | reverse complement strand
AAGAAAGAAGAAAGAAGAGAGCTTCCCCAGATGTCACCACTAACAAGAAGGGGGGGGTTGACTTAGAGTGGATCTGCCTGGCTGGAACACGTGTGTTCTTTGTATGACCCCAAGTGACCACTCATGTTTGACCTTACTTGGTATTATTGTGCTTGTCATCCTCTGTTAGTTTCCCACTCTTCACAAGGTCATAGTCAATGCAGCCTGGCTGGATGGCATCAATTAAATCCACAATGGCCACACTGAAACTTTTTGTCTTGTCCTATTATGAGACAGGGAACAATTAGGCTACGAATTCCACTATTTACAAACGATTAAGTGCTTTTAGTATTTTCTCTTTGTTTTGTAGATTTGATGTTTTGATTATTATGTGGCAGGAGGTATTTAATTTCTGGTCTAGTCTATTTGGAGTTCTGTAGGCTTCTTGTATATTTAAGGACATCTCTTTCTGTAGGTTACGAACGATTTTCTCTATAATTTTCTTGAAGATACTTACTGGCCCTTTATCTTGGGAGTCTTCACCCTCATCTACACATATTATCCTTAGGGTTGGCCTTCTCATTGTGTCGTGGATTTCCTGGAGGTTTTGGGTCAGTAGCTTTTTGCATTTTGCATTTTTTTTGACAGCTGTGTCAATGTTTTCCACGGTGTCTTTTGCAAGTGAGATTCTCTCTTCTATCTCTTGTATTCAGTTGATGATACTTGTGTCTATGACTCCTGATCTTTTTCCTAGGTTTTCTATCTCCAAGGTAGTCTCTCTTTGTGATTTCTTTATTGTTTCTACTTCCAGTTTTAGATCCTGAATGGTTTTGTTTAATTCCTTCAACTGTTTGATTGTGTTTTCTTGCATTTCTTTAAAGGATTTTTGTGTTTCCTCTTTAAGGGCTTCTACTTGTTTACCTGTGTTCTCCTCAAATTCTTTGAGAGTGTTATTTATGTCCTTCTTAAAGTTTTCTATCATCACCATGAAAAGTGATTTTAATTCTGAATCCTGCTTTTCCAGTGTGATGGGGTGTTCAGGGCTTGCTATGTTGGGAGAACTGGGTTCTCATGATGCCAAGGTTTGGTTTCAGTTGCTTATGCTCTTGTGTTTGCCTTTTGCAAGCTGGGTTACTCTAGAGCTACCTGCATACACTGTCTCTGACTGGAGCCTGCCTTTCCAGTTATCTTGCTTGTGTCAGAACTCCTCCGGGTTCAGATGTCTCTGTGATCCTGTGATCCTGTGATCCTGAGCTCCAGCTGCTCTGAGTAAATGGCTCCTCTAAAATGTCTCAGAATATGATGTCTCCACAGTAGCAGACCTGCTAGGTATCTGCTGCTCTGAGTTCATTTGTCCCTCTAGGATGTCTCAGGCTGCGGTACAAAAACACAGAGAGGTTTTTCCTCACTTGCTCTCCATTTTAGGTGTGTGTGTGTGTGTGTGTGTGTGTGTGTGTGTGTGTGTGTGTGTTTATGTACATGAGCCTCCAGCTTATTAATCCAGCGATCCAAGCTGGCCAGTGAGCCCCAGGGGTGCTTCTGTGTTCTCATCCACAAGACTTGGATTACAGGTGAACACCACTGTACTCAGGTTTATAAGAGTACTGGGATGAAGCACTGGTCTTCATATTTACACAGCAAGCAATTTACCAAGCTCTTCTCTCCAGCGCCAGGCTTACTTTTGAGACAAAGTCTATAACTAAATCTGTAGCTTGCTACTTTTGCTAGATTGCTGTACAGCAAAGCCCAGAGTGTGCACACACCCCATCCCCTTCCCACCCCACTACACACCACCCCTGATTCCACATCTGCAGCTCTAAAGAGTACAGATGTGTGCTCCCACACACGGTTTGTCACATGGGTTCTGGCAATTGAACCCAGGTCCTGTGGTTTCATAGCAAGCCCTTTAACGACTGACTGAGTCATGTCTTCAGCTCAGAGTTTGAAGTCCCTGAGGTCCTGGAGACTGGGTCTCTATTACCAAACAAAGTATCAAAAGACTGAAACGAGGTATGATGCTGCAGGCCTGTAATCCCAGCATTTAGGAGGCTGAGGCAGGGAGATCATGAGATTGGAGCAGCATGGGTTTGTTTCAAAAAAAAAAAAGAGACAGGGAGCTCTCAAGTGCTTGACATGACCACTATCACATGACATACTGACTGAGGCATTTCTGTCTACAAGCACTGGCAGCCTTGCTTCGAGATGGAGAGACTCTGGGGAAGCTTATGAAATTGTCTCCAGAAGAGCTTCTGCTGAGATGGGCCAACTTCCATCTGGAAAATTCAGGCTGGCAAAAGATCAACAACTTCAGTGCTGACATCAAGGTAACTGGCATTTGCAGAGATACCATGGCTTTAGAGATTTTATCCCATCTTAACCGAGACAAAAATTAAAGGTTATCACGAGTCCCTGTTGTCTTTCTTGTTTTGAGATAAGGTCTTGCTATGTATACCGGGTTGTACTAGATATCACTGTTATAGACAAGCAAGACTGGCCTCAAACTTACTGTGATTCTTCTGCCTTTTTTGTTGATGTTGTTTTTCCATTTTTTGGATATTTTATTTATTTACATTTCAGATGTCATCTTTCCCCATTTCCCCTCCCTGGAAACCCCTATCCCATCCCCCTCCTCCTTTTTGCTTTTATACCATTTTAATTACAAGCATGTATTAAGGTCAGTTCTAGGTTGTGGGTCTAGCAATACAAGCCTCTTGAATACTGGTATACAGAGAAATACCACCATAGCTAGATGATACTTCTTTCGCACTTTGTTGTTTTTGTTGTTTGCTTTGGTTTTTGTTTTCTGAGGCATGGTCTCTTATATCCCAAGATGGCCTCAAATCTGCTTTGTAGTTAAAAGGTGACATGACTTGCCATACTCACATTTTGTGGGGTGTTCAGGATTAAATCCAGGGTTTCCTCCATTCAAGGCAAGCACACTACTAATGGAGGCCATTTGGGATTTTTCAGATATGATTTCACTCTGTAGCCCAGGTTGGCCTACAGCTCACTGTGTCAGCTAGACTGGCTTCAAAAACTGCAATCTTCCTGCCTCTGTGTAAAATCTATATACAGGCATATGCCAAAGTGCCTAGTCAGTGGAAATCTTTTATTAGGAAACCTGCTTTCACTATTTTTGAAAAGCAAGGAATTCTTGCATTTGTTGATCATGTGAAGCCTTAACCTCAATCCCCATCACTGTGGGAGAGGAGAGAAAGAAGAAGGGGGAAATATGAACTCGTTTGGTTATCATTTAACCTTTTCTATGATACAACATTTGATTAAATATATAATTAACATAGCAGATGTTGTTTTCATAGGTTGATACTCAGCATGCTTTGTCATGCCATAATGTGTTCACGTTCTCTTTCCCTATGCTTCCTGGATTTCTGCTCTGCTATTTCATGCTTGTTTATCTGTCAAGCTTATTGACTTCAGTAATTCAGTGAAGGTACAGAAAAACTTAACAGCTTTATTGGGTTGATGGCATAAATTGTAAAGTCCTAACAAAATCAAGTTCAAAGAGAGGTGTAAGGCCAGACAGATGGACTTTGCTTGGGAAAGATCTCAAAAATAAGAAGACAGAGAAGAATGCCATATATTATCACAAAGGCTGAACCAAATGTCCTCATCACCAAGGGACAATAAGATGCAGCTACTCTGTAAATGTGATCACACTGGTACTCTGTAAATGTGATCACACTGCTATGTTCAATTCTTTTGTAGGATTCTAAAGCCTATTTCCATCTGCTCCATCAAATTGCACCATAAGGACAGAAGGAAGGGGAACCACGGATAGATATTAACATGTCAGGATTCAACGTAAGTATAGGTCCCTTTTCAAATTCTAGTCTTTTACCATCCCTTTTTCCTTTTTTTCCTCCTCTTTGGTTTTGTTGAGACAAACTCTTGCTACATAGTGCTATAACCTGCTATGTAGAGCAGGCTTGTGTTAGACTCATAGACATCCACCTGCCTCTGCTTTCTCTGTATTGGGTCTAAATATACGTGCTGCCACACCCAAATAATTTTGCATAAATTCTATCAAAATTTCTATGTAACTTCATGTAGTGCTGTTAAGACTTTAAAGATTTTTTGTGGAGAATGTGGTACATGTGACTCACAGGGGAGAAAGCATCTTGATTCATTTTGAGAACTTGTGAGTTCCATAATTTTGATGGTACTGGATTTTATGAATGACATAAACATGCAAAAGAGACTATGGGAAGTAAGCATTTCCCCTGGCTTGACCCCCATGGTAGAAGTAAAGGGCCAGTCTGTGCATTAATGATGACTTGTCCTCTCAAAATATACTTACAGACATGCTCAGAGGTTTGTCTCCAAGTTCACTTGAAATCCAGCTGAGTTGATGGTCAAGATGAACATCCCACTAGCAAATCCTCCCTGTTGGATATTTTCTACTGTATTGCTTTGAGTTGTACCTGAGAATCCACCCAGGATTCCCCTACTGCCTTTAGAATTTGGTCTATCAGCTTAGCATTTAAACTCTTACAAAATATTACCCATCTCTTTCAGTCTGCCCCCAAAACCTCTTTTCTCCTTCATTTAGCTGTCTTACACTTTTCCAAACACCCCTACCCCTCTTCCTTTTTTTTAGACATGGCTTCTCTGTATAGCCCTGCTTGTCCTGAAACTCAATCTGTAGACCAAGTTGGCCTTAAACTCACAGAGCTCTGTCTGCCTCCTCCTGCCTCTGCCTCCTGTGTGCTGGGATTAAAGGCCTGTGCCACCACCACCCAGCCCAAACATCCCTTTCAACTCCAAGCCCATGCCTCCAAGTTTTTTCAGATATGTTCTTTATGTAAAAAAAAAACTTAGGGGTCTGGAGAGATGGCTCAGCTGTTAAAAGTGCTTGCTGCTCCAGCAGGGACCAAAGTGCTGTTCTCAAACTCACCCTGTCACTCTAGATCCTAGAGATCCAAATGCCCTCTTCTGATCAGACAAGTGGGGGGGGAGAGAAATTTAAAAAAACAAATAAAAAACCTGTTCTGAAAATAAAATATTTCCCTGAAACTATCCATATTTAAAGTTAAGTCTTCAAAGGAATGTGGATGAAAAATGGATAATGGCTGTTTTTCCCTCTGCTTTTTGCCCCTGAAAGGTAATCTCAGTGGAATGCTTTATTTAGTCCTTAGATGTACTCTGGCGCCACCTCGTGGAATTCACAGGTACTACATATCCCATGCCTCATGTTTTTGCATTTGAAACCAGTTTTATAAGTACCAAGCATTAGTTGACAGAAAGTACTATGTATCCTTTACCCAGCCTATGACTGGACTGTACCTACAATGTATATATGTGGATGACCTTCAAAATATATCTTCTTTTACTTCAACAGGAAACAGATGATTTAAAGAGAGCAGAAAGTATGCTTCAACAAGCAGATAAATTAGGCTGCAGGCAGTTTGTTACCCCAGCTGATGTTGTCAGTGGAAATCCCAAACTGAACTTGGCCTTTGTAGCTAACCTCTTTAATAAATATCCAGCCCTAACTAAACCAGAAAACCAGGATATTGACTGGACTCTTCTAGAAGGTAACTCAAAGGTCCTCTAATTATAATGTGCAGTCTATAGCATAAAACCCCAGAGGCCACAATGATGTTGTTCCAACCCAGAGTTGCTTTATCCACTTGGCTTTGAAAGAATGTGTTAAAAGTAGATGCAGTACTGAGTGAGAACTGGAAATGGCTGGGTAGAGGTGGTGATGGAAGCAAAATATGCACATAACATAATCGAGTTGGGGAATGTGGCTCAGTGCCAGAGCTCTTGCCTAGCACAGCCAGCACTACAAAATAACATAAAGTAAGATAAGAGAAAATAAAAATAAGTCCAGACTCACCTATCATGGGAACACTTAGTTCACACGTGTTTTGCTTCAACTCCTTTTTGTTTGTTGTTGTTTAAAAATTCCTTATTTATTTAGGGCAAAGAATCTCATGTTTTGTTTGAGTTTTTTAAAACCTACTCATCTATTTTGGGGCACGTATTTAATGTGTCTCCAGCTGACCTGAAACTTCCTACGTAGTAAAGAATGATCCTTCATTTCTGATGAGCTGGGATTACAGGCATCGTTTGTTGTTTAGCGGGTGCTAGGAAATGAACCCACAACTTAATGCACTCCAGGCAAGGACTCTATAAACTGAGCTACAGTTCCCAGAGCCTTGGAGGCAGTTGTGAGACAGGGTGTCACCTTGTAGTGGAAGCTGGCCTGAAACAATGTAGCCCAAGACTTGCCAGGATCTCCTGGTCGTCCTCTTTATTCAGCTAAATGAGGGCTGAGATTATAGATGTGAGCCACCATGTCTCATTAGACCACAGAATGGTATAAATCCATACAGAATTTAACCTATAAGTTTTGAAACCGTATTTCAGTTATCCATAGTGAGGGTGATTATACTAGCATGTGGCAATAATTAGCTCAGAATAAAGCATATAAAGTAAATGAATATATGCACTGGTGGTATATGTATAAGACATTTAATCAATGAATATACTTTGTGGATGTTTTAATAGGAGAAACTCGAGAAGAAAGAACCTTTCGTAACTGGATGAACTCTCTTGGTGATAATCCCCACGTCAACCATCTCTATGCGTAAGCTGCCCTGTTCCTCTTATGAAGTTAGGAATATCATGAATAGGCGTACCGTAAGTAATGACAACTCTAAACTTTTTCTACATGTGCGTTGGTAACAAATACTCTGATGATGAACCATTAGTGATTTCAATCATCATTTTCCAAATACACACAAGCCCAAATTCTTTCTTTGCCTGATTATTGGCTGTAAGTGATAGAATATGTGTCTTGATGGTACTTCAGGGAACAGATACTTTAAGTTTCTTAAATAGTCTGGGAATACTCATAGCAGAGTATTCCTGATTCCCTATGGCCTTTGCATTCCTGGCCACATTGTTATTTGCTGACCTAGAATAGTTTGTATTCTAACAATATTCCATATCTTCACTATTTCCTACCATTTGCCACTCACTACCAATGAACTCTGCTCATTGCATTTACATATATGCCAAAGTCATATTATTTGTTTATCTACATCCTTGTTTATTATACATCTTTTTGACTCTCAAGTAGGGCCTTGGATTTTCATCCTGTGTTCCCAACCTTTATAACACTTTTTGCTTACAATAAGTGGACATCCTTATACCATGGTCATTGACATCGTCCTCGTCGTCATCATCATCATCATTATCATTTTGGTTTTTCAAGACAGGGCTTCTCTGTGTAGTCCTAGCTGTCCTGAAACTTATTCTGGTGACCAGTCTGGTCCCAAACTCACAGAGATCTGCTTGACTCTGTTTCCCAAGTACTGAGATGTGCCACAACTTCCTGGCTGTTAATTTTTTAAGACAGAACAGAAATGCACTGTGTAGCCCTGGCTGTCCTGGAACTTGCTGTATAGACCAGCCTGAACTCACTCACAAAGATCACCCTGCCACCCCCTCCCAAGCCTGGGACCAAGGGTGTGTGCCACCTTGCCCAGCTGTGCTCACATACTATTGAGTGAACTGAATAGGCTTGGCTCTGTTTTCAGCACACATACATGAGTTGTAGGAACTGTGGCTTTATAGATCTTGTGTGATTCGTGTCCCTGCTTATGCTCACTGATGAAGTTATGTTTCATGTTCTTAGTGACCTGCAGGATGCCCTGGTGATCTTACAGCTGTATGAGAGAATTAAAGTTCCTGTGGACTGGAGTAAAGTTAACAAGCCTCCAAACCCAAAGCTGGGGGCCAACATGAAAAAGGTAAAGCACCTTGAACCTTCTTGATTTCTTTCTTTTCTTTTAAAAACTCTATACTCAGGCTAGAGAGATGACTCAGTATGTTAAAGGCACTGACTTTTTTCCAGAAGACCTAAGTTCAATTCCAAGCACCCTCCTGGCAGCTCACAAATTGTCTGTAACTTTAGTTCCATGGGATCTGAAACCTTCACACAAACATACATGCAGGCACAACACAGATGCAATGAAATAAAAATAAAAAATGATGGATAAATAGATAGATGAAAAACTTCTAGACCTAAGTTGCTTCTGAAGGACAGGAACTAGATCTTGGCTTTGAGCAGATTCTTAACATTATACAACACATACACGCTCACACACACACACACACACACACACAAACACACACACACACACACTCACACACACACACACACAGACTGGGGAAAAATCATGCAGACTGGACAAATGACAATATTTAATCATTACTTTGCCTTTGTCCATTTGCAGTTAGAAAACTGCAACTATGCAGTTGAATTAGGGAAGAATGCAGCTAAATTTTCCTTGGTTGGCATTGGAGGACAAGACCTGAATGATGGGAATGCTACCTTGACCTTGGCTGTAATCTGGCAGCTGATGAGAAGGTATTGTACATAGTGTTGGCCATGGAAGCTTCATAGTAATATGCGTGTATGAAATCGCCCTTAGTATATTTTCACTGCTCAAATGAATCATTTAGTTCAGTGAACACACTTCAGAGTTCATTGGACTTAGACTCTGAAATCAAATTGCTATGGTGTATGTTGGATCATCACTGGGAGATACCTCCTTGTGAGTTAGGTAGAACGGTAGCTGTTTCCAGTCTGTCACAGAAGTCTGATGTGTAGACATAAGCCTGATGCAATGTCACTTAGTACCATTAACTGATGATCTAACGTAGTTCACTGAGTGAAATTGTCATAGGGTCTGCAGCCCTAGCTCAGTAGTCTAGGATATACTTAGCGTCCATGGAGGCTATCTTCAGAATCCCCAAATAAATAAGGAAATGTTGTCAGAAGCCCACAATGGTGGTTCATACTTGAAATCTCAGCACTGAGGAGTCTGAGGAGGGGAAATTGATAGTTAAAGGCCAGCTTGGACTACATAGTGGATTCTAGGACATCCTGAACTATAAAGTGGAACCTTGCCTCAAAGGAACAAAGCAGAAACATTATCAGAAGAAATATGAACATCTATATGTATCCATTTGGAGATGAAGATCAGAGCCCGCAGGATAGCTCAGTGATAAAGCTCCTGTGCCCAGCTTGATGGCCCGAGTTCTGATCCAGGAACCTGTGTAGTAAAGGAACAAAACCGTGTCCCACAAGATGTTCCCTGGTTTCCATAGGGTACCATGGCATACGTGTGTTCAAATACATGTAAATAATTTACATTTGTATAATTGTTTAAGAAATTGAAGATTCCCTTACTTGATCTATTTTTAATACTACTTTGGGGATTTCATCAAATCCCACTTTCAACCCCTTCAACCCTTACTTCTCCTTTCTACTTAAATGACTTTTGTTATAACCTACTGGGTCCAACTAAAGCCTCTCATATATACAGTGTGGAATCTTACATGTGGAGCATGGCACCCTATTATAAGCCACATTCCATGATAAAAAGTGACCCTGTCACCCAGTTGTATCAATTGCCAACACTAGGAGTGAGGCATCATGAGTCCTTTCTCTATCCATGGTGTAATGCTGTCTTGTTCTTGTGTGGGCCTTGTTCAGACAATGACAGCTGCTGTGAATTTATGAGGGCAAACAGACTTGTCATGACTCTGCAGGCAGGAGGTGATACAGAGGCCATGGATGGTGGGGGCAAGGGGTGCTGCTTACTGGCTTGCTCCCCATTGTGGTTTTATGGAGGCTCACTACTTTCAGATAACTCTAATTTGTATGTCAAGTTGACACAAGACTAGCCAGAAGAGAGAGAGAGAGAGAGAGAGAGAGAGAGAGAGAGAGAGAGAGAGAGAGAGAAGAGAGAATGAGAATGACCTCAGGTATTGTACTCAGGAATACCATCCACTTGTTTTGAGATCTGTCCACTCCCCCTAGATAAAGATAGAGTTTTTCATAGGAACTTGGGCATAGATATTTGGCTAGGTGGGTTGGCCAGTGAGCCCCAGGAATCTGTTGTTATCACCTGCCCAGAATTACAATTACAAATGCATTCCTGCATACATATTTCATTATATAGTGCTCATGTTTAAACTCAGATCTTTATTTTCATGTTTGTAACACAAGCAATTTACAGACTTAGCTATTTCCCCAAGTCCTCTTTCACACACATACACACACACACACACACACACACACACATACACACACACACACACATACACACACACTCATGGTTCTTTCCCTGAAGTTACTTTCATTGTGTGTGTATGTATATACTAATTTTGTGTAAGTATATAATTTCGATGCATATGTAGAAACTGTATGTGTGAGAGTGAGTAAGTATAGCAAGACTCGTACCACTGCCTCAGGTGGACGTCAGAGTATAGGTTTCTGGAAACACTTTTTACCATCCATCATGTAGGAATCAGATTCAATTTGTCAGACACATCAGGCTGGTTTACACACTGAGCCATCTTGCTGAGCCTCATGCAATCTTTGTGATAAAAATGTACATGATGTATATTTCTAATGTTTTCAATTTCTTTATAGAGTACATTGTGACTTTCTTCTGCTAATTTCTTAGACATACCCTTGATGTTCTGGAATATCTTGGAGAGGGTCAGAAAGCAAATGATGACATCATTGTAAACTGGGTCAAAAAAACACTGAGCAAAGCTGGACAGTAAACTTCCATTCAGAGTGTTAAGGTCAGAATACTGATTATCATACATTATGTTTGCTAGATAATATCAATTATTTTAAGGACAACCTTGAGTTTCTTTGTAAGAGTTACTGTTGTTGAGCTAGTGGCAAAATTTTTGTTTCCATGCTCAGGCTAACCTAAAGGATCACATGATCATTTGTAAATAGTGGAATTCTTAGGCTTGCTTGTTCCCTTTTTCATAATAGGACAAGACAATCAGCTCCAGTTTGGTCATTGTGGATTTAATTGATGCGATTCAGCCGGGCTGCATTAACTATGACCTTGTGAAGAGAGGCAATCTAACAGAAGATGACAAGAACAATAACACCAAGTAAGGTCAAACATGCGTGGTCACTCGGGGTCACAAAAAGAACACAGGTGTTCCAGCCAGGCAGATCCACTCTAAGTCAAGCTTCCTGCTCCCCATCTTGTTAGTGGTGACATCTGGGGAAGCTCTCTTCTTTCTTAAGTGTTCATCTCTACTTTTTGTCTTAGTTTGGGGTTCCATTGGTGAAAAGAGACACCATAACCAAAGCAACTCTTATAAAAGATAACTTTTAATTGGGGCTGGCTTACAGGTTCAGAGATTCAGTCCATTAACATCAAGGCACGAGCATGGCAGCATACAGGCAGGTATGTTACAGGAGGAGCAGAGAGTTACATCTTGATCCAAAAGCAGTCAGGAGAAGCCTGGCATCCTCTGGCAGCTAGGAAGACATTCTCTTCTGCCATGGGTGAAACCTGAGTATAGGAGGAGACCTCCAAATCCCACCCACACAGTGACACACTTCCTCTAACAATGGCATACATCCTAACAGTTACCACTCCTTATGGGCCAAGCATATTCAAACCACAATTTTAATGGCTTAAAACACTGTTATCAGAAAACACAGAACCATCTTGAGTAGCAAGCAAACCTAGGTTCTAGCTCTATGCCTGCCTACCATTAACTGTATTTCATCTCTCTGCTCTTTAGTGTCAATTATATAGCCCCATCACCAACATCTCCCCCTTGTACACCTTGAACTTACTACTCACATACCTGTCCTTTTGTGAGAATAGCTTTGTAGAGCCCACATAGGACAATGAAACACAATGGGACCTCTTGTAAGAATGCAATGCTATCATTTGTAACAGCATGGCTGAATATGTAGATGATGTTAAATTTCAGACACAAAATTAACAGTATGGTTTGATCTTAGATCTGTGCGGGAAAACATTCTTTGTTTTTTTCTTTGTTTGTATGTTTTGAGACAAGGTTTCTCTGTGTAGCTATAGCTGTTCTTGAACTCCCTCAGTACATCAGGCTGGCCTCTAACTCAAACTGAGAGATCTGCCTGCACCTGCCTCACAAGTGCTAGGAGTTAAGGTGTTCACAAAAAAATATCATTGTTAACCTATATTGTTACTGTATATGTGGGGGTAATTTCTCTGCAGGGATGCTGGTACACAACTTGTTTGTGTGCATAGTACCTGAATAGGCCAGAAAAGCATGTCATATTCTCTGAAACTGGGGTTACAGATTGTTGTAAGCTACCATATTGGTACGTGCATTTTAATCTGAGTCCTCGGGAAGAGCAGCCAGTGAACTGTCTGTTCAGCCCATGAAGCAAATATCTTTAAACCACAAGTTCATATACCAAAAAGAGAAGCTAATTTTTACCTTAGATGATTCAAAGGTTTACAGATGTTTTAAGAATTTTGTTGTCGACCTCACTAGTCTGCTCCCATGAAGACACCATATCCTGAGACATCCTAGAGGAGTCACTGAACTCAGAGCAGACTGTAAGAACAGTAGCCCACTGCCGTAAGCCCCAGAGCTACAACTGGGAGCAGAGGATGATCTGGACCCAACCGGCACCCAATCCCCACCCCTGTGGAATACCACTCCCCTTCTGCGCCTCGCCTGGTCCTTGTGGTTGGGGAGACACCTAGCTGGTCTGCTCCTGTGAAGACACCATATCCCGAGACATCCTAAAAGAACAACTGAATTCAGAGTAGCGGGCACCATATCCTGAGACAACCTAAATGACCCACTACACTCAGAGCAGTAGACACCATATCCTGAGACATCCTAGAGGAGCCACTACACCCAGAGTAGCAGACACCTACCTGGTCTGCTACTGTGGAGACACATGCTAGAGGAGCTACTACTCAGAGCAGCTGGAGCTTGGGATCACAGGATCAGAGACATATGGACCCTGAGGAGTTCTGTCACAAGAAAGCTAACTGAAAAGGCAGGCTCCTGTTAGAGACAGTGAGTGCAGGTAGCACTAGAGTTAACCAGATGGTGAAAGGCAAGCGCAAGAAAGTAAGCAACAGAAATCAAAGTTACTTGATATCATCAGAACCCAGTTCTCCCACCATAGCAAGCTCTGAACACCCTACCATACCAGAACAGCAGGATTTAGAATTAAAAATCACTTCTCATGATGATGATAGAAAACCTTAAGAAGGACATAAATAACACTCTCAAAGAATTTGAGGAGAACACATGTAAACATGTAGAAGCCCTTAAAGAGGAAACACGAAAATCCCTTAAAGAATTGCAAGAAAACATAACCAAACAGGTGAAGGAATTAAACAAAACCATCCAGGATCTAAAAATGGAAGTAGAAACAATAAAGAAATTACAAAGGGAGACTAGCCTGGAGACAGAAAACCTAGGAAAAAGATCAGGAGTCATAGACACAAGTATCACTAACAGAATACAAAAGATAGAAGAGAGAATCTCATGTGCAGAAGATACCACGGAAAACATTGACACAACTGTCAAAAAAATGCAAAAAGCTCCTAACCCAAAACATCCTGGAAATCCAGGACACAACGAGAAAGTCAAACCTAAGGATAATAGGTATAGATGAGGGTAAAGGCTCACAACTTAAAGGGCCAGTAAATATCTTCAACACAATTATAAAGGAAAACTTCTGTAATCTAAAGAAATGGATGTCCATAAATATACAAGAAGCCTACAGAACTCCAAATAGACTAGACCAGAAAAGAAATACCTCTGGTCACATAAGAATCAAAACATCAAATGTACAAAGCAAAGAAAAAATACTAAAAAGCTGTAAGGGAAAAAGGTAAAGTAACATATAAAGGCAGACCTATAAGAAATACAAAAGCCTTCTCACCAGAGAATATAAAAGCAAGAATATCCTGGACTGATATCATACAGACACTAAAAGAACACAAATGCCAGCCCAGTCTACTGTACCCAGCAAAAATCTCAGTCAATATTGATGGAGAAACCAAGATATTCCATGACAAAACCAAATTTACACAATGGCTTCCCACAAATCCAGCACTTCAAAGGATAATTGATGGAAAACTTTAACAAGGAGGGAAATTACAACCTAGAAAAACTAAGAAAGTAATCTTCCAACAACCCCAAAAGAAGGTAGTTACACAACATAATTCCAAACCTAATAAGAAAAATAACAGGAAGCAACAATCATTTTCCTTAATGTCTCTTAATATCAATGAACACAATTCTCCAATAAAAAGACATAGACTATCAGACTGGATACGTAAAGAGGACCCAGAATTTTTCTGCATACAGGAAACGCACATCTGTGACAAAGACAGATACTACCTCAGAGTAAAAGGATGGAAAACAGTCTTCCAAGAAAATGGTCTCAAGAAACAAGCTGGAGTAGCGATTCTAATATCAAATAAAATAGATTTTCAAACAAAAGTAATCAAAAAAGATAAGGAAGGACACTTCATAATCATTAAAAAAAAATGTACCAAGATGAAATCTAAATTCTGAACATCAATGCCCCAAATGCAAGGGCACCCACATACATAAAAGAAACTTTACTAAAGCTCAAAGCACACATTTGCACCTCACACAATAATAGTGGGGGATTTCAACATCCCACTCTCAGCAATGGACAGATCATGGAAACAGAAATTAAACCGAGACACAATGAAACTAAAAGAAGTTATGAACCAAATGGCTTTAACAGATATCTATAGAACATTTTATCCTAAAACAAAAGAATATACCTTTTTCTCAGCACCTCATGGTACCTTCTCCAAAATAGAACATTTAATTGGTCACAAAACAGGCCTCAACAGAAACAAAGAGATTGAAATAATCCCTTGCACCTTATCAGACCACCATGGACAAAGGCGGGTCTTTAATAATGACAAAAACAATGGAAAGCCCACATACATGTGGAAACTGAACAACACTCTACTCAATGATGATTTGGTCAAGGAAGAAATAAAGAAAGAAATTAAAGACTTTTTAGAATTTAATGAAATTGTGGACGCATCATACCAAAACTTGTGGGACTCCAAGAAAACAGCACTAAAGGAAAACTTTATAGCTCTAAGTGCCTACAAAAAGAAACTGGAGAGAGCATACACTAACAATCTGACAGCACACCTGAAAGCTTTAAAACAAAAAGAAGCAAATACACCCAAGAGGATTAGAAGGCAGAAAATAATCAAACTCAGGGCTGAAATCAACCAAGTAGAAACAGAAAGAACTATACACAATATCAACAAAACCTGAAGCTGGTTCTTTGAGAAAATCAACAAGATAGATAAACCCTTAGCCAGACTAATCAAAGGGTATAGAGACAGTATCCAAATTAACAAAATCAGAACTGAAAAAGAAGACATAACAACAGAAACTGAGGAAATTTCAAAAATCATCAGATCCTACTACAAAGGCCAATACTCAACAAAATTGGAAAATCTGGATGAAATGGACGATTTTCTAGGCAGATACCAGGTACAAGAATTAAATCAGGAGCAGATAAACCATCTATACATTCCCATAACCCCTAAAGAAATAGAAGCAGTTATTAAAAGTCTTCCCACCAAAAAAAGTCCGGGACCAGATAGTTTTAGTGCAAAATTCTATCAGACCATTAAGGAAGACCTAATACCAATTCTCTTCAAACTATTCCACAAAATAGAAACAGAAGGAACGCTACTCAATTCATTCTATGAAGCTACAATTATGCTCATACCTAAACCTCACAAAGACCCAACAAAGAAAGAGAACTTCAGACCAATCTCTCTTATGAAAATTGATGCAAAAATACTCAATAAAATTCTCACAAGCCAAATCCAAGAACACATCAAAACAATCATCTATCATAATCAAGTAGGCTTTATCCCAGGAATGCAGGGTTGGTTCAATATTTGAAAATCCATCAGTGTAATCCACTACATAAATTAACTCAAAGAAAAAAAAAACCATATGATCATCTCACTAGATGCTGAGAAAACATTTGACAAAATTCAACATCCATTGATGTTAAAAGACTTGGAAAGATGAGGAATTCAAGATTCATACCTAAACATAGGAAAAGCAATATACAGTAAGCCAGTAGCCAACATCAAACTAAATGGAGAAAAACTGGAAGCAATCCCACTAAGATCAGGGACTACACAAGGCTGCCCACTCTCACCCTACCTATTCAGTATAGTACTGGAAGTCCTAGCTGGAGCGATTAGACAACAAAAGTAAGTTAGAGGGATACAAATAGGAAAGGAAGAAGTCAAAATTTCACTATTTGCAGATGATATGATAGTATACTTAAGTGACCCTAAAATTTCCACCAGAAAACTCCTAGACCTGATAAACAACTTCAGCAAAGTGGCTGGATATAAAATCAACTCAAACACATCAGTAGCCTTCCTCTATTCAAAGGATAAATAGACTGAGAAAGAAATTAGGGAAATTACACCCTTCACAATAGTTCCAAACAACATAAAATACCTTGAAATGAATCTAACCAAGCAAGTAAAAGATCTGTATGACAAGAACTTCAAGTCTTTGAAGAAAGAAATAGAAGATCTCAGAAGATGGAAAGAACTCCCATGGTCCTGGATAGGCAGGATTAATATAGTAAAAATGGCCATCTTGTCAAACTGTTTTACAGGGCAATGGTAATAAAAAACTGCATGGTATTGGTACAGAGGCAGGCAGGAAGATCAATGGAATAGAACTGAAGATCCAGAAATGAACACACCTATGATCACTTGATCTTTGACAAAGGAGCTAAAACCATCCAGTGGAAAAAGGACAGCATTTTCAGCAAATGGTGCTGGTTCAACTGGAGGTCAACATGTAGAAGGATGCAAATAAATCCATTCTTATCTCCTTGTACAAAACTCAAGTCCAAATGGATAAAGGACCTTCACATAAAACCATATATACTGAAACTAATGAAAGTGAAGGTGGGGAAAAACCTCGAATACCTAGGCACAGGGAAAAAGTTCCTGAACAGAACACCAGTGGCTTATGCTCTAAGATCAAGAATTGACAAGCAGGACCTCATCAAATTGCAAAGCTTCTGTAAGGCAAAGGACATTGTCAATAAGACAAAACAGCAACCAACAGATTGGGAAAAGATCATTACCAATCCTACATCCGATAGAGGGCTAATATCCAATATATACAAAGAACTCAGGAAGTTAGACTCCCGACAACCAAATAACCCTATTAAAAATGGGGTGCAGAGCTAAACAAAGAATTCTCAAAGGAGGAAACTCAAATGGCTGAGAAGCACCCAAAGAAATGCTCAACATCCTTAGTCATCAGGGAAATGCAAATCAAAACAACCCTGAGATACCACCTCACACCAGTCAGAATGGTTAAGATAAAAAACTCAGGTGATAGTAGATGCTGGAGAGGATGTGGAGAAAGAGGAAGAACACTCCTCCATTGTTGGTGGGATTGCAGGCTGGTATAACCACTCTGTGTGGGTTTCTTGTTCTGGAGGGTGTCCCAGGAAGATTTCCAGCCTGGGGACAGGATGAGATCAGGGAGGGCTCGATACTGTCTCTGTGCTGCCTCCAGCCTGTGTCTCCACTGTCTGTAGGTCTCCAGCCCTGCCTGATGGCCAAAGGACACAGAGTGCGAGCAGGAGGGGAAATTGCCTGCCCTCGCTGCTGCCTCTGCCTGCTCACCATTGCTGTGTGCTGCACCTGTCTCTCCTCGCTGAGTCGGTTCAGGCCTGGGCTTGGCTGATAAAGAGCCAGCTATCTGGCAAGGAGGCAGCTTGGTGTCCCAGGCAGGTTCTTGGAGAGCAGAGCTCTCCCCAAGTGTTACAGATCTTGTGACAAAAACTCTCGGACACCAGGATGATTCTTGAGTGCGTGCGTTACTTCCCCTAAATAGAGTCCTTATGTACAGTTTTGGGGTGGGTTAGAGTCTGACAGCAGATAATGTCTATTGACTTGACCTGAGAGCTTGGAGATACCTCATCTGCATGTAGGAGAGCCTGAGGGAACGTCCTTTGTGACTGATGGTCATAAACCTCGCTGTGGGAGGGGTTGTTGGAGGACTGAAGCTAAGTGAAAAAAAACAGGGCCTGGGAGCAGAGCTGAACTCCTGCTGTCCGATAAAAGTTCTGGGGTTTGAAACACATGTTCAAACAAACACCCAGCTGCTTCTCACAGCCCACTGCCCTACAACTCCTCCCTTTTCTTTTATAAAGGAGAGGTGATATCAGAATAAGGGTCTCCTATGTTTGGAACAGCTTGATACTGAACCAAGACCTGATTGGTAGTTATTTTTGCAATGTTACTTATCTGTTGCTTTATAAACTGAATGAGGCAGGGTACCAAGAGAAGCAAGGTTCTAATGGCTAGTATGGGGCCAAGGAAGGGAAAAATCCAAGCCATCAAGGGGTTAGAGTATCAAAGGGTAGGGGTGTTGGGAGTATAGTGTGCACGGAGGTTCACCCGGTGCTCTTTAAGTGTTTGTATATCTTGTTCTACCAGCCTAAATTCATTGACATAGAAGCAACATTCCTTCCCCCGCAAAACACAAGTCCCCCTGTTCAGCAATCAATAAGTCCAGGACCCTCTGATTTTGGAGAGCAACTCCTGCTAAAGAGGTTATCTGGCATTGAAGAGATTCAAGGCTATCTGTAGTAGAGGTCATTGCCTGGTCAAGCTTGTCATGGAAGTCACCAGCCAGATGCTGTGTTTGGGCAAGGGCTGCCCCAGCAGTTCCAGTAGCACCAAGTGAAACAGCAAGGCCTAGTCCAATGAGCAAAGGGTTGAAGATCTCTCTCTTCTTTCGGCTTTCTCCCATCTGTAAGGAGAGCTCTTCAGGTTCATAGAGATAAACCTGAGAAACAACAATCACTGGGGCACAGGAGCCTTGAAAATGAGGGTTGATACAGGCACCTGTAGTGCCCTTGCACCAGAGGAAGGCAGGGGGGTTGACACATACTGATTTGGTAATGGTGATGTCATGAGCACATGTGAGATGGGGTTTCGAGGAGGGTCCTACAAGGCAAAGAGGTGGGGGTAGGTCAAAGAGAAGAATGTCCTGTTTTCCTAGTGGGCAGGGGTCCATGGAGGTAGTAAAGTGAAAAGTTAATGGGAACAGCTGTTAATAATGGTCGGGAGAGGGAGGCACAGAAAAAGCATTGGGAGGAATTGGGATGGGTCATCAGGGGAAGGAAGTCTGCTGCATATTGGATGTTTTGTAGCCAGGAGAGGGTAGCTTGTAGTTCCTCCTGAGACTGGTTTTCCTGTTGGACAATATTTGCATGAGTAAAGGCTGATTTGGGGGCAGGGACAAGTTCACGGGAGACATGTAGGTCAGCTACCGGGTGTCTGGCATAGCCATTGGGGTAGAGTTTACCCCTAACTCCGGTTCACCAATGTTCATTCCATGGATTGCTGATGGAAAGCTGAAAATGAGTTTTAAGGTTGTTGAGCATGGTGCCACCGAGTCTGGTGGATTCCATCCTGCAGCTCCAATATCTGCAACCTCCATATGTGGAGACTTCCCGGAGACATTCACGTGTGTTTCGGTAAGGAAAGCAGAGAAAAGGGCTGGGGATAGTGGAAATGGATTTTGGATGTAGGGGGATCTCAATCTTGGTTCAACATCCTTCAAATGGGCAGTCCTGGGTTCTTATAACTTTATTGTGTCCATTATAGGTTTCCCTAGCATAGAATCTCCAGTGGTAGGTGTTGGGAAGGCTAGGGGAAGGCTGGGCAGTAGCAGACTTAGCATGAAGGATGACAAAAACTGCCAAGAGAATGGAGGAGACGGGGGCTTGTGGAGGGCACATGGCCTGGGCAGCTGTCATCAGGCCATGGATGTCCTTCCAGGAGATTCTGCTGCTCCTCTGGGCATGGTGTCTCCTTTGCCTTCTCCTCCTCACCCTTGGTTCTTGATCTGTCAATGAGAGGCAGGCAATCTTGGTTGGTGGGTTGGTGTCAGACATTTCTGGCAGGGACCCAGATAGGCTTGGGCTGGTCCGGTGGAAAAACACAAGCAAAACCCCTCCCGATTGTGAGGAGAGGGTCTGGTCCCTTCCCAATTCCATCCAAAGGATCTCTCCATCGTACTAGGATAGGGGGAGCTAATTTTGGTGTGTGCCAATGGAGAGAAATAGGAGGGTGTTCGGAGGTTTTGTAGATGTTGAATATGTTTAGAGTAGTCAGGGCCATCATTAATTGTACATTAGGGGGATAAGTGGTGGTTTGTTGTTTCTGGAGTTGGGCCTTCAGGGTCTGATGTGTTCTTTCTATTATTCCTTGACCCTGAGGGTTGTGAAAAATTCCCTTATGATGGGCAATTTCCCAGTGTGTGCAGAAGGTTTTAAATTAAGAGCTAGTGAAGGCGGGGCCATTATCAGTTTTTATCTGTTGAGGAATGCCCATGATGGCAAAGGTAGAGAGCATATGGTAAATCAGCCTTTTTGAGTTTTCACCTGCCTGGGCTGTAGCCCATATAAAATGTGAGCAAGTATCTATGGTGACAAAACATATTTTTGTCTACCAAATTGGGGAACATGGGTAACATCAATTTGCCATAAGGCAATGGATTTGAGACCTCGGGGATTGGTGCCCATGGTTTGTAAAGCTGGGGTGGTAATGAGAGATGTACAAGAGGCACATGTTTTTATTATCCTTTGAAGCTGAGCAAGGGGGATGTGGGGGAAGAGAGCATGAAGCCCCTTTAGATTTGTGTGTGTGCGTGAACGGAATTGGTCTGCTTGCTCAGTGGAGGCTATAAATGTTCCTGTTGAGGCAGTTTGGTCAGCGAGTGCATTTTCCTCAGATGTAGGACCTGGCAGGGGATTGTGGGATCAGATGTGTTGGATATAGATGGGGGAGGCTCTCTCCTGTAGGAGGGCAGAAACCTGTACGAGTAGAGAGGAAAGTGGGTTGTCATCTAGTTTGCTAAATGATCTTGACAACCAGGGAAGCAAGCTGACAGCATATGTGCTGTCTGAAAAGAGGTTAAGGGGGCCTTTGACTTCTTTTAAGGCTAGGTAAATGGCATATAGTTCTTTATATTGGGGGGAGTGGTGGGGGAGCTTTTTGAATTGGAGAATAAGTGTTTCATCTTCAGGGAAGTAGTATATTACCGCTGCAGCTCCCCTCTTTCCCCCATCGGTAAATATTGAGGGGGCTCCTGCTATGGGCTTTCTGGAGAATAGTTTGGGGGGTAGCCATCGCAACAGAGGGAGGGCAGAGGCCCATTTTTCATCAGGATAATGGTCGTCAATTTGTCCTGGGAATCCAATTAAGCTGATAGCGAAGTGGGTATGATTTTTGATTAGCCACTGAACATTGGCGAGGGAGAAGGGGGTGACAAGAATGTCAGGTTCTTTTCCTAGGGTTTGTAGGGCCCTATCTCTGCCATTTCTAATCATGTTGGCAAGTGCATCCACTTCATTTAGAATTCGGGGTGCACCACCCATCGGGGTATGGAGCCATTCTAGCACCCCCTGTAGTTGGTAAAGGGCTCCTACAAGGGTAGGGGAGGAATTAAAGATAAGGAGATGGTGTTACAGGTACTGTTGGGTCATACCTAGCAATAGCCATATCATTTAGGGCTGAATTGACAGATTTTAGGGCTTGGACTGCTTCTGGGGACAGTGTCCTTGGGGAGGAGGGACTTTTATCTCCTTTCAGGAGGTTAAAGAGGGGTTGAAGGGTGCTTGTGAGGAGGTGAAGCCAGGGTCAAAGCCAATTGAGGTTGCCCAAAAAGCTCTGCAGGGAGGCAAGAGTTAATTTTTGAGGGAAGGAAAGAGTGGGCTTGAGGGAACTTATCGAAGTAAGGGAGATTTCTGTTCCTAGAAATGCAATGGGGGGAGTAAGTTGGATTTTGTGAGGGGCTATTTTGAATCCTAGGGCAGATAGGGAAGGTATTAGCTGGTCATTAAGTTGGGAGGGGGAGGTAGAAGCATCTCCCCATACCAAGATGTCATCCATGTAATAATAGATGTTGAGTCCTTTGTCTAAATAGGGTTTTAATGCAGTGGCTACAGCTTCCTGACAAATGGTAGGACTGTTAGTCATTCCTTGGGGAAGAACAGTCCACTCATATCATGAGGCTGGGCCAGAATTGTTAATGGGGGGCACTGAGAATGCAAAGCATTCAAAGTACCTGGGGTGGAGAGGGATGGAAAAAAGCAATCTTTTATGTCTATTGCTAATAGAGGAACATTGGCAGGAATGGCTGAGATGTGGGGTAGCCCTCTGCGGGGAGCCCCAGATTTGCATGGTTTTGTTAATTGCCCTCAAATCTTGCAACAGTCTCCACCCCCCTGAGCTCTTTTTTATGGCAAACACAGGGGTGTTCCACGGACTGTGGGAGGGGCGGATGTGTTGTAGAGACAGCTGCTCCTCTACGAGTTCTCTGAGGGCCCTAAGTTTCTCCCTTGATAGAGGCCACTGTGGGACCCAGATGGCTTCATCATAGAGCCAATCAAGGCAGGGAGTACTAAATTTAACAGTGGCTCCTAGAATTGGGGGTAGGGATTATTTGGGTCTCCTTGGGTACTATTTTCTTCATAAGTATTATCCTCTACTTTAATGTGGTCTCTTTCTGGCTGTGTGGTAAGAACCACATCTAAGGCTTGTAAGGTATTTCTCCCTAAGATATTGGTGGCTACTTGAGCCACCAGGGGGCGTATAAGGCCTGTAGCCCCATCTGGGTCTTCCCACCTATAGGTCTGTTTGATGATGAATGCGTGAGAGGTATCCCCTATGCCTAAGAGCTTGGGCCCAGGGGTCAGCTGCCAGTTCTGTGGGACCTCTTGCTGTCTTAGAATCGTCCGGTCTGCTCCAGTGTCAATAAGACACTTGAATGGTTTATCACCTATTTTAATGGTTAACTTTGGGTGGGAGCCTTCTGAGATGCTGGACACCCATAAGGCTTCTACAGGAGTAGTTTTCCCTCTTACTGTCGGGGCTGAGGGTTGCCCCGTTTGAAGTTTAAAGGCTCTAGTCGTTTACCATCTATATCATATCGAGCAGTACAGTGTCTCCACCAGTGGAAACCCTTCCTGCAAAGGGAACAGGGGACCTTAGGAGGATTGGAATATGTTATAGAAGGGGAGTTTAGTGGGCATTCATCCTTCCAATGTCCTGCATCTCCACATTTGAAGCAGATTCCTTCTGTTTTTACTGCTGCCACAAATGCCTGAGCTATGGATGTGACCTGGTGTGATGCAGTTCCTATTTCTCTGGTTGCTACAATCCACCTATCGTGATGCTCATCCCAGAGACCCTGGCAAGCTAGCCTAGACTCAGAAGTCATGCCTTCCCAAACAATGTTTTTAAGAAGAAGCTCCCTAGCTGTGGGGTTGGAGATTTTTCTTTCTAAGCTTATTTTAGTTCTGAGAATAAAATCAGATAGAGATTCTCCAGGCTTCTGATGGAGGGAGAGCAGGGAGTGGGCAGGCTCTTGTGACCCTGAGGGTAGAGTGAGCCTATTCCAGGCTTGAATGGCACAAAGGCAGACCTGGTCATAGTACCCTGCTGGCCGACTTGCCTGTTGTGCCCCAGTAGAGAAATCTTCCTGGCCAAAGAGTTCTTTAAAATCCCATGGGGTAGCATTGTCCCTCACCTGGTTTTGCCTAACTTGTTGAAGACACTCATCACGATAATAGGCTTCCCACTCTAGGAACATTTGGCCAAGAAGAGCAGAACGGCAAATATCTCTCCAATCTTGAGGGGTGTTTAAATTGGCAATATGGCTCTGTAGGAGAGATTTTGTCCACGGTGCATGAATGCCATCTTCCTTCACTGCTTGCCTGAGTTCTTTTAGGTCTGAGGCTTGGAGTGGGTACCAGTTAAGTGGTTTAGCTCGAGTGAGGTGGATATTAACTGGGAATGCTCGAGCAGTTTGGGTTTCAAGTTCTGTATCAGACTTCTGAATATCATGGGAGGCGGGGTTAGTTTTTGCATGAGTGTCTTTGAAATTGTAGAGTTGTTGAGTGGTTGATGGTTGAGTATGAGGGACTATGGGATTTGGCAGGGTTTTAACTGTGAATTTTGAAGGTTGGCTTGGAGAATGGGGAGGGGATTTATCTCTTTTGGTTGAACAGGAGTTGGTGGAGTAAGGGGAGCGACAGGCAAGAGCTCCTTTAGCATTTTAATGGAGCCTTGCCTTTGGGTGGGAGAGGGTGGGGCAGGAGGACCAGTAGGTTTAATTGGCATTTCCTCCAAGGTATAATGGGGGGAAGGGTGGGTATATGGATCTTATCTCTCTTATTAGTTGGGTAAGGGCCTCGAGGTCTGAAACAAAGTGACTTTTGGGACCTTGATCTTTGAGATCTTTGGGTTCATTTGACTGAGAGGGCCCAGGAGCTGTGTTGTTCTCAGTCTGTCCAATTTTGGATGGTCCTATACATTGCCGAATTATGGCTAAGATTGGCAAAAACTCACAAGGGGGTTTTTAATCTCTGTTTCTGATAAGGGAAGCTACTCTGTTCCATGAGTCTGGACTGTAAATATTGTCCTCCGCCATGCATGGTGCTATCTGAAGGACTTCCTCCAAAACAAGGAGGTTTGGTTTTTGCCTATTTTTATTCTGTGGGACTTTAGCAGGGCATATATTTGCCTGGCCTGGGGTGACTTTTTCTGTGATGTGGAGTTTCCCATGATAGGAAAGAGGAGAAACACTTTGTCCACTGGGAACGTTCCCTTGGCCTGTGGCTTTTGGGGGATTCCACAGAGATCCAAAGTGCTAAGCCTTCCCACAGATTTAAGAACTGGCAGCCGCCCTGAGGTGTTTAAATGGCTGCTGCATTACCAGGTTTTTTCTTTTGTTTTAAAGAGAGTCTAGATAGATAGTCTTTGCCAACGCCCATCATGGACTGTCGGGATTTAAGCAGAGACCAGGGAAGACTTGAACCAACACCAGAGAGTGGCCCTAGCCAGGAGGTATCAAACGCTCCTTTGGCTTACTTAAAATCCCCGGATGGCTCCTACTGAAAACACAGGAGGAAAAAACAGATCGCTTGTTTCAAGAGTTGGGGGCTCACCTTCCCGCAGTATCAGTTCATGTGGTTGCCTGGCTGTCCCAGGCCCTATCTTTGAAGCGTCAGATGTGGGAAAATACAGCTGGTATACGACTTGCACATGCGCACTGATTACCAGCACTCTGTACATGCATCAAGGGGCCCAGCATGCCTCGTCCACTCACACTTGCTTTCCTGTTGGGGGATGGCCAGTGGCTTCCTTTCATTGGGCCACAGATCCAGCCTGTCTTGCCCATCCCGTTGTGTATGTATCTCCAACTGGCTACAAGAGAAAGAAAGCTGAATGTGTCAGACAGAGGTCCACTGTGGTGATAGAGTATGCATGCGCAAAGACAAGGCGCCCTTATATGCATGTGCAAGCAGAGCTCAGGTGCTCCTCGAGGGATAGGAAAACCTATTGGTCACAAGTGTACTCTCGGTTCCAGCAGTTGCACATGGCATTCCTGAAGGGTCTGCTGTCCTTTTTCATCCAGTTGGTGCTCCTGTTGCGAGATGCCCTTGGCTCTACCTCAGAGGCCTCGGGTGTCCAGTCTGGCCCTAAACAGTACACACTGGGCAGATGTTGGATACCATGAGCCCCTACCATGACCACAGTGTCTGAATCAGACTTCCCAGGCCCTCTATTTCTCGAACCCCTTCTCTGACCCTCCAGGGGCTCCTAGTCCAGTCTGAGGCTAAAGCGAGAGTCAGGCGTGTTACATCACAGGCCCTCTTGTGCAAGTCTCCTTGTGATCCCCACTATCCTCCCCCAAGGGCTGTGGTCCAAGCATTACTCTTCTTAACTCAGCTTAGCTGAGGATGCCCTTTCACCCAGTACCTAGGCAACCCAAACCCACCCCACCTCTGAGCCACTGAGTGCGTCCTTCCCTTGAGAGAGCAGTCACAGCTACTTAGTCCCAGCCTTTCC
>JANHMN010000005.1:32815349-32864082 GCA_030674055.1 Rhabdomys pumilio | reverse complement strand
ATTTGTCTCCAAATGCCATGATTTCAGCTACCTTTTCAGTTGACTAAGATACCATCCCATACGTATATATGTATGTTTATGTATGTGTATGTATATATGTACGTGTATATATAAATTACATTTTTTCTATTAAGCTCATAATGGAAAGAATTGGTTCCATTTATTTGGTAGTGTGAATATTGAAGCAATAAACATGCATTGCATGTATGTCAGTAGTAGGACTTAGAGTCTTTTGAGTATTTGTCCAGGACTATGACAGCTAGGCCATATAATAAGTCTATGTTTGAAAACCTATGTAGTGATTTACACAGTGCTATGCTAGTTTACATACCACCAGGGATACAAATAAGAGAGGGAGAAGTCAAATGATCCCTATTCGCAGAAAATGTGATCCTGTGCTTAGAATTCTTCTGCAGAAGCCTCATATATGTACATTTTCAGCAAAGTGGAATGATGCAAAATCAACATTTAAAAGTCAACAGCTTTTATGTATGCCATCAATAAACTTTTTAAGAAAGAAATAAAGGACATAAATGTCAATTCTTAATAACATTTTTAAAAAAATAATAGGGGTGATTAGTTAGTTGAGTGGATAAAGCACTTGCCACACAAATGTGAGGACAAAAGTTCAGATCTCCAGTACTCAGTGGTGAGTGAGTGTGGCTGCTCACCTATACTCTGGACAGTTGAAGACTGGGAATCCCAGGGACAAGCTGGCTAGCTAGACAAGCCAAACTCTGTGGTTTGTGGGTGACTCATCAAAGACACCCAACATTAACATGTGGTCTCTACAGGCACATGCACACACATGCACATATACCCATACATATGTGCACCTACATACATGAAAACACATTACACATACAAGCCATTAGCATCCACTTCCACTTACTCTCACCTGGCCTGTGATACGTGCGTGGTCACACACACACACACACACACACACACACACACACACAGAGAGAGAGAGAGAGAGAGCCATAGAGAGAGAGAATGAGAGAGAGAAAGCGAGAGAGAGAGAGGGGGGAGGGAGAGAAATATACATGAGGAGGAGTTACAAGATGACAAGCAGAAAGGAAAAACTAAGGCAGGCTCCCTGAGATGATATTTTCTTGTTACCAGAAGACTCTGCCAGGAAAAGTAGCAGGAAAGCACCTGGGTGATCATTTAGACAGGTCCAATACTGGAAAGGAAAGAACACCAGGGTCCTATTAAATATCCAAACCAGCATTTGTTCAACTGACTTCCAGTCTCAAGCTTCTCCCATCCCGAATATATAAAGTTACTAATTTGGATTTCGACAAGGCTTGGTCTTCTGTCTTTCCAGGGCATCCAGTTGTTTGTTCATGCAAAGGAATAAACTTGGTAGTCATCTAGACAACAATGGACAACTCCATTACACATGTGCAATAAAGTCAATAAAAGCATATGTATATGAATATGTATATGAATAAAAGCATATGCACGAAAGTGCTGTAATGAAATTTATTTCTTTGTATTCTGACAAAGAAAATGAATAACTTTAAAAGTTTGAGAAAAGAATATTAATTACTGAGTTAAATGCTACAAAATATACTATTCAGTTATCTTCATTTTTAAATTTACTATGCAAAAGTTATTTTATTGGAACAACTTTATAATGTCACTATTAATAATGATATCATTTAGGAAACATTCACAAGTACGTAAAATAACTCACAGAAATCTTAGCCAATCATAAATCAAATAATTATCTTCAGACATTTAATTTCAAAGTGAAAAACTGAAATTTCTCTTAACTCTTACCACGTTTAATGCAGTCATTCATGTACACATAAACCACTCCTCAGATTACCTTGTAGATTATGTGAACTAAACATAGTCACTGTAACTTAAATTGAGAAACCCATTTTGTGCGGACATTAGAATTGTCAAGTTAATTCTCAAAAGGTATATATTATCTGAATTGATGCCTATAATTTCCTGTCCATTTTACCCTGTAGCAAGTTCTTCATGCCTAGCAGGATTATTCTGGTACGTAAAATCAGTCTCTTCAAAGACTGTAAAAGACCAACAGGAAATTCAGATAAGCAAGACAAGAGTTGTGATATGTACTACTGTGGGGATAAGCACTGTGAACACAGAATTAGTCAAGAACAGAATTTACAGCAGATTGTAGGAAAAGAGTGGATTTCCTGGCAGCAGATGCCTTTAAAATTGAAATTATCGGCATATATTGGGGTTAAACAAAGAAAGTGGGTGATGAAGCATTTGGAAATTCCAAAGAGAAAGAATGTAGCAAAGCTCTAAGGGAATGGCATAGGGAAAAAAATTAGATGATAGGAAAGTGCCCCTGTGCTTCTGAATGATGCCAGGCTTATTGGCTGTGTAGCCAAAGGGAAACAGAAGTCATTCAAAAAATCAAATAAAGCACACACACACACACACACACACACACACACACACACACACACAAACAAATGCCTTTCATCCATCAAGATCAAAAACTGCTCAAATACACTGGCAAGATGTGTAACAACCAAATCACGTTTCTCTGTCAGTAAAATGGTATCTTCATACATATCCTCAGTTTTACACCTTCTCAGTGTATCAACTGCTATACAAACATGACCTTTCAAAGAATCAACTTGACCAAGGTTTTCAAAAATCATTCTGTGCAACTGTGCTCCAGCTGTGTCATTGGAGTGAAAGCAAACGGCCCATGCAGAGCCACTAATGTGAGTCATTAGTCTATTGTGTCTTCAGGAGAATTAGATGATCTTCCAAAAGTAATCCAAATAGGTAAAAGTTATAGGAACTCAACATGTAAACTGCAACAGCAAAGCAATTGTTTAACCCATAGGTGCTACATTGAGGAGTCCAACTGCATCTGTGTTCTGAATCTATGCACTTAGTCAAACACAGATGAAGTATTTGAATACAACTTTCATCTGTACTATATAAGGAGACTATTGTTTTGTCCTTATTCTCCAAACAATACCTATAATAGCACATTATTTGCACAATGGTAATATTGCAGTAAATATTATTTAGTCATTTAGAGATGCCTTTCAGCATCCAGGAAGATTCAGATTTGTCATAAATATATCTAGAATATGTCATCTTTAAAATACAGAATAATATCAATAATATCATTCCATACATTCTACACTCTGTTCAAATTCTATCACTTGTTCTTTCCATAGCACAATATGCAAGTGGCTGTCTAGCCCCGACAGTCTCTGAGGAGCAAGGTTCTGGATCAGCCTTTCCCATTCATTTATGAGGCTCCAACAGACATCATTGCAACACTGATGGCCTCCAGTTAGAGGGTTCTATCCTGGTGCAAGAGCACGGCCTCCTAAGCACCTCTTGCCCTTTCCAATCATGATGTTCCTTGTCATGGCCCCTGACAGTGGGCACCAGACCAGGTAGCACTCTGGACTCTAAGGAAGACGGTCCTCAGTGTCCCTCCTCACACAGAACGCTTGGACGATTGCCCTGCTACTGCAAGCAGAAGTGCCAGGTGAGGCAGCTCGAGACAAGCCCGTGCAGGTTCGAGAACAGCTACTCTGGAGCTTTGCTTGATTCTCGAGAACAACGGTCACTCTAGTTCTGTGGCCCTCGCCTCTCGGACACGTCCGCAGTTCTAGGGAGAGAAAGTCGCTCTCAAATCATCCTGCTTAACTGCTTCTTTCCGTGAGTCACCATTGACAGGTACGTTCGCTGCCCCTTCAAGTGATAGTAGTCTATTTCCCATTTCTTTCAATTTCCTTAATGACTCAAAATGGCCAGACGTGTGGAGAGGGGCCAGCGAGCTTCAGCATGGACTTTACCCTCTGACCATAGACCGCTGGTTTCCCAGCCTCTACTGCCTGGGCCCCCTTCAGTGTCCCCCAATGGGGGAAGCACTTGACCAGCAGAGACCCGAGGGTCTTTGCACCTCCGGGGCTCATTAGACCGACTAGGCACAAGTTTAGGTGCCCAAAGCCCTATGAAGACCAGAGATTCCAAAACCGGATGTTAAGTTACAGAAAAGGTACAAATGAACTCTGACAAATAGTGGGGTAGTTTTTCATGCCCTGAAATAGCAATTTCCAATGGATTTACTGGGCAGGCACATTGTTATTTACAGTTGGTACTGAGAAGGCAATGGTAGCTTAGAGCTCATGGCAGTTGACAACCCATGATTAGTCTACATTGAGGCCCTAGACACGAGAGGCAGCCCATGCCCAACACTGCTTAGATGGTCAGGATCCAGAATTGTGATGGCTCAAAGACCTAGGTTAGAACCAAACAGGACTTTGGCAAAAAAAAAAAAAGTCAATGAAATAATTCTTGATATTTGGCTATACTCATAGATCAGTGCCTTGCCTAATCCTTAGAGAGACTTTCTATAGCAGCTGATGGGAGCATATTCAGAGATCCAGAGCCAAGCATTTAGTGGAGCTCAGGGAATCAAGTGGAAGATGAGGAGGAAGGGTTGTAGGAACCAGAGGGTCAAGGACACCAGAAGAAGACAGTCCACAGAATCAACTAAGCAAGGTTCATAGGGGTTCAAGATGGAACCACGGATCCCCTGTGGGTCTTTAGTAGGCCCTTTGCATACGTGCTGGGGTTGTTTAACTTGGGCTTATTGTTGGACTCCTCACAGTGGGAGTGAGGATGTCTCTGACTCTTTTGCCTGTTTGTGGGACCATTTTCCTCCTACTGGATTACCTCATCCAGCCTTGATAGGATGGTTTGTCTCTAGTCTTGCTCTATTTTGTTATGTCATGTTCAGTTGATGTCCCTGGGAGGCCTGCTCTTTTTTGAAGGGAAACAGAGGATCAGGGGGAGAACGGCGGTGAGGGAATGATTAAGACAAGGTCGTTGGGGTGGCTGCAATTTGGCATGCATTATATGAGAGGAAAATTTAAAAAAAAAAATCAATGTAGCCTTAGAGGTTATACACCTGTAAAGGGTTTCATATGACCACTGTCTTTGGCCAAATGGAATACACGTTTCATTTATTCCCAAGGTGCCATTATATATACTCTTTGGAATAATATTACCTCATACCTTGCAGCATTATTTCATGCATGCTCAACTCATTCCCTTATGCATTGGGGCAAATCAGACCTATGCTACTCTAAATAAGGGAGACTTAAAACTTCCACTTTTAACCTGGGTGGCTAGAAAAACACCCTTATGACACAAAGGACATCATACCAAACTGATTCATAGTTCTGGAGCCCAGAACTCATGTTATGTGTCTTTATGCTGGTTATCAGACATAGTGGAAAATCCACCCTTCATACCAACCACTATGTAGCTGATGATAAAATTGAGATTACAGCAAGAATGCCTACCAGACTGGTAGATGTACTCCAATATTGCTGCCAGCCTGCAATGGAGTTTCCAAACATATATCTATTCTAGACTCTGTGCATGAATGGATGCTGAGTGGTATTGGGAATGCGCCTGGTCACAAGGAATTCCATAATATTTCTTTTTTGAACGAATTATCTGAAAAAATTTTATTTTGTTCAAGAGGATTTGCTCCTTGCTGTTTGCCCTACTCTGCCTGACACTACCCCTCTAGTGTCTGGCACAAGAGATATTCCACTTCTACTCAAAAAGGCTTCAGTTCTACCCCTTCTAACCCAAGAGGAAAGGTTCAGACTTTCTCCCTGAGTGGAAGTGCCCTTGGAATATTCCACATTTCACCAAGGCTGTCCTCTCTGGTTAGAAGTTCAATAGGACAAATCAGCTGCCTACAGATTGTCCCTAGTGTCCCTAGACACTAAGCTCCTGACAAGAGGCCACAGCCTTCCATATATTTGTTATATATATACAATGTTACATATATACATATATATATACATATATACTCATATATACATATGTATACATATATATATACAAATATACATATGTATATGTATATATGCATGTACATATATATATGTGTATATATATATATATACACATATATATATCACAATGTTAATGAGTCACTTTCTGAGGGGTCCCTGTTGCTGGGACACAGGGAAGGCCTACAGGACAGCAACACAACAGCAGGCCACAATAACACGAGAAAGTCTATGGGTTTCTAAAATGGCTTTATTGGCATGGCTGATGGTAGATGGTCTGGATGGGCACCCACCCCCACCCCTCACTTAATCAGGGGGAACCTGACTTAAACAGGGAAGGGGAAGGAAGGAGAGACTGGGTAAAGAATACTTAATTAACTATGCCTTCTGGCCTTTAATATGGAAATCTCTTGAAGCTGAAGCCTGTAGGCATGACCTCTACCTGTGCTCTTTGGGAGGGGCTGGATCCTCTGTGCCTAAATGGTACAGGTTAATGGAGTTCCATGCCACTTGTTAGGAGCCTGGATTCTGGGAATGTGGTGGAATAAATGACCATCCCTTGCAGGGTCTCTGGGCTACTTCCAGCCAGCGCTTCTACCAAAAACTAAGACCCCTTTCATGGCCCTACAACTTTCAATTCTGCATTTTATATTTGTGATAGTTTAAAAGGCATTGTCAAGTTTGCAGTCCCACCAGCAATCAAGTGTTCCCCTTGCTCGACATCCTTGCCAGCATGTGCTATCTCTTGAGTTTTTGATCTTAGCCATTCTTATAGGTATAAGATGGAACCTCAGACCTGTTTCAGTTTACATTTCCCTGAGGACTAAGGATTTTGAACATCTTTTATTACTTTTAATTTTTAAGTCCAGTCATTATCTTTCTCCCACTCTACCCCACAGTAGTTCCTCATCCCACTCCTCCTCTCCCTATCTCCAAGAGAATTTCCTCATACCCTGCAACCCACCTCCCCACAGGCTTCGATACTCCCTGGAGCCTCAAGTCTCTCAAGGGTTAGAAGTGTCTTCTCTCACTGAGGCCAGGTCAGACAGTCCTCTGTTGTATATACGTGTTGGAAGCCTAGGAAGAGCTAGTGTATGCAGACTGGTTGGTGACTCAGGGTCTCAGAGATCTCAGGGGTCCCGGTTACTTGAGACTGCTGGTCTTTCTATGGGGTCACCCTCCTCCTCAGTTTCTTTCAGCCTTTCCCTAATTCAACCACAGGGGTCCCTGACTTCAATTCATTGGTTGGGTTACGTATCTGCATCTGTCTCAGTCAGCTGTTTGTTGTACCTCTCTCCAAGGACAGCCATGATAGGCTTCTGTCTGCAAGCATACCACAGCACCAGTAATAATATCAGGTCATGGAGCTTCTTCTTGAGATAGATTCCAAGATGGACTGGTCACTGGACCTTCTTTCCCCTAGTCTCTTCACTTTTTTCCCTGCAGTTCTTTTAGACAAGAACAATTCTCATCCTGAGTGAGGTAACTCAGACACAAAAGGACATGCATGGTAGCTACTCAATAATAAGTGGATGCTATCCGTAAAAGTACAGAATACCCAAAATTCAACCCAGAGAACTAAAGAAGGTTGACAAGCAGAAAGGCCCAAGTGAGGATGCCTCAATTCCACTTGGGAGAGACTAGAAAACAATCAAGAAAAATAAGGGAGGGTGGGACCTTGGTAGAAGAGAGTAGGGGGAGGGAAAAGGGGAATATGATCCATTATTGGGGGTACAGGATAGAATCCCCTAGGGCTAGCAGAATGAATGGAAATATACAACCTCAGGATATGGGTCCCTCTAGAATGTTCCAATAGACCTGGGAGGTGAGAGACCCTCTGGACTCAAACAGGGGGACTTTTGATGAAATGACCTACAGTGGAGAGAGGGACCTTGTAAGATTCTACCTCCAGTAGAAAGGCAAGGCATCAAGTGGAGAGATTTTCATAGCAGAGTCAAAAACTCTGAACATTTTTAATTGCTTCTCAATCATTTGAGATTCATCAGCTGAGTATTTTCTGTTTAGTACTATAACACATTTTTAATTTGGTTATTTGGGTTATTTCTGTCTGAGTTGTTTATAAATTCTTGATATTGGCCCCTCTGTCAGATTTGGGTTGGTGAAGATCCTTTCCCAACCTGCAGATAGCTGATTTGTCCTATTGACAGGGCCTTTGCCACAGAGAATCATTGTAGTTTCATGTGGACCCATTTATCAATCTTAGAACCCAAGCCATTGGTACTATGTTCATGAAATATTCTCCTATAAAATGAGTTCAAGTGTATTTCTTACTTTCTTGTGTATCCAGTTTTATGCAGAGATTCTTGATCCACTTCGATCTGAATTTTGTGCAGGGTGGTAAATTTAGATCTATTTTCGTTCCTCTACACGTAGATATTCACTTAGTCTAGCACCATTTGTTGAAGATACTTTTTCCCCATTGAATGGTTTTGGCTTCTTCATCAAAAAGTGTCAGTAGTTGTGTGGGTTTCTTTCTGAGTCTTTGTTTCCATTCCATTAATCAACATGTCAGTATCTGTATGAATACCATGCAGCTTTTAACACAATTGCTCTGCAGTACAGACTGATGTCAGGGATGGTGATTCCTCCTAAAGATTTTTAATGTTCAGGATTCTTTGGATATCCTGTTTTTTTTTTTTTTTTTGATATCCAGTTCAGAATTTATCTTTCAGGGTGTATAAAATTTGTTTTGGAATTATGCTGTGGATTGCATTGAATTTGTAGATTGTTGCTGGTTAAATGTCCATTTTCACTATGTAAATCCTACCTAATCTTAAGCATGGGGGATATTTTCATCTTCTGATATTTTCTTCAGTTTGTTTCTTCAGGGACTTGAAGTTCTTGTCATATAGTGTGGGGAAGAAAAAAGATTCTCGTGGGGCGGGAGGGGAGAGGAGATCCGGTGGCGGGTCCCACGAGGGCCAGCGGCAGGGTTCCCACGAGGGCCAGAGGCAGGGTTCCGCAGCTCTTCCCACACCACTGGCTGAAGGGTCTCACATGCATGCAGCCTCCATGGGCTGGAGGCTCCAGTTCAAGGTTCCAAAGTTCCAAAAGCTGGTAATCTGGGCCCAGTTTACACGTGGTAGTATGGTTTTCCAAAGCTTTTATTGTTCATGGCGTGGTGAATGGGTGTAGATGATATGCGCTTTCCCCCACTAAAAGTCAGGGGGTCTCCCCTTTTATAGGAAAGGGGAAAAGGGGAGGGAATAACTTAATTAGCTATGACCCCTCCCCGCCTTTAGATAACTCATTAATATTTACATCTCTGCAGGTGGAGACCTCTACCTGTGTCCTATGTGATTGAAGGGTGCAGGTTAAATGGAGTTACCTCGTCCAAGGTCAACAATATAGATCTTTCACTTCATTGGATAGAATTACACCAGGATACGTTATATTAATCATGGCTGTTTTAAAGGGTATTGTTTCCCTAATTTCTTTCTCAGCTTCTTTTTCAGTTGTATAAAGGAGGGCTACTGATTTCTTTGAGTTAATTTTGTGTCCAGCTACTTTTCTGAAGGTGTTTATCAGCTCTAGTTCTCTAGTAGAATGTTTTTATGGTTGCGTATGTATACTATCATGTCACCCACAAAGAGCAATACTATGACTTCTTCCTTTCCAATTTGTATCCCCGTGTTATCCTTTAGTTGTCTTATTTCTGCGGCTAAATTTTCAAGTACATTTCAAATAGAGAGGGAGAAAATGGGAAGCTTTTTCTTGTGTCTAATTTTACTGGAAATGCTTTAAGTTTCTCACAATTTAGTTTATTGCTGTCTATTGGCTTGCTCTATATTATGTATCTTATTTGTTAATGTTTATGTGTCCTGTATTCCTAATTTCTTTAATATATTTAACATGAAAGGATTTTGGATTTGGTCAAAGGCTTTTTCAGCATCTGGTGAGGTGATCATGTGACATTTTTCTTCCAATTTGTATATATGGTGGATTACATAGACAGATTTTCATATATTGAACCATACCTGGAATGAAGCCTAATTGGTTATGGTTGATTATGTTTTCCTTGTGTTCCTTGATTCAGTTAGCAAGTATTTTATTGACTATTTTTGCATCAATGGTCATGAAAGAAATTGATCAGAAGTTATCTATCTTTATTTAGTCTTTGTATGATTTAGGTATCAGAGTGACTGTAACTTCATAGAATGAGTTGAGCAGTGTTCCTTCTGTTTGTATCTTATGGAATAGTTTGAGGAGTATTGACATTAGCTCTTTTTGAAAGTCTGGTAGAATTCTTCACTAAAACTAACTGACTCTTGATTTAGTTTGCTTGGGAGACTTTTAATGACTACTTCTATTTCTTTAGGACTGTTGACATAGTTTACCTGATCTTGGTTTAACTCTGGCAAGTGGTAACTGTCTAGAAATTTCCTACTTTGTTAAGATTTTCCAATTTTGTGGAGTAGAGTTATTTGAAGTAAGACCTAATGATTCTTTGAATTTTCTCAATGTCTGTTATGCCTTCCTTCTCATTCCTGATATTGTTTATTTGCATACTATGTCTATGTCTTTTGTTTAGTTTGTCTAAGTGTTTCTGTATCTTACTGATTTTTCTCTAAGAACCATTTCTTGGTTTTGTTGACTCTTTGTAATATTTTCCTTGTTTCTAACTGATTGATATCAGCACTGACTTTTATTATTTCCTGCATTATACTTCTCTTTGGCATGCTTGCTTCTTTTGTTTTGAGAGCATTCAAGTGCACTTTTAAATTGCTGATATGAGAAATTTTAATTTCTTTCTGGAGGTACTTAATTTTCTGACCTTTCCTCTTAGTACTGCATTCATTGTGTTCCATAAATTTATGTATGTTGTATCTTAATTTTCATTTAATTCAAAAAATTCTTTAATTTCAATCTGTATTTCTTCCCTGACCCAAAGATTACTGAGTAGAGAACTGTTCATTTTCCATGAGTGTGTATTCTTTCTGGTCTTTCCCTTGTTGCTTTAATTATTTAAATTTTCTTGCATCTGTTGAGGCTTTCATTGTGATTGACTGTAAGATTAAGTTTGGAGAAGGATCCATGAGGTACAAAGAAGAAGGTATATTTTTTTTGTGTCTCAGTAAAATATTCTGTAGATATCTGTTAGGTCCATTTGATGCATAATGTCTATTAGTTTAGTTCTTTTTCTGTTTAGTTTTTTCAAGATGACCTGTGCATTGATGAGAGTGGGGTGTTGAAGTCTTTCATATTATTGTACTGGGTTTGATGTATGATTTATGCCTTCATAATGCTTCTTTTACAAATGTGGCTGTTGCTCTGTTTGGGGGCATTGATGTTCAGAATTGAGACATTGTCTAGGAAGATTTATACTTTGAAGAGTATGAAGTATTCTTCCCAGTCTCTTTGTGTACTTTTGGCTGAAAGTCTATTATATAGGATATTAGATTTGCTACTCCACCTTATTTCTTGGATCTATTTGCTTGGATACCATGTTTTCAGCCCTTTGCTCTGAAGTAATACATATCATTATGATTGAGGTATGTTTCTTGTATGCACCAGAATGAAGGATCTTGTTTTTGAATCCATCCTTTGATCCTGTGTCTCTTTATTTAGGAATTGAGTCTATTGATATTGGGAGATATTAATGACCAGTGATTGTCATTTCCTGTTATTTTGATGTTGGTGGTTTTAGTGTGTGTGTGTGTGTGTGTGTGTGTATGTGTGTGTGTGTGTGTGTGAGAGAGAGAGAGAGAGAGAGAGAGAGAGAGAGAGAGAGAGAGAGAGATTTATGTGATTTTCTTGTTTGTGCTGTTATTGAATTGTTTCCTGTTTTCTTGGGTTGGAGTTTTTATTCCTAGTATTTTTTGTAAAACTGTTGTGGGTTTGTTTGTTTGTTTTGTTTTGGACAGATATTGTTTGAATTTGGATGTATCTTGAAATAACCTCTTTTCTTCTTTTCCTTTTATGGTGATTGAGAGATTTTCTGGGTCTAGTTTGGCTCCTGTGGGTTTTTTCTTTCTCTTTCTCTCTCTCTCTCTCTCTTTCCCTCTCTTTCTCTCTTTATTTTTTTAAGATGCAAGATATGCACTGGCCATTTTAGCTTTTTGAGTCTCTGTTTTGATGTTGGGTATAATTCTAGTAATTCTGCCTTTGTATGTTACTTGTCCTTTGTCCTTTGTTGCTTTTAATATTCTGTCTTTTTTCTGTAGATTTTTTATTTTGATTATTATTTTATGGGAGGGTTTTCTTTTCTGCTCTAGTCTAATTGGTATTGTGCAAATTTCTTGTACCTTTACAAACATGTCCTACTTTAGGTTAGTAAAATTTTCTTCTATGGCTTCATCAAAAATATTTCTTGGCTTTAGAGCTTAGAGTCTTCTCCTTCCTTTATTTTCACTATTCTTGGGTTTGGTCTTTTCATAATGTCCCAGATTTCCTGGATGCTTTCTGTCAGAAATATTTTAGATTTCAACTTTTTTTTTGACAAATCTTACTTCTAATGTTACTTCAATATCTGAGGTTATGTCTTCTGTCTCTTTTATTCTGTTGGTGTTCCTAGCATCTATATGTCCTATTTGTTTTTCTAGTTCTTTTCATTTCCAGAATTTCCTGTTTGTGTTTTTCACTTAGTGCTGCAATTCAATTTCAGGTCTCAAATTGTTTTATTCATTTCCTTCAATTGTTTCATTTTCTCTCTGATTTGTTTGAGTCATTATTAATATCATCTAATTGTTTATGTTTTCCTGAATTTCTTAGAGGAATTTATTCATTTCCTCCAATTTTTCTGTGTTTTCCTTGATTTCTTTTAGTGATTTATTGATTTCCTCCTTAAAGATCTTTATCATCTTCATAACGTTGGTTTTAATGATACTTTCTTTTTCTTCAGCTGTACTTGAATATTGAGGGTTTGCTATAGTAGGATACCTGGACTCTGGTGCTGACATACTGCCCTGAATGTTATAATTGTATTCTTACACGTGTGTCTAGGCATCTGAGTTTGTGGTGATAATTGGTCTAGGTACTAATTTCTGAGTTCTTTTTTTTTTTACTTGTTTTGTTTCTTTGGGGGTTTTTTTTGGCAGTTTTGTTCTTGGTTTTCATTTTCTCACTAGTATTCTAGCCAGAGTAGACTCTGATTGAGTAGAGACTCTCTGCTTGAATTAGTCAATAGACTTCTGTTGGCCAGGATAGCACTCAGAAATGACTTTAGCAAGTTCAAGACATCATAAAACAATAATGTAAAAAAGAAGAAGAGGAAGAAAATGAAATATTTTATACATGTCAATTCTCAATCTTAGCAAAGTTTCACTCACTTCCTCTTTGACCCAGTAATTCTCACTAACAAAGTTCAAGATTAAACAAAGGGAAACATTTGAGGAAATGTTTCACTGACTGGAAGCTGAAACTTCAGGCTTAACAAAATGGAGTAATGAAAGTGATATTTTTTTCTTTTAGAAAAAGATCTTCACTAAATATACAGACAAGTGATAGAGAGTTCTGGGGATGGCATCTTGTCTGTAGATCATATATGTGTGCTTATGTGCCCCAGCGTTTCATTGACATGCAGTGTGAAGTACAGGCTTGAATTTAAGGGACTAAGAACCACACTTCTTTTTTTTTTTTAAGATTGGATATTATATTTACATTTCAGATTTTATCCCCTTACCCCATTCACCCCACCACCCACGAACCTCCTATCCCATCCTCCCTCTTCATGCTTCTATGAGGATATGCCCCCACCTACCCCACCATCCCATCTCCCCACCCTCAAATTCCCTCCCCCCACTTGGTGTTCAGCCTTCATGGGACAAAGGATCTCCTCTCCTACCTATGCCAAACAAGGTCATCCTCCCCTACATATACAGATGGAGTCATGGGTTCCTCCCTATGAGCTCCCAGTCTGATGGTTTAGACCCTGGGGAGCTCTGGTTGGTTGGCATTATTGCTCTCCTCATGGGGCCACATACATTTTCAGCTCCTTCAGTCTTCTCTGTAACTTCTTTACTGGGAAACTCTTGATCAGATCAGTGGTTAGCTGTGAACATCTGCCTCTGAATGCATCAGACTCTGGCAGACCTCTAAGGTGACAGCTATATCCAGCACTTGTCAGCATGCACTTCCTGGCATCCATATCAGTGTCTACCTTTGGTGACTGCACATGGGATGGATACCCAGGTGGAATAGTACCACACTTCTGATGAGTGAAAATAATTCTTTGAAACAAAATATGTTATAGAAAGTATATACAGTGTTTTCTAGGTTTCCATTTTTAAGGTAGGGGAGCAGGCTCCTTTAACAGAGTCTGTTACATAAGGACATTCTTTTCTAGTAGAACCTTGGGTGAATGACAAGATTCTGTCAGAACTAAGGCAGTCTCAAAGAAGCAAGTGCTCCTGAGAAAGGTTTGTTGGTGATAGTTCACTAAGGGGGGATTTAGAAATATCAGAGACTTCTCCTTCAGTAATCCCAATGACTTTGGAACCTCTCTTAACCTCTGCCCTTCATTAAACCCCAGTAATCTTTTCTCTTATGTTTTTTCAGAATTGTAACCACAGACAAAATTCCTGACCAAGGTATCAAGGGGTAGTTACCTCTGGCCAGAATATAAAAGCTGAGGTATACACAAGGATGTGGCCTAGCAAAGCAAGGCCAGAGATCGATATGGACTACAATGTTCATAGAGTGGTAGTCTACGTCATGGTGGAAGTCAAGCAATGGAAAGACATAGGTGCAGGACAAATTTCATACAAATACATTGAACGGCTCCAAGGAGTGTGCCTGCTTGTTCACTCAGAACCAAATGGCCCACCAATTATGGAGTACAAGATACTTCCTAACGTGCCCTATCAGAAACATCAAGAGGAGGTAATCATTTGGTCTGAAGCTAAGAACCACGGTATGGCAATACATTTCCAGACACCAAATGGTTGTCAAGAGATCTGGGAAGTTATCTGCAACGTTCAAGGACAAGATCCAAGTGTAGAAGTCACACAAGAACTGACTGATGATCTGGAAACTTTTGAAGAACTGCCACCAATCAAGCCTCTGATTGAGATGTCAAACTGTGAACTCCATTCCCTTGAAAACATTGCAAATTTATTTTTTTGTGTTGAAGAAATGCCAAGCCAGAAAGAAAGGCTGGTGCTGATCTTCGAAAATGAAGGTTACATTAAAAAATTGCTACAGCTATTCAAAACTTGTGAAAAGCATCAGAACCTGGAAGGCTTACATTATCTGAATAGCATCGTTAAAAGAATCCTGTTTCTAAATGATACACGCTTGTTTAAGATGATGTTTTCTGATGAATTCATCATGGATATGATAGGGTGCCTTGAACATGGCCCTGGTTTTGATCAGCCAAAGAGGCACAGGAATTTCTTGACTCAAAATGCCAAATTCAAGGAAGTTCTGCCAATAATGCACTCACAACTCAGGCAAAAAATACACCAGACCTATAGAATGCAATATGTTCATGATATTATGTTGCCCACACCATCCATATTTGAAGCAGATCATCTTTCTAATCTTACGGCCATGATTTTTTTCAATAAAATTAAAATAGTTACCATGCTGCAGAAAGATAAAAGATTTTTGCTTCAAGTTTTTGCTCAGCTAAAAGATAACACTGTAGATGATGAGAGACGACATGAATTGTTATTATTCTTCAAGGAATTCTGTGCATTTGTTAAGACATTACAGTCTCATAAGAAACATTCATTACTGAAATCACTGATAAGGCTTGGGATCATGAATGCACTGAAAGCTGTAGTATGCATACATGATTACCAAATAAAAGTAACTGCTCTGGAAATATTTGCTGATCTAGTAAAATATAGTCCATGCCTAGTTCGATCTTATGCAATAAAAGAAGCTCGGAACAGTGAAGATAATGATGAGCTTATCATTAATGTCATGATTGAACAAATGATCTGTGACGCTAATCCTGAATTTTCATTAGGCATTATTTTGACAACAGTTCTGCATACTCTTCTTGATCAAGAAAATATACGTGCCACAGCTAAGGAAAGGAAATTTTTCAATTTCTTCTATACACATTGCATGAGTAACCTCATAGCACCAATTTTGTCCACCAGAGTAGAAAATGACAGCGACAATAATAGGGCCAACATCTGCCCTGATGATTATCAAAATGCACAATTGCTTGGAGCAGTTTTAGAATTACTCACATTTTGTGTACAATGCCACTCAACGTACATAAAAAGTTGTATTTTGAGTAGTGACTTGCTCGGTAGAATCTTGGTGCTGATGAATTCAAAGCACACTTTTCTAATTCTGAGTGCTGTCCGGTTTATGAGAAAGATGATTGGCCTTAAAGATGAAATTTACAATCTATACATAATTAAGAAAAACCTTTTTGAACCAGTTGTAAATGCTTTTGTGCTTAATGGAACTCGGTACAATATGTTAAATTCAGCTATTATTGAGCTATTTGAATTTATAAGAGAAGAAAACATCATGTCTCTCATCGCAAACATTGTGGAAAATTTTTTTGTGGCTTTTGAATCAATTGAGTATGTCCAGACCTTTAAAGGGTTGAAGACTAAATATGAAGAGGAGAAGAAAAGAGAATGTCAAATAAGAAGACATTTATATAAAACAATCTACCCAAAAATATATTGTCGGCGTATCAAAGTTAGGAAGGTAAAAGTAAAGGCAGACATATATTGTAGAGGAATCACAGAAGATGCTAGTCTACCAATGGAAAATGACCTTCCAAGTCGTTATGACACATTTATGAAAAGGAAAGAAACAAATAAAAGAAAAAATGAAATAGGACACCCAAAAAGAAAATCATCTGAAGCCTCTAAATGTTGTCCATCTCATGGTGATACTTCTGCTAACAGAATGAGTAGGTCTTCCTGTAACAGCCTGGTTAGGTTAGTGGATTACCCATATGATACTGATGGAGAGAATGACAATGATCCTTATGGTAATGAAAATGAAGATGAAGACAAAGATGAAGATGAAGAACCCCCCAAAAAAAGACCTACTCTTAGTTCATAAAAGTATAAGAGGCCCTAACTCCTAATTCAATTGAAACTCTATAAATATCAGAAATTGAAAAACCCACCTTAAAAAATCTTTCTCCAATGGACTTTTAGGTATGGTAGAAAGTGGAGCAAAATAATGAATAAGGGGCCTCAATTTTATATAAAGAAAACCTCCCACAAAATAGATACATAGTATAAAATAAACAGCAACTGAATCATAAGTTTGGATCAAGAACATGTTACTTTCTCAGTATGGTTTGGGAGGAAAGAGTTTGATAAAGTAATACAATTTTTACTAAGGTCTTTATAATAGAATTGACTACAAAGCTTTTATTGCAAAGCCTACTTTCTAAAATGGTCTAGCACTGACGTTCTTGACATAAATTAAAGTTTGTTTAAAGCATCACTTGTTTATATGGAAGACAACGTCATATTAAAGGAAAACTAAACTGAGACTTTCAGCATTTCTGCGAAGATTTAAAAGAACTCCTACATTATTATGAATATTAATAGTGAAACAACATTCAGTACGTTTTAGTCCATATTTTCATGAATAAAATGCTATGCTAGATCCTAAAGAAGCTATTGTTAATGTAGTTCTTTTGTAGATAAGAAATGTCAACTATTAGCATCAATATAGTACTATTCATAATGTGGTTTCTGTATGATATTCAGGGGATAAAACATGATGCATCAAATATGCAGTTTGTGAAAGTTAATGAAGCTTTGTAATTTTCCTGGCAGTAATAGTTAAATACTTGGATAAAGACACACACACACACACACACTAAATATATATGTATGGAGATTTATTTATGGATATATATATATATATATATATATATATATATATATATATAAAATAAATGGCAGTGGAAACATAGCAGCAGATGACCAAGCAAAAAGCTGTCAATCACATTTTATCCATATACAGGAAGGAGAGAGGAGAAAGGGGATAAGAGAGAGGGAGGGAGAAAGAGAGAGAGAATTGGAAATAAGAAGGATCTATACCCTCTTAAATCCAACTTTCAGTGAGTCTCATCCTTTAGCAAAGCTTTACTTTTTCAAGATTCCATATCCTTCTCAAACAGTGTCACCAAACATAGTCCAAGTATTCAAATACTTGGGCCAATGATATGGGGACAATTTTCTTTTTACTCACCTTATGTCTTCTGTATCCCATAGGACTCTAGCTATGTAATGATGCTGTCATATGACAAAACTTTTCCTGGGGAGATGAAATACACAAGTTTACTCATCCCAGAAATGGAACCTACGACAGACCAAAGTACAGATTCTACCAAAGTCCAAATTGGTGAACCAATGTGTGCAATTGGGGTTTCTTTCAGAAATATGGGTAAGCACATGACACAAAGACAGTTGTATCACCAAAGCCCATCCCAGAAAGGGTGAGAAATCATAAAATTTGAAACCCTGGGACATGCACAGTTGCATGCAACACATTAGGGAGTGTCCTTTTCATGTAACTCAGTTGGTCCTAACCTCTTTCAAGACAGTTTGTCTGGTTTGTGCTTCTTGCAGCAGGAGACCTGGTATCAGTCTTTTTTCCAGTTTGTTTTGTATGAGAGTGACTTGTAATAACATCATATTGTATATTGTTTTTCATTCTTTATATACATTACATTCCGACTAAAGTTTCCCCTACCTTCACTCCTTCTAGCATACTTCCCCATTTCCTTTCTGCCCTAAATCCACTACACCTTCACTTCTTTTCAAAGGAATGAGCTGTTCTCCCAGGGATATCAATTGAGCATAACATAGCAAGTTATAATAAGACAAGGCTGTGCAGAGGTTTGAATGAACACCAACATGGCCTGTAACAGAAACACAGACCAAACATCCATGAGTTGCAGCACAGTCCATAGAAATCAAGATTGATATAGATGGCAGCACAGACCACTGAATTTCCCATGGCATCCAGTTGGTAACATGTATCATAGACATCAACACGACCCTCAGGCACAAAACAGACAATAGGTACTATCACGGTTCTCACAGGGGTGGCCTGTGATACCACATGAAGTCATGTAGATTTCCCATGCTTCATACTGCAACTGAGAACCATGTTTGAGTCCTTGGTCCTGTTGCAGCAGGAGGCCATTTGGCCCATGTTAAGACTGCAGGTGATGTGGATATCCATCATCTAAGCTGCCACCTGAAGACATGTAATCAGAGGGTCAAGCTGCCACCAGGAACCATACTAATGTGCTTGGCCTGGTCTCCTTCATGAGGCCCTGTTGATAACTGAGGTCTGTGTTGCTACTGGTGTCCATGTTGGTGTCCATGGCCTTGCTGCATCAAGGGCAGTGCTGATGTCCACGGCCCATGTTACTATCAAAGTCTATGGGGATGTCCATTGTCTGTTGTACCACCTGAAGACAGTTGATATTCATGGACTGTGCTGTCACCAGAAACCATGTGGAAGTCTATGATTCATTATGCCACTGGTTATGAAGGGCACATAAGCTACATAAGTATCAGGGCCTGCAGGCTTACAGTTAAATATGAGAGACGTAGGAAGATTCTGTGTCAACTTCTCTTCCACAACTCAAACCTCAAGTGGAATATTTTAGATAGAAAGCCATAAAAATAATCTTTAAAGAATAATGGGAATGCTGAGGTACAGCTCTCCACAGTTGACAAATTTCTGTGGAAGGCAGGGATGGGAGTAGGGAAGGACTCAGTTTTCTGTAAGGGACAGGATACTGAGAGATAGATCATGCTGCACTGAGTATATAAGAAATGCAAATTTAATTTGTTTTCTTCTTATTTTTCTTTGGTATTGAAGGGGTTCAAAGTATTGGGATGGACAAGGGAGTACTAGAAAGTGAATCTAATTGGGGTATATTAAGTTCAATTTCCAAATAAACAATAAAATGTTATATTAAAGAAGAGTCAGAAATATTCTACACTTCCCCTATTTGGTGTGTCACAAGAACAGCAACCATAACATGCACGCAGATGACCTAGCTCAGATCCATATAGACTCCAAGATTTTTGCTTCACTTTCTTTGAGCCCTTCTGTGTCCTGTTTAGTTACGTCTGTGGTGTGTGTTCTCCTGGTGTATTCAATCCCTTTGGTTCCCAGAATCCTTCCTCTCCCTCTTCTTCAGGGTTCCATGAGCTTGCCTAGTGTTTGGGTGCTAGATGTTGCTTGTCTGATGAAAACAGAGCTAAGCACCTATCTATGAGCATAGCACAATATCATAAGTAATCATATCATTGACTCTTTTGTTTTGGCCAGTCATACTTGGTTCTACCACCATTCAGGATGATTTTTTCTAGTTTCATCTATTTTCCTGCAAGTTCCATGATATTATCTAACAGCTGAGCAACACTCATTCTGCAGATGTACCAATAGTTTTTATCTGTTCTTTCGCTGAGGGCCATCTAAGTTGTTTCCAGGTTGTGGCTATCATGAATAAAGCTGCTATGATCCTAGTTGAGCAAATGTCCTTATGGTTGGTTGGAGTGTCCTTGGGGTATGTGCCTAGGATTGCTTTAGCTTGGTATTAAGGTATATCAACTCCCTATTTTCTGAATTTTTTTGAATTATTTTTGAAGTGGCTTTACAAATTTTTATTCCAACCAGCCACAAGTTCCCCTTGCTCCACGTCCTTGCTAGCATGAGCACTCACTTGAGTTTTTGATCTCAGCCATTCTTACATTTGTTAGATGGACTCTCAGAGTCCTTTGATTTGCATTCCCCTGATGGCTAAGGGTAGTGAACGTTTTTGTAAGTGATTCTTGGCTCTTAGAGATTGCACTGTCAAAAATTTCTTTGTTTAGCTCTGTCCCACATAGTTTAAATTGGGTTACTTTGTTTGATAGTATGTAAATTCTTGAGTTCTTTATATATTTTGAATATTAACCCTCTGTTAGGTATAAGGTAGATAAAGAATTTCCCTATTCTGTATGCTGTCATTTTTCCCTATTGACAATGTCACTTGCCATACAGAAGTTCTTAAGTTGTACGAGGTACCATTTATGAATTGTTGATCTTATTGCCTGAGCTGTGGATCTACTGCTCAGGAAACTGTCTCCTGTGTCAGTCTGTTCAAAGTTATCCTCCAAGTTCTCCACTATTATTTTCATATATCTGGTTTTATGTTGATGTCCTTGATCCACATGGACTAGGATTTTTGAGGGTTATTTTTTAAATTTGTTTTTGGATAGTTTCTTTATTTACATTTCAAATGTTATCCCTTTTCCTGATTTCCCCTCCAGAAACTCTCTAGCCCATTCCCCTGCTTTTATGAAGGTGTCCCCAACCCACACACTCCAGCTTCTCCATGAACTCATTGCCCTACACTGGGTCATCAAGCCTTCACAGGATCAAGGGCCTCTCCTTTCACTGATGCCAGAAAAGGTCATCCTCTGCTACATATGTGGCTGCAGCTATGGGTCCCTCCATGTGTACACTTTGGTTTGTGGTTTAGTCCTTGGGAGCTCTGGGAAGTCTGGTTGGTTGATATTATTGTTCTTCCTATGGGGTTATAAACTGCTTCAGCTCCTTCAGTCCTTCCTCTAACTCCCCCAACGGGGACTCCATTGGGAACCCCTGCTCAGTCCAAAGGATGGCTGCAAGTATTTGTCAGGCTCTGGCAGAGCCTCTCAGGAGTCAGCTTTATAAGGCTCCTATCACCATGCACTCTTTGGCATTCACAATAGTGTTTGGGTATTGGTGACTCTATATGGGATGGATCTTTGTTTAGCCCTGTACCCCATTTTTAATAGGGCTATTTGATTCTCTAGAGTTTAACTTCTTCAGATTTTTTTATATATTAGATATTATCCCTCTATTGGATGTAGGATTGGTAAAGATATTTTTTCAATCTATGGGGTGCAGTTTTGTACTATTGACAGTGTCCTTTGCCTTACAGAAGCTTTGTAATTTATGAGGTTCCACTTGTTGATTCTTGATCTCAGAGCATACACCACTGGTGTTCTGTTCAGGAACTTTTCTCCTGTGCCCATTTGTTTGAGGCTCTTTCCTTACATCCTCCCCTATTAGTATTGGTGTATCTGGGTTTATGTGGAGGTCATTGATCCACTTGGACTTGAGTTTTGTGTAAGGAGATAATAATGGGTTGATTTGCATTCTTCTACATGCTAACCTCCAGTTGAACCAGCACCATTTACTAAAAATGCTGTCCTTTTTCCACTGGATTGCCAAAGATCAAGTGACCATAGGTATATGGGTTCCTTTCTGGGACTTCAATTCTATTCCATTGATTACCTGCCTGTCTCTTTACCAATACCATGCAGTTCGTATCACAATGGCTTTGTACTAAATGTTGAGGTCAGGGAGGGTGATTTCCCCAGAAGAACTTTTATTGTTGAGAATAGTTTTTGTTCTTTGGGGGTTTTGCTATTACAAATGAATTGGAGAATTGCTCATTCTAACTCTGAAGAACTGAGTGAATTGTGGTTGAATTGCATTCAATCTACAGATTGCATTTGGCAAGATTGCCATTTTTTTCGATATTAATCCTGCCAATCCATGAGCATGGGAGATATTTCCATCTTATGAGATCATTTTCAATTTCTTTCTTCAGAGACTTAAAGTTCTTGTCATACAGATCTTTCACTTGCTTGGTTAGATTCACACGAAGGTATTTTATATTATTTGTGTCTGTTGTGACGGTTGTCATTTCCATAATTTCTTTCTCAGCCTTTTTATCCTTTGAGTAGAGGAAGACTACTAATTTGTTTCAGTTAATTTTATATCCAGGCACTTTGCTGAAGTTGTTTATGAGGTGGAATTTTGGGGAACACTTAAGTATAGTCTCATATCATCTGCAAATAGTGATATTTTGATTTCTTCCTTTCCAAATTGTATCACTTTGGCCTCTCTTGGTGTATAATTGTTCTAGTTAGAAATTCAAGTACTACATCGAATAGATAGGGAGAGAGTGGTTAACCTTCTCTTGTCTCTAATTTTAATGGGATTGCTTCAGGTTTCTCTCCATTTAGTTTGATGTTGGCTACTTGTTTGCAGTATATTGATTTTACTATGTTTAGGTATGGTCCTTGAATTCCGGATCTATCCAAGACTTTACCATGAAGGGGTGTTGAATTTTGTCAAATGCTTTCTCAGCATCTAATGAAATGATCATGTGGATTTTTTCTTTGAGTTTGTTAATGTCGTGGATTAATTTGATGGATTTCCAAATATTAAACCATTCCTGCATCCCAGGGATGAAGCGTACTTGACCTTGGTCAATAATTGTTTTGATGCAGTCTTGGATTTGTTTGGCATAAATTTTATTGAGTATTCTTGCATTAATATTCCTAAGGGAAATTGGTCTGAAGTTCCCTTTATCTGTTGGGTCTTTGAGTTGTTTAGGTATAACTGTAATTGTGGCTTCATAGAACAAATTGGATAGTGTTCCTTCTGTTTCTATTTTGTGGAATAGTTTGAAGAGAATTGGTCACGGGGAATCTTTGAAGGTCTGATAGAATTTTGCACTAAACCCAGGTGATCCTGGGCCTTTGGTTGGGAGACTTTTAATATAGGCTTTTGTAGTAGGATCTGGTGATTTTTTGAGTTTCATTGGTTTTCATTATGTCCCTTTTCATTTCTGATTTTATTAATTTGGATACTGTCTCTGTGCCCTCTGATTAGTCTGGCTATGGGTTTATCTGTCTTGTTGATTTTCTCAAAGAACCAATTCCTGGTTTTGTTGATTCTTTGTATAATTCTTTTGTTTCTACTGGTTTTATTTCAGCCCCAAGTTTATTTCTTGTGTTTACTCTTTTTGAGTGTATTCTATTTATTATCCTTTGTAGGGCTGGATTTGTGGAATGATATTGTATAAATTTGGTTTTGTTATGGAATATTTTGGCTTCTCCATCTATGTCAATTGAGAGATTTTGCTGAGTATAGTAGGCTGGGCTGACAGTTCTCTTAGTGTCTGCCTAGAATCTTATGAATATTACAGTCTGTAGTGAGAAGTCTGGTGTATTTCTGATAGGTCTGCTTTTATATATTACTTGACCTCTTTGATTACTGCTTTCTTTGTTTTGTGCTTTTGGTGTTTTCATTATTATGTGACAGGAGGAATTTCTTTTCTGGTCCAGTGTATTTGGAGTTCTGTAGGCTTCTTGTATGTTCATGGGCATCTCTTTCATTAGGTTAGGGAAGTTTTTTTCTTTAATTTTGTTGAAGGTATTTATGGGCCCTTTAATTTGGTAGCCTTTACTCTCTTCTATACCTATTATCCTTAGGTTTAGTCTTCTGATTGTGTGCTGGATATCCTGGATGTTTTTGGTTAGGAGTTTTTTGCATTTTGCATTTTCTTTGACAGTTTTTTTTTACTGTTTTTTATAGTATCTTCTGCAACCAAGTCTCTGTCTTCTGTCTCTTGTATTCTGTTTGTGACACTTGCATCTATGATTCCTGATCTCTTTCCTAATTGTGCCTACATGTGACCTTTGTTTCTTTTTTCTTCTTTATTAAACTCCATATTTATATTGACATTTACTCATTGCTCTATCTTTTATTCTGTTGGTGTTATGACAATGTTAAATAACTTTGGTGTTTCAATTATCCCAGCTTGGTGAATGAGAAATCATTTAATCAACATACATTTACATCAATGAGAGTAAATCAAAGTTTAAAAGTTAAAAAGAAAACAGATACTCCATGCTAGGTCTTCTAGTTGATAATTATGCTATTGTTTCTTTACACTGTCTTAACAACAACTAACATATTATATTACGTTTAAATATAAATCACAGTGAAATATATTTATTACTTTATATTTAACTGATGCTTCCAATTATTTTTGCTTCTTATTTTTGCCCATTTTCAGTTCATAGTTCAACAGTGAGAACCCTGGTTGTCCATCCTCATGCATACATACAGTCATTTGTTTCTTTCACATATATGATAGCTCAGTACCATGAATTCACTCTATAAGAAAAAGCAACATTATCAAGTACATTTCAGCATTTATTTATAGTTATATTTTTGATGTTTTTAGTCCTTGAATGTTATTGGTGTTGTAGGTATTGGCAGGGTGCTGACCTCAAAGGTTTGGTGTGGCATGCCTCTTATGGGTATATTTGGGTAATATGCTACCACAAAAGCAGGTCTTTAGGATTCACAGTCTGCAGGTCTGTATGTTTCAGGAATCAAATATCTGCATGGACCGGTACCTATATGTCCAATGAAGGTATGCAGAGAGTTGGAAGGAGAATAGAGGTCCTCCTGGGATAGCAGGCTGCTTGGGCCTCTTGGGTTGGCCCAGAGGGCTAAGAAAGCAGGGAAGATGGGATGGGAAAGTGACACTTCACTGTAAGTTTCTGGAATCTGATGGAGGTGGAGGAGAGGTTTTAGGAGAATGGAGGTCTCCTTTGGAAATCAGAATGCTCAGGGAAGTTTGGCTTGGACCAGAGGTCTCCACAAGAAGAGAATATAGGCTGAGGAAGAGATGCTAACCTATATGGTTCAGAAGTCTCAGTTCTGATAAAGCTAGAGGAGATGTGTCAGGAAAGTGGAGGTCCTCCTGGAATTAGCAAGCTTCTTATGGCCTGTAATCCACATTTTCAATATAGCTAAATATGAGTCCTAAATATGTTATATAATTTAAGTGATAGTATTTCTTCGATATAACAAGGCAAATAAGGAATACAAGTAAACAAATTTTAATGTACTTGCATACCCAAATGCTTTTATGTTTCACTTATTATTTAAAACAATTCTTAAATTTAAATATCTTTTGCTTATTTTCTTCCCCTCTCTCATGATCTTCTAGATCATGTCCTTCTTGCTACCCAGCCAACTTTAAGTTCTTTCAAAAAAATAGATAATACCCCAAGTAAACAACTAAATCCCTCAAGTCAATAAAACAAAATATAAATATTTCCTAAAAAGAAAAGAAAAAAATAAGTATAACTAAATAAAAGCACACAAAAATTGTGGAATCTATTAAATGTTGGTCAAGTATGCCTGAAATGAGGCCTGCCTTGAGCTGTTGATATATCCAGTGTTACACTACAGGAGGAAATTGATTTTCCCTCTCCCAGCAGGTATAAATGATAGTTTAGTTGTTAAACTTTACCCTTGTGACTCATATTTCATTCATTCATTCATTCAAAAATATAATAATATCAAATAAAATAAGATAAAACAAAAACTATCACATATAAGCTGTAGAGGACAAACCAGCAGAAGGAAAAGAGCCTGAGAGAAGACATGATAATCCAAGACCCACTCATTCTCTTACTCAGGAATCCCATAAATACACTAAACTGAAAGTCATAATATATAAACTAAGGATCTGTACATCACTAGATTTTTTAAATGTCACCTTAAGTATGATGTATACGTCAAAATCTTCAGCAACTTCTCAGTACCTATACCTCCATATATCTTAACTTTAAAAGCATCTACAGTTTCATTCCAAACTATAGTTTCATCAATGTTCCTATAAGTCCTCTTGACTAACAGACTCATATTATCATTATATATTTATACAATTGGCTTTGCTAATCATTTCCTTATCTGTAATAGTTTCAGTCTTTATATATATCATATATACCTCTTGTTTCTAAGCAAACTAAAATTCTGCACAGTTACATTTAAAGTAATGTTTTGTTGTTTAAAATGTCTATAAAATGTACTGTTGTTTAAAATGTCTATAAAATGTACAAACTCAGCACTTTCGGTCACAAAAAATTTACAGGAATTCTCCTGCAATATTGGTCACATGGTGCCCAAAACGAAAGCAGGGGTCAAACTGTTAAGAAGAAGCGAGTGCAAATGATGCCAAGCCCAAATTGAAAAGTTAATATATCTGGGTTATGGGGCAGAAAGAAATAAGCCTGTGAGCCCGGTTGGAAGGTTAAGACTCTAGAAAATTAATTCCAAATGCCAGAAGTGCTAGTTCAAAGAGCAACTGGGGGTTATACTCATTCTGGGTCAAGTGCACAGAGGTTATTGTGGGTTTAGAACCCATGAATGATGAGAAAATTTTCATACAGATTCTGTGATGACCTTCATCATCATAGTATTTTATAAATACACGTTTACATGTATGCTTATAGCTGAAAATACATATTTCTCTGTAAACTGATTTTAGTGGAGGCTGGAGAAGTGGTTCCTGCAGAAGACCCAGATTCAGTTTCCAGAACCAATACCAGATAACTAACAACCACTCTTTTAGCTTAATTTACAGGACATATTGAACCTCCTTCTGGTCTGTATGGATATCTGTATGCACATAATGTAAATAAATTGGTGTAGGCCCACATGCATAAATAAAATATAAATATAAAAATTTATGTTGGATTTAAGTTATTGGAAGGCATTTTATTTATATATATTTATTAAATATATAGCACCTTGAACTTTACCAATTCTACTAGGGTATGTTGTTGTATAATTTGAATGTAAATGCTATTTAAATAGAAAAACGTAGCCTTTGGTCTCTTATGTATTTATTTGTTTGTACTCACTGTACACGCTACTAAATTATATAAGTACATAAGAATATATAATTTACTGTGATTCTATTTTCCCTGTTCTGGATGACATTTACCTTTTCTCTTCTCTTTCTTTAGTTCTTGTTTTCCTCCTAAATAATCTCACCCCCTATATTCATATATATTCATATATTTTATGTATCTACAAAAATCTAAGATCCACAAATAAAGAGAAATGTACATTTTTCCTTCTGAGGCTTCCTTAACTCAATTATTATAATTATGTTTAATTGTATCTGTTTTCCTGCAAATGATGTAACTTGATTCTTTTGTATTTTTATGCCTCACTCTCCCTTTCTCTCTCTCTTGGTCTCTCTTTCTACCTGCTCTCTCCTTTCTCTATGTATATACATATATATGTATATATACATATATAGACATCTCTAGATATAGATATAAATAGAGATATGAATATGGGTAGATATAAATACATAGATATAAATATAGGTACATATACGTGTATATATATGTATATATATGTATATATATATGATACATTATCAGTTTTCTATTTTTATTTCTAGTATTGTTTTGTTTTCATTATTCTATTGATAGACACCTAAGTTGTTTTAGTCTCTTAGTTATTATAAATAGTGATTAATAATTATTGATGTGCAAGTATCTCTGCAATGCGTTGCCTTGGAGTCTGGTAAATACCAAGAAGGTATAGATAAAAACATACATACAGTTTTCAAAAGATGCAATAAAAATTGCCAGTAAGTATATGAAATAATGTTCAACCATATTAGTCATCAGAGAAATATGAATTCAAACTACTGTGGGCCAAGTGTACCATGCCACCAGACAGAAGAACTGGTAAGGTTGATCAGGCTTAAACACCAGAGAATCTCAGTATTGAGAATGGCAGGCACAGAGCCAGATCTCTGCTAAACTACCTGATCTAGAACATGTAACCATAACAACCCCACTAAGAGACTATGACAATTGGTCACTGAACATAAAAACCTGGAGTTCTCCATGCTAATGACATATCTACATATACCCCTAGTGTTTAGCCAATGAGCTTCCCTTCCAGGGCATTCCTTACTGCAAATGTTATTTAATCCCTGGTTCACCCTGAGTAAGGTGTATGCATTTACATCTGCCATCAAATAAAACAGTTTGGATAAGCAAGGACTATCTCCTTCATCAAAAATCACCATGGGGGGAGGGGGCTTTGTAAAGAGATGCATCTAAATCTTCCAGAGAAGGCCTTCTCTTTTGCAGCCTTTTGGTACTCTAGGTACTCACTCAAACTCAAACTGAATTCTGTTTCTGTCACAGGCTCAGCCATCCTCTTCGTGCCTGGCACATAGGTGCCCTGAGGGGAAGTGTAGACCAAAATATCCCTGTTCTCCACTCCAAGTGGTATCCAAGCAGAGTCTAGGTACACAGGAGACTGGGAACTACAGCATCCATCCTAGACTTTGCAGTTTCTCACCTGGGGAAACACAGACTGGGACCCCTATCAAAGACTGGGTTCTGTCTCCCCTGAGTGGCTTACCAGTGGTGCTCAGGCACCCCAGTGTTGACGCAGATATGCAGCCTTACAAACTACATTGATATTCCATCTCACCTGGGTCAGAATAGTGATAATTAAAAGAGTAATAATAATAATAATAAATAACAAGTGCCAGAGAAAGTGTTGATAAATGGAACCTCTTAAAGCCTATTGGTGGCAGGGTTGTATGTCCACTGTGAAAATCAATAAGGAGTCTCACAATAAAAAAAAATTAAAAATGTTTCTCTCTTTAAGTGAGTCTAAGTCATGTCAGTGAAGAAAAGATAAACATGTTCAAATTATACATAAGAAATATATAATCAAAATAATTGCATATAAACCCTAAAATCTATAAATAATCCAAATATAAGAACATTTTTTGAAAAGAAAAAAAGAGAGAAGAAGGTAAGGAGAAAGGAACTGATCCAAAATTGTACTTCAAAAGGAACTAATTGGAAAGCCACAATCAGTTTTTGAATTACAAGATCACTAGAAGAGACAGCTACTGTGTATAGCATGATAGGGGTCCTGAAATGAGAGGTGGATTCTTCAGTGTCCAGGATATCAAGTGAGATATAGTATCAGGGAAACAGACAACCACGAAGGAGCCTTCACAAAGAGAGCTTTGCTTTCTAAGCTAGAGAACAAGGTGAGTGTGTAAGTCTTAGCGTTTTCAGTGGAGATGAACAAGCTTATAGGGACTCAACCACCTGTTGTAAAACCACCTTATACTAATAAAGTTTAATGTAAAAATTAAACAAACATAGAGAAATAAGCATTACATTGTGTTTTCCAAAGGAGAAACAAATCTGAGAATAAAATAGACTTCTGTTATTTTATTTTATTTATTTTCTCCATGAAAAAATTTTCATGGGATTTGAGAAAACCTTGGCAGGTTTCTACAGGTAAGGAATAATAGTAGCAATAACCACCACAGATTGTTTCCTGGCAGCTAAAGGCAAGCAAGTAGAAATGGAACAGGGCACATCAGGAGCAGCACTTACTGAAAGCAGATGAAAATGAATTCAAATTGTCTCATAGAGACAGATGTGACAGAACAGCCAGACAACAGTTGGGCATGTTCCAACTTCATCCTCATTTTTTTTTCTATTTTCTATCTTTATCTCCGTTTTCTACTGTAATTTCTAAAACTTTGGGTCATATTAACATATATTCTTATGATATCAGTATGAGCTATAATAACACCTATAAATATTTATAAATGTGTTTTGTTATGGGAATCACAAAGTATAAAGTATTTCTCATGCTTGGGTTACAGCATAAGCAATTTGAAAAACTAATCAAAATGTGAATAGATAAAAAAATTTTTAAAAAAAGGAAAGAAAGGAAGGAAGGAAGAAGGACTGGTACCTCCTAAAATGGTGAGATTAAATGCATCTGTTTAGAATTAGTGGAAGCCCAATATACCAATATACCAGTGAAGAAAATGAAGCACTTGATGAAATTTTAAAGGACATCTTACCTAAAGAAGTCCATAAAGGAAGTATCACTGTGTAATGATACCCTTGTCTATAGAATTTAATCATATAAACATAATGTCTTTTTGAAAATATAAAACTATATTCATCTCTCATGTTTTACCTTTATTTTGTAAAATTGGGAAAAATAAATGATTATGCAAATATTTGCTAATTGCACATAAAGGGTCAAGTAGATTATTTGTGTTTCAGGCTTGCAAACATATAGGTTATCTCCTTTACAAATCTCAACCCAGAGCTTCTGCTGTCCTGAACTGTTGCGTGTTCCACATTCCTGACAAAGTGTTATCATCTGTTATCTTTGATTTTATGGTTTTATTTTTACTTTTAAATATTCTCAAAATAAGACTGAGTTATCCATAAACAACCTAGCATTTTTGTGTATTTTGCTTAATATAAGTACATTCTCAAACGTCTACATGATTCATGTTTTTTCTATGTCAATACTTTACAGTACATGAATTAGCAATGGTGATATGAGCCTATTTAATTAAAATTAAGTATGGGAGTAAGGTTACCATCATCAACATTGACACTTTAAGGAATTGAGACCAATAAATATATAAAATACTTTGTACAATAAATAATACATAAATTTCATCATTAGTGTGACTTCTGGACTCTCTCTCTCCCCCTGCCTCTCTCTCTGTCTCTTTCTCCATCTCTCTCTGTCTCTCTCTCTCTCTGTTTCTCTCTGTGTGTCTCTCTCTGTTTGAGTGTGAGGGGAGACTTTATATTAGTAAATATAATTGTCTTCACATTCACATTAATCTATGAAAATGAGAGATAGGAAAATTATGGAGATGTTAAATATACTACTGATAAAAATTACATTTTAACTATTATCTTAAGCTAATTCTAAATTTAATAAGTATCAAAATTGCCAAAAATTCCATATTCCTTTCCTAAAGGTGAATAAAAGATGACAATTAATAGCAAGATAATTGAGAATTGCCTGTTTGTTGTGGCCATCGATTTGATTGCTACTTTAACAGCATTCTCTGCCCCAGTTCTTCAGTCAATGCACCTGAGGCAATAAGAGGATGTGTTGGATTGATAACTGTTCAGATGCAAAACATACTGAAATTATTTATATTCTTCTTTTGTAGAAAGAGGCAAAATGCCTCAAGAGGAAGGTTGTGCTTAAAACACAAGATGAAAATTAAGGATTTTTGGGTTGATTAAAGAGGAAAAAAAGAAACAGTACAAAATCTAAATGCTGAATAATTGTCAAAGTTATTCATTGTACTTACGTTTTATCAAAAACATTTAATTGAAAACTATTCAATATATTAAAGGTGGACAAGAAGTGAGGAACTGATAAATAGGTATATATGTAACCATTACACATTCCTTGTATGTGTACCTTGTACTGGTTACACTAGTCAAATCAATTATACACTCATCACTATCCAGAGTGGTCATTTGTTTGTAGATATGTTAAAGACATTTAAACCTTATTTATTAGTGTAGTGTAAATACTATGCTAATAATACTGTACATTAGGTCTCTAAAATTTATTTATTGACAAATCAAAATTGGTGCTTAAACATATAGCTTAGCAATTAAGAGTACTTGATGCTCTTTCAGAGAATCTAGGTTCAAGTTTCCCCACACAGCCTGTCACATAACCTTCAGTAATTTCATTTCGAGAGGATCAGGCATCATTTTCTGGCCTCCACCAGGCACCAGACTCACACATTGTACACATGCATAGGGGCAAAACACTCATACATATAAAATAATTTTAAATTAAAAATAATAATTCAAAATTGGTATACTTTGATCAACATGTTACCATTAATTTCCACTTCCCATTTTTTGTTAACTGCTATTTTCTTCTTTGCTTTCATAAATATAAATTATTTTACAGTGTACATAAAAACAAGTCATATGATAATTTTTATTCTATGCCTAGACTTTTTGAATTACCATACTACCAATCATAGTGTCACAAATTGCAGAATTTTAATCATTTTCTAGTTATATAAGATATGAAATAGCTTTATATAAAAAAACATATATATCTGCATTCTCTTTATCCATTAATCAAGTAATGTATATACATATATGGGTTACTTTCTTTTCTTTCTTTCTTATTTTATTGGATATTTTATGGATTTACATTTCAGATGTTATCCCCTTTCCCCATCCCCCCCATACACCCCTTATTCCATACCTCCTCCTCCTCCTTTTTGCTTTTATACCATTTTAATTACATGCGAGTATTAAGGTCAGTTCTAGGTTGAGGAACTAGCAATACAATAGATGTGAATAGTCAAGGAACAAGCAAGACAAACACAAATAATCAAAGAACAAGCAAGGCAATAAACAAAGTTCCATGTTCATTCTCGTGATCACTATTTCTAAGGGATTATCAGGATGACTAAAATATTTGAGACTACTTTCTTATCCTAGCCCAAAGTCATTTTCATGCCTGAAGGCTACTTTCTTTGTTCTAGCCTGAGATTTAGATTCCTGTCTGAAATTACTTCTTTGTTCTAGCTTAATGTCAGATTGATTTCTGTCTGAAGCCCATTTCCTTGTCCTTGGCCAACGTGACATTCCTGCCATGCAGCCCCAAAGATCTCCACATCTCCTCCTTTCACAAACAAGACTGATCCTATGTTAGGTCATTCTGACAAGAATGCCTTCCTTACCCTTCATTTAATATGCATTATCAAAAGCAATGCACTTCTGTCTTATGTGGTAAGGCTCTGTGCAAAATCTTACCTGTCTTTGGCTTGCCAGCCTGTTAAATTAATAACTCTGTCTGGGGGGTTCATTTAAAGTTTCAAGCCATGTACTTCAGCTGCCATCATGTTGATGTTGTAAAAGACAAGTTTTAACATGATGGAGAGTAATAAAAGTATTACCAGAAGAAAAGGAGCCAACATGATCAAGCTACATATGCCATTCTTAAAGCTTGACCAAAATAGAAATACTGACCTCAGGCCATGGATAATTTTATCAGCAGTATCTGCAGCATCGAAGCTCAGCAGAGCAGCATTCTTAAAATTCATAATCTCTTTATGCAAAGTTAAAACATCCAGATAAGTGTTAGAATTATGTGTAATACTCTGCAAGTATCTTTGAACATTCTCCTAATTATAATGACTGTCATTGTAAATTTTAGAAGTAAGACAACTCCATTGGTATTTGGCATGACACTCGAGATGGCTCCTTACTTTTAAACTCTGAACCTCCTTCCAATAATTTGAAAAGGATAAAGAGCATCAGTCTGATCTTCCACATGTCTATCTAAATCCTCTTGTATACTGAACACATTAGCAACATTATGTGTTAAATGATTAAGAAAAGCAGCTGTCTTAACTTCTTGTTTCAAAGCAATTGCAGCAGTGGAGCTAGCAATTAATGTAATTAAAGCTGTTACACCAGCAATAATCAAGCCCACTACCCTCTTGCTTCCACTTATAGCACAACTCACTTCTTCCAATACTTGCAAACTTTTTAAGTAAACCAAGTTTCTGTAATACTCAGGGCAGTAGGACAAAAGCTAGTTGATAGATTCTCGTAACAGACATGCCAGGTTTCAACACACTAACACAATTAGAAAGTGTACAATCGATGCAACTTACAATAAATACTGTACAAGGAACAAAAGTAATTTTAAGTTGACAATTAAAAGAGACTTAACACATGCACTAACACTTGTTTGAAACACAGATACTGCCCCAACTTTATCTCTTGCTAACCTAACATCATAGAGAACTGCAGCTAACTTCCAAATATGTCTCTGAAAATGTCCAGAACCAGTCTTCCAAATGAAGACTGTTATTTCCAATATTGGATTGATTTCTAGACCAGTACATGAGTAAGTCAGAATAACTGGTCACCTTTAGTAAAAATCCAAGAGTCATTATAACTTCTCTTTTTGATTCTCGGTCCCACAAGGTCTAAAAACTTGAGGCAAGGCAGCTTGTCCCATCTGGGATACAGGAAAGCAAAGGTGGGCCAGGAACATATATGTCCAATACATCTTCCCAGTCACCATTGTCAGGGCACTCAGCAAGCTCACAGGACAGCATCATTCTTTGTTTCAGCAACAGCATGTCTCCCCCATCACTCCAGCAGCCACCTGGATGCTCCTTCAGCATTCTGCAGAAAAAATGCAAACATGCACTCTTCCCCGTATTAGAGACCTGGTCAGAATCATGCCATATGCCAGTAAGTGGATCCTTCCTTTTTATCTGGACATAAGTATGCCTAATTGTAAGGTTCTATAGACACAGAACAGAGAGTTCCTTAGCATGCAAATTCTTTAAAAAAATAAAAATAAAAAAGCATGATTTAATTAACTTTGTTGTGTATGGGAATATACCTCCCCATTTTTTATTTTATGAAGATATTGTTTTAAAGTCCCATGAGCCCCTTCCACAGTCCCTTGTCCTTGAGGATTATAAGTTAAACCAGTACTATGGATAATGCTAAATTTTTGAAAAAAAATGTCTCAAATGCTCGACTACAAAAGCCAGTTTATACTACTACTGCTACTGCTATCATTATCATTATGATCATTATTGTTATTACTATTATTAGATGTTTTATTTATTTGCATTTGAGATGCCATCCTATTTCCCTTTTCCCTTCCAAAACTCCTTATCCCATCCCCCCTCCTCCTACTTTTATGAGTGTTCCATCTCCCATCTACCACTTCCAGCCTCCCTGTCCTTGAATTTTCTGACACTGGGGCATCCAGCCTTCCGGGGATGAAGGCCTTTCTCTACCACTAATGCCTGACAAGGCCATCCTCAACTACCTATACAGCTGGAGACATAGGTCCTTCCATGTGTGTTCCCAGGCTGGCAGTTTAAACCCTGGGCGTTCTGGTTGGTTGGTATTGTGGCTCTCCCTATGGGACTGCCAACCCCTTCTACTCCTTCAGTCTTCTTTCTAACTTCTCCACTGGTGACCCTGTGATTAGTTCAAATGTTAGCTGTGAATATCTGCCTCTGTATATGTCAGGATCTGGCAGAGTCTCTCAGGAGAAAGTTATATCAAGCTCCTGTCAGCATGCACTTCCTTGCACCCACAATAGTGTCTACATTTTGTGACTGCACATGGGACAGATCCCCAGGTTGGGTGGTCTCCCGACAGTCCCTCCTCCTTATTCTGCTCCACATTTTGTCTCCCTACTTGCTTCTGTGAGTATTTTGTTACTCTTTCTACGAAGGACTAAAGCACCCACACTTTGGTCTTCCTTCTTCATGAGCTTCATGTGGTCTATGAGCTCTCTACTCCAGTTTTTATTCGGGTCATTTGATTGTGTAGATTCTAGTTTCTTGAGTTCTTTGTATAAATTGAATATTAGCCCTCTATGAGATGTAAGGTTGGTACAGATCTTTTCCCAATTTGTTGGTTGTTGTTTTGTCCTATTGACAGTGCCCTTTACTTTACAGAAGCTTTGTAATTTTATGAGGTCCATTTGTATCTCACAGTAATACACATCTGAAGTAAAGTATCTATTGGAAAGAAGTTTCAGTTCATGAAAATGCTAGAGAATTAAATTGATGGTTATATTGATATTATCTGTGTTATATAGACATCTTGCATACAAAAATGATACAAGAATGACAAGTTTTTAACTTTTATTTTGAAGCAATCCTCAATACACCAAAAATTTGGAAAAGTGAATAACTTTGGCAGAAATATAGTTCAATGGTAAAGTGTTTACCTGGCATATGTGAGAACCTGAGTTCAGTCCCCATCACACACACAAACATACATGTACACACACACACACACACACACACATACACACACGCACACATTCACACACATACACACAGAGGGGAGCAAATAAGAAGACTAGGAATGTAGGTCAGTAGACCAATAGCAGTGATTTTGTCTATCATTTATCCCACACGCATATACACAAACTCAAATTTATTATCATAATCATCTAAGTATAGGTTACACTTTAGATCTAGTTCCTTTTTCATAACTATATACGTCTCTAAGAATAATGATAGACTTTCATGTAAAAAGTACAGCTATCAGGTTATGAAAGAATAATCATGCCTAAAAAGCTTTATCTAATATACTTGCCATATTCCCATGAAGTTTGTTTTACCAACTGTTTATCTCAAAGCATGTTATTTTCCCTTCAAACAGAATCCTATCCTGAATCACATCACCTCTGGGTGAGGCAGAAATGTAGTTCAACGGGGATAGGGTGAGGTGGGGGAGTTGACTGAACTCATTGCACAATGCTACCAGGGTGGGTGTCACTCTGTAAGGAAGTGCCAAGACACAGCTTCAGGGGTTAGGAAAGCCCACTCTTGAGATGTATTAACTCCACAGCAGGTTGGGGTCCCTGGACCTGAGATGAGGCCAAGACTATGGATTTCTCAGACTCTTGGACATCCAGGTGCTGCTGGGAGTCATGGAAGAGAATGAATAGGGGCCCCACTAGCTGGGAAAAGCATCTAGCCCAGGGCCAGGGGCTGGGGGGGCAGAGCTCCAGGTTTTTCCCAGTGGGGTAATTGTCTTTACCTGCTGAAGAGAGGGTCAGTGGAAGTTGTGGCTAGGAGTACAGAGAGGCCTTCTATGAGAGAATTAGGCTATGGCCTTCTTCATGGCTTCTTTTTATTTTTGATGTAAAGAGACAGTTCATTTTTCTAAACAGTTTATTATTATGGTTGAAAATAGATTCATAAAACCATACTCGACTTCTCAATGAGGTCCTGAGTTTAAATATCTTTTACAGGGTGGATTATCTGGGAAGAAAAGCTCATTGCTTAAGCCCTACAGGCCTCTAGGTAACTTATTAGCATGGAGAACTCTGTTTTGGGCCTCCATGACCATAGGATATATTTCTTTTATATGAGAAACATGGCACGTGTTCCTAGTCAGGAGTCTGCCAGGGAGCTAAGCCTCAGGTGTTTGCCCACAGACTGAATCTCCAGATCATAACCTGCTCTACCTTACCAAACTTCCTGTCATGGTTTTATGTTACACAATAAATAAAGTTTCGTTATGATAAATAAATTTTAGTGTCTTCAGTGTTTTAATCTGCACCAATTCCTCCATGTACTTTTGAGGAATACATAATGTGGTGATTTGAAGAAGTGTCCCAAATAGGCTTCATTATTTGTATTTTTGTTCCCCAGTTCAGTTTGTGGCACAGTTTGAGGGGGTTTAGGAAGTATGGTTTTGCTGGAGAAAAAATTGTCACTACAAACAGGGTTTTTAAATTTTTTTTATTGGCTATTTTATTTACATTTCAGATGTTATTCCCTTTCCACATTTTACCCCACCCACCCATCCACCCACTCTGACCATCCACCCTGGAATTTCCCCACACTGGGGAATCCAGCCTATATGGGACCGAAGACTTCCTCTTCCACCTATGCCCAACACTGCCATCATTCCCTACATATAGAGTTGGAGCCATGGGTCCTTCCCTATGTGCTCCCAGGCTAATGGTTTATACCCTGGGAACTCTGGTTAGTTGGTATTGCTGCCCTAACCATGGGGCCTCAAAACCCTTCAGCTCCTTAATCTTCTAACTCTTCCATTGGGAACCGAATGATCAGTTCAACAGTTAGCTGTGAGCATCCCCCTCTCTATATGTCAGGCTTGGGAAGACCTCGAAGGAGACAGTTATATACTGTCAACACATATTTCCTGGCATCCACATCAATGTCTGCCTTTGGTGACTGTACATGGGATGGATACCCAAGTGGAGCAGTCTAAGGACAGCCCCACCTTCAGGTTCTGTCCCATACTTTACCTCCATATTTGCTCCCATGAGTATTTTGTTACTCCTTCTAAGAAGGACTGAAGCACCCACAATTTGTTCTTCCGTTTTCATGTGATTCATGTGGTCTGTGAGTTGTATCTTGGGTATTGCAAGTTTTGGGGCAATGTGTGTGTTCTTTTGTGATTCAGTTACCACACTCAGGATATTTGCTAGTTCCGTCCATTTACCTAAGAATTTCTCGAATTCATTATTTTTAATAGTTGTGTAATACTCCATTGTGTAAAGGTACCACATTTTTTGTATCCATTCCTCTGTTGAAGGACATCTGGGTTCTTTCCAGCTTCTAGCTATTATAAATAAGTCTGCTATGAACATAGTGGAGCATGTGTCCTTGGTATATGTTGGAGCATCTCAAGAGGTGTTGTATCAACTTGCGATCCCACCAACAATGAAGGAGTATTCCACTTTCTCCAAATCTGTGCCAGCATCTGCTGATACCTGAGCTTTTGATCTTAGCCATTCTGACGGGTGTGAGGAAGAGTTTCAGTGTTGTTTTGATTTGCATTTCCCTGATGACTAAGGATGGTGAACATTTCTTTAGATGCTTCTCAACCATTTGGTATTCCTCAGTTGAGAATTCTTTGTTTAGCTTTGTACCCCATTTTTAATAGGGTTATTTGGTTGTCTGAAGTCTAATTTGTTGAGTACTTTAAATATATTGTATAATAGCCCTCTATAGGATATAGGATTGGTAAAGATCTTTTCCCAATCTGTTGGTTGCTGTTTTGTCCTACTGACAGTGTCCTTTGTCTTACAGAAGCTTTGCAATTTTATGAGGTCCCATTTGCCAATTCTTGATCTTAGAGCATAAGCCATTGGTGTTCTGATCAGAAACTTTTCCCCTGTGACTAGGTATTCGAGGGTCTTTCTCAACTTCTCTTCTATTAGTTTTGGTGTATCTGGTTTTATGTGAAGGTCCTTTATCCACTTGGATTTGAGCTTTATACAAGGAGATAGGAATGGATTGATTTGCATTTTTCTTCATGCTGACCTCCACTTGAACCAGCAACATTTGTTGAAAATGCTGTCCTTTTTCCACTGGACAGTTTTAGCTAGTTGTCAAGGATCAGGTGACCATAGGTGTGTGGGTTCATTTCTGGGTCTTCAAATCTATTCCATTGATCTTCCTGTCTGTCTCTGTACCAATACCATGCAGTTGTTATCACTATTGCTCTGTAGTACAGCTTGAAGTCAGGGATGGTGACTCACCCAGAAGTTCTTATATTGTTGAGAGTAGTTCTCACTATCCTGTTTTTTGTTATTCCAAATGAATTTGCAAATTGCTCCTTCTAATCTCTATGAAGACTTGATTTGGAATTTTGATGGGGATTGCATTGAATCTGTAGATTGCTTTTGGCAAGATGGCCATTTTTAGTACATTAATCCTGACAATCCAGGAGCATGGGAGATCTTTCCATTTTTTGAGATCTTCTTTGATTTCTTTCTTCAGAGACTTGAAGTTCTTGTCTTACAGATCTTTCACTTGCTTGGTTAGATTCATACCAAGGTATTTTATATTATTTTTGACTATTGTGATGGGTGTCATTTCTCTAATTTCTTTCTCAGCCTGTTTACCCTTCGAGTAGAGGAAGGTTGCTGATTTGTTCGAGTTGATTTTATATCAAGCCACTTTGCTGAAGCTTTTTTAAATCAGGTTTAGGAGTTCTCTGGTGGAAGTTTAGGGTCACTTAAGTATACTATCATATAATCTGCAAATAGTGAAATTTTGACTTCTTCCTTTCCTATTTGTATCCCTTTGACTTCCTTTTGTTTTCTAATTTCTTTGACTGGGACTTCCAATAATATATTTAATAGGTATGGATACAGTGGGCAGCCTTGTCTTGTTCCTGATTTCAGTGGGAATGCTTCAAGTTTCTCTCCATTTAGTTTGATATTGCCTACTGGGTTGCTGTATGTTGCTTTTACTATGTTTAGGAATGGTCCTTGAATTCCTGATCTTTCCAAGGCTTTTACCATAAGGGGTGTTGAATTTTGTCAAATGCTTTCTCAACATCTAGTGAGATGATCATGTGGTTTTTTTTGTTGTTGTTTTGTTTTTGTTTTTGTTTTTTAGTTTCTTTATATAGTGGATTATGTTGATGGATTAACAAATATTGAACTATTCCTACATTCCTGATATAAAGCCAACTTGATCATGGTGGATAGTTGTTTTGATGTGTTCTTGGATTCGGTTTGCCAGAATTTTATTGAGTAAATTTGCATTGATATTTATAAGCAAGATTGGTCTGAAGTTCTCTTTCTTTGTTGGGTCTTTGTGAGTTTTAGGTATGAGCCTGATTGTGGCTCCATAGAATGAACAGGTAGTGTTCGTTCAGTTTCTGTTTTGAGAAATAGTTTGAAGAGAACTGGTATTAGGTCTACCTTGAAGGTCTGATAGAATTCTGCACTAAAACCATTTGGACCTGAGCTTTTGATGAGGAGACTTTTAATGACTACTGATATTTCTTTAGGGTTTATGAGACTGTTTAGATGGGTTTTCTTCTCCTGATTTAAACTTGGTACCTGGTATATGTCTAGAAAATTGTCCAATTCATCCACATTTTCCAGTTTTGTTTAGTATATGCTTTTGTAGTTGGATCTGATGATTTTTTTGGATTACCTCAGTTTCTGTTGTTATGTTTCCCTTTTCAGTTCTAATTTTATTAATTTGGATACTGTCTCTGTGCTCTCTGGTTAGTTTGACTAACGGTTTATCATCTATCTTGTTGATTTTCTCAAAGAACCAGCTCATGGTTTTATTGATATTTTATATAGTTCTTTTTGTTTCTACTTGGCTGATTTCAGCCCTGAGTTTGATTATTTTCTGCTGTCTACTCCTCTTGGGTGTATTTGCCTCTTTTTGTTCTAGAGCTTTCAGGTGTGCTGTCAAGTTGTTAGTGTATGCTCTCTCCAGTTTCTTTTTGTAGGCACTTAGAGCTATAAGTTTTCCTCTTAGCAATGCTTTCATGGTATCACACAAGTTTTGGTATGATGTGTCCTCATTTTCATCAAATTCCAAAAATTCTTCAATTTCTTTATTTCTCCCTTGGCCAAGTCATCAATGAGTTGTTCAGTTTCCACATGTATGTGGGTTTTCCATTGTTTTTGTCATTATTGAAGACAAGCCTTATTCCATGGTAATCTGATAGGATACAAGAGATTATTTCCATCTTTTTATCTGCTGAGGCCTGTTTTGTGACCAATTATATGGTCAGTTTTTGAGAAGGTACCGTGAGGTGCTGAGAAAAAGGTATATTCTTTTGTTTTAGGATAAAATGTTCTATAGATATCAGTTAAATCCATTTGGTTCATAACTTCTGTTAGTTTTGTTGTGTCTCTGTTTAGTTTTTGTTTCCATGATCTGTCCACTGCTGAGAGTGGGTTGTTGAAATCCCCCACTATTATTGTGTGAGGTGCAATGTATACTTTGAGCTTTAGTAAAGTTTCTTTTATGTATGTGGATGCTCTTGCATTTGGGGCATAGATGTTCAGTATTGCGAGTTCCTCTTGGTACACTTTTCTTTGATAAGTATGAAGTGTCCTTCCTTATCTTTTTTGATTACTTTTGGTTGAAAATCGATTTTATTTGATATTAGTATTGCTACTCCAGCTTGTTTCTTGGGACCATTTGCTTGGAAATTTTTTTTCCATCCTTTTACTCTGAGGTAGTGTCTGTCTTTGTCAGTGAGTTGTGTTTTCTGTATGTAGCAAAATTCTGGGTCCTGTTTATGTATCCTGTCTGATAGTCTATCTACATATTTTGATGAGGAGTTGAGTCCATTGATGTTAAGAGATATTAAGGAAAAATGGTTGTTGCTTCCTGTTACTTTTGTTATTAGAGGTAGAATTATGTTTGTGTAGCTATCTTCTTTTAGGGTTGTTGGAAAATTACTTTCTTGCTTTTTCTAGGTTGTAGTTTCACTACTTGTGTTGGAGTTTTCCATCAATTATCCTTTGATATGCTGGATTTGTGGAAAGATATTGTGTAAATTTGGTTTTGTCATGGAATATCTTGGCTTCTCCATCTATGGTAATTGAGAGTTTTGCTGGGTATAGTAGTGTGGGCTGGCATTTTTGTTCTCTTATGGTCTGTATTATATCTTTGCAGGTTCTTCTGGCTTTTATAGTCTCTGGTGAGAAGTCTGGTGTAATTCTGATAGGTCTGCCTTTATATGTTACTTTAACTTTTTCCCTTACTGCTTTTAGTATTTTTTTCTTTGTTTTGTGCATTTGATGTTTTGATTAGTATGTGACAAGAGGAATTTCTTTTTTGGTCTAATCTATTTGGGGTTATGTAGGCTTCTTGAATATTCATGGACATCTCTTTCTTTAGTTTAGGGAATTTTTCCTGTATAATTTTTTTGAAGTTATTTAGTGGCCCTTTAAGTTGGGGATCTTCACTCTCATTTATACTTGTTATCGTTAAATTTGGTCTTCTCACTGTGTCCTGGATTTTCTGGATGCTTTGGGTTAGGAGCTTTTTACATTTTGCATTTTCTTTGACAGTTGTGTCAATATTTTTCATAGTATCTTCTGCACATGACATTCTCTCTTCTATCTCTTGTATTCTATTGATGATGTTTGCATCTATGACTCCTGATTTCTTTCCTATGTTTTCTATCTCCAGGGTAGTCTCTCTTTGAGATTTGTTTATTGTTTCTACTTCCCTTTTTAGATTCTGGATGGTTTTGTTTAATTTCTTTACCTGTTTGATTGTGTTTTCTTGCAGTTTTTTAAGGGATTTTTGTGTTTCCTCTTTAAGGGCTTCTACCTATTTACCTGTGTTCTTCTGTACTTCTTTAAGGGAGTTATTTACATCCCTCTTAAAATCCTCTATCCTCATCATGAGAAGTGATTTTAATTCTGAATCCTGCTTTTCCGGTGTATAGGTATCCAGGGCTTGCTATGGTGGGAAAACTGGGTTCTGATAATGCCAAGTAACTTTGGTTTCTGTTGCTTATGTTCTTGCACTTGCCTTTCACCATCTGGTTAACTTTAGTGCTACCTGTACTCACTGTCTCTGATTGGAGCCTGTCTTTCCAGTTATCTTGCTTGTGTCAGAACTCCTCAGAGTCCAGATGTCTCTGTGATCCTTAGCTCCTGGGTGGAAGAACTGCTGGGACTCAGGCCACCTCTGGGATCCTGAAATCCTGCTGCTCTGAGTGCAGTGGTTCCTTCTCTGCTCTGAGTGTGGTAGTTCCTCTAGGATGGCTCAGGATATGATGTCTTCATGGGAGAGGACCAGCTAAGTGTCTGCCCCAGACAAAAGGAGTTACTGACTCTTAATAAGCAGAAAGAGTTGTTTTATGTGTTGAGGAAGTTGAATTTATTGTGGATGATTTTGCATCAACTCTGCTATTTATTCAAATACAAACAATAATCAGAAGTAGAAAAGATCAACTGTATATAATACATGTCAGATCCCATACAGGTCTACCAGCCCCTCTAGCATAAGGCAATGACAAAATAAAATAATAAATATATGTAAAATAAGGTAATGATAAATTAAAATAAAATTAATAGGAAATGTGCTAGATGTCTCAGAATTTCATAAGACAAACTTTGTTCACAACAAAAGTTTGAAGAGTTACCTTTCACTTGGCAAAATTTCAAGGAAATTATAAGGAAATGTCCTATTTGTTCCTTCTATAATCAAACTGCATTACCTGCAAGAAGTAACCCAAAGGGTACCCAAAGAAATGAAATCTGGCAAATGGATGTGTTTCATTTTGCTGAGTTTGGAAAATTAAGCCATGTGCACCATACCATAAATACATATTCAGGATTTTAATAGGCAACTGCTTTATGTTTTGAAAAAGGCTGATACTGCAGTTTTACCTTTATTAGAAGTTATGGTTAATTCAGGAATACCTGTACAAATTAAGACTGACATTGCTCCATCATACATCTCTAGTAAGATGTAATCTGTTTTCCATATTACAATATAAAGCATATTACAGAAACATCACACAATCCTACAGGACAAGTAGTTAAAGAAGGATCTAGTCACACTTTAAAGACATACTTAATGAACAGAAAGGGTAATAAAGACCCCCAGCAATAGATTACACTCTGCTTTATTAACTTTAAATTTTAAATGATAATGATAATGAAACAACAGCCATAAAAATATATTAGACAGTTTTTTTTAAAAAACTGCTGAATTAAAGCAATAGCCAGTTATACCTGACTCACTATAAAAAGAGTTGCTTGCCTGCTCCTCTCTCTTGCCTTCTTGCTCTCCTGTTCTTGCTCCTGCTCCTTACCCCTCCCCCCATGTACTCATGGCTATCACATAGAGAGGATGATGATAAGCACATATGTGCTCCTTTTCCTCCCCCCTCTCTCTGTATGTGCTCCTGGATAGCTTCCACTCCCCCCCCCTCTCTCTCTCTCTGTCTCTCTGTCTTTCTCTCTGTACTGCACATCCCTCTCCAGTAGCCACCACTGCCACTGCCCAGTTTTCCAGTGTTTCTTGATGTAGACTCAAGCTCTGCCATTGCCTCAGGAAAAATGTGAATGCAGTAGTGCACCCTATTCCACTGCTGGAAAAGTGAAGGCAGAGGGCAGAGTGGGGAGTGAATGAAGTCAGTGGTCCATGCCAGTCAGTCTCTAGGGCACACATGCAGCTATCTGGCCTATTGTGGCTCTTTGGTGAACCTGCCTAAGTCAGAAACAGAACATTCTCAGTTCTTTCCTGGAGGATCAGCACTGCATGCCTGTAGTCCACAGCCTGCTCAACATTCCCAGACTTCCAGCGTGTTCCCACAGACAGGTCCCCAGGCTACAGCCTTTGTCCTGTTGTCTGAGATACTCTGACACAGGCTGGGAAGTGGGCCTTTGCGCCAACCCACTCAGTCCATAGCAGGCCTGAACCCACATCTCATTTTCTGTCCCTGCATCACAGCTCACACCACCACTGTCAGCTTTCTGATTTCTTTCCATTCTGATCCACATCAACTCTAAGCCAACTGTACACTAGAAAAGGAAAAACAAACAAGAAAAAAACGCTGCCATTTGTTTCTGTGCGTGTACCTTCATGTATTTTTTTCTACTGATACAACCTGGTAAAGCCACTTACCAAGATATGGTTTTCATTCTATCCTGCCTTGGTAAATAATGATTTTTTTTTAAATATAAGATAAAAAACCACTGCCTTTTATAAATATGTTTAGCCTTGGTTTTTTTTGCTACTGCCATTAAGTTGTAGTGTATACTATTTACTAGTACATTCTTGAACAAGTAATTAAACAAACACAGGTTGTCTAATTCAGATTATGCTTAATAGATATTGCTCTCAATCTCGTCAGAAGTCTGCTAAATGTACTAATATTTAAGCTTATGACAGACAGAGATGCCCAAAGCCTGACAGTTACCCTTCAAATTCTCCAAGATGATATGGACACAGCGACAAGAATCTACCTGGATTGTGGCATGATAATTACTGAGAAACACCTAACTACTGCCAGGGCTTGTTCTACACTGTGGACAAAACAGGATATCCTCAGAGTCAAATGTCTCATGTTGCCATTGGGTCATTACTCATTTCATATTAACTCCACAGGAAAAAAGCTTTTCAACTTCTGGGCTTGAAAGCCAGACTGACTCCACCCAAGTTGCCATGGAGAATACAGGGACCTTGGAACTATTTAGGTTCTGTCATTTTAATTAATACATGACTCCTAGATTATAATTTATTTTTCCCTAGATTTCTGATTACATTGACAGCTAAGCTATCTGTAGCTTGACAGCTAGCAAACAGGCCTAACTTCTTACCCTATGGTAATCCACCACTATATTTACTCATTAATAAATTCATTAACTAGCTGAGGCTGCCAGATTTCTTACAGACTTCATGATAAATGATGCACAAGTTCAGATGTAAGCTTTGACTAATGTAACCTGTTACTTCCTTACCTAATCTAAGTTTCCAATGTCTAAATGCTTCATATTTCCTCTTCTTGCTATGCCACTGTCCTACATAGTTCTTATAAATTAGCCTAACTCTAATAAGACATTCCTCTATATGATCTAACTGTACAATCATGAATTTAAATCTTAACATTTCTTTGATTGTCTTTTAACTATAGACTGAAGATATTTCTCATGCTAAACTATATGATCAACTGTATTCACAAGGTCAAGGTTTTGAGTTTCCTTTGTCTCTCAATTATAAACTTAAAATTGTTTCTTGTTATATATATTCAATCTGCTAGACAGAAGGAAAATGTTCTTTTTGTTCCTTCTGCCTTATGAAAGACTTTTGTCTTCCTTTAACTCATTTTTTTCTGATCAAGGCCAAAAGTTTAATATTTTGCTTTCACATATAAAGGGTAAGCCCCACCCCCTAGAGTCTCAGTTAAGCCCAGGGGCTGGGCAAGGAGATAGTAGCCAGAAGGTGTCAAGGCAAGCTCAGCAGGAAGTCCATTCTTCTTAGTTCCTGTAACAGACTGCAGAGCACCAAGGCCAGCAATGCAATGCCTCCTCCTAGGTCCTACTGTTGTTTGGTCTATTGTGGTAAATGTCTCACAGGCCTGCTCATGCCTGGGGGAAGGGCACAGTTCCCCCCCCCCTTAATTTTTTAACATGGCAGTGCCAATATCTGGACAGGGCACAGTATTTCATCCCGTCTAGGGTCTAGAGTGGCCAGGTGACCATGCCTGGCTTAGGTTGGCGTTTATATTACTCCTATATTACCTGTCATTGAGGAAATCATATACAGCATATTGATGTATGCCTCTGTCTTAGGTTTATAGGAGCTAAAAATTACTCCTATAATTACCCGTCATTGAGGAAAGCATACATAGCATAATGATGTTTGCCTCTGTCTTAGGTTTATAGGAGCTCAAAACACTCTTACCTGTCGTTCTCTAACTGGCCATCATTGGCACACTCTTTAGACCAAGATCACATTCAGATTAAAGGACCTGTGGGCATATACTACATGTAATTCTTCACAGCAATGTGTAACTGTCATAATGAATAGCTGAGCTTGCTGAGAGCGATCCTGTGTGAGGACAATCAATCTGCTTAAAATACAAGGTTCAAAGGTTAAAAGCAACATGATTATCCAAGCAATGTAGAAAGAAATAAGGTTGGAAGTGGGAGTATTCCAGTATCTAATCCAACTGCTAATTAGCAGGGATCAGACACAAGGATGGCCACCAGGTATACAGTGGGTGGCTTTAAGTAATGATAAAAAACACTCTCCAGTAAGAGTGGAGATTATATGACAAGTTAAATCAGCTGGTTGATAAAGATTTTGAGCCATCTTTATCATTAGAATAATAATTATTAGGCTCTCAAGATCTGTGTCCACTTGAGGACCAGTCTTTCAGGCAGACATCAGGCTCCATTCTCTTTTTCTGAAAAAATGTAGACTGATCCACGACCTCAGATTAAAACAGAATCAGGACCACACCAAGTATTAGTTAAAGGGGTCTCTCCACAAGACCCTGGCAAATGAGCTGGAAGTAACTGGATGCCAGTGGCAATCAACTGCAGACTGACCTTTAGCATCAGTTTTCAGAAAATTTAAAAGAAATAAGACAAAAACAAGGTGTGCTTTTGGTGACCTTGTGGGATATAATTCCCCCTTTCTAGTTTAAAAAAGCCAATTTTTAATAATTACTTGTAAAACCAGGGAAGAAGCACCATTAGCTGCTTTTTCCATATTTAGAGAGTAATGAAAATATTATTTTAAAGTTTCATAATCTCTCTTTTACAATTTTTGTCCTTGAGGATAATAAAAAGATATCAGTAATATTAAATTGTCAACAAAATATCTCAAATGTTTGGTAGTCAAATAACTATAATAGTCAGTTCCATTATCTATCTTAATCTGATATGGAATACCAAGCACAGGAAAATAATATAGGCAATAACTAGTTATATTTTTATTTGCTTCTCTTGTTAAAGAAGTTGTAGGTAGAAAGCCTAAAAGGTGTCAAGTCACATGTACATATTATAATTTTTTTAAAGTAAAAAATGAGTAACATCTATTTGTCAAAATTGATTATATATAAGTCCCCAAGGTTTAACACCATTATGAAAATATTGAAGAGATTGAAAACAAGTTTTTGCAATTTAACTTGCACAATTTTTAGAAATGCCAAATCGTTGTCTCAAGCTATTACTCTTTTGATGTTGTAAAGAATAAGATTGTATGGCCAATTATTTTTGAAAGGCCTATAATATGTGTAGTATGTAAATCTGCATTGGCATTGTCCTGGGATTCAGGCAATCTAGAGAGCTTTTAAATGCCTTATAAAGTTAAGAAACAGTACATGTTTCTTAAATTAAGCTGTATTTTAATAAATAACTATAAAATTTGAGAATTAGCAATATCTAAAAAGGAAACAATTTTAAGCAATTATATATCATGAGCCATATACTGGCTATAAGTATATAAATTGAAAGCTTGATTTTTTGGCATTTCAAACAGTGGCTACAACACAAAATTTAATTGTGTTGAAGCAGGGGAAACTCAAGAAAATAAACATGTGATTTAATTACATATACTGTCTTCTCAATAGATGAGGCATTTGGAAATATAGTAAATATAGCAAACATCTTTTCTATGGGTTGCATAAATAGTAAATTTTAGGAAATAT
>JANHMN010000005.1:32794959-32812903 GCA_030674055.1 Rhabdomys pumilio | reverse complement strand
TCATATGTCCTTTAATTGGGGCTCATCCCCAACCAACAAGACCTAAGTGTTTCAAATGTACACTTAAGTATAATTTTTCTCCCAAATGTACTTAACATTATTCTCTGCCTATAGTATGTGTGTGTATGTGCACGCGTGTATGTGTGCATGTGTGTGTGTGTGTGTGTGTGTGTGTGCTTCTGTGTGTGTGTGCCTCTGTGTGTGTGTGCCTCTGTGTGTGTGTGCCTCTGTATGTGTGTGCCTCTGTGTGTGTGCCTCTGTGTGTGTGTTTCAGCATTCTGTCAAATACAAGCATTTACTACATCTGGCACATCTGCAGAGAAGCAACCCCCAGATGCTCCAATTGTCTCTTACAGATGCAGAGGCTTCTACAGGACCTGTTCCTTCCAATCTATCCAGATGGTCTACAGACCCTAGACATCAAAAAAACAGCCAACTCTCCTAAGACTGGACCAACATTCCCATAGCTACTTTTCTAGGTTTCCTTGAGACACATGGCCCCAAAGTCAACAGAAAATAACTAAAGATCATGATGACCCTATTCCTGCCCCACCATCACCTCTTTCTAATTTTACTTTTTAAATTAAAGCAAAGTAGGGAAATGTTGGCATTTAGTCTAGGCTCCACACCACAGTTATCTGGCAACAGCAAGATATGCCTGACTCACAATAAAGGGGCTATTTGCACCCTCCTCTCTTTCTTGCCTCCTTGCTCTTGTTTTCCTGCTCTTGCTTCAGCTCCTTAACACTTCTCTCCCTATTCCTTTTCTCCTTCTCTTTCCATGTGCTCATGACTGGACTCTTCTCTCTCTCTCTCTCTCTCTCTCTCTCTCTCTCTCTCTCTTGCCTTTAATCCCAGCTGAAATGATGGCTCTCTATAATTTATTTGATTTCTAAATTCTAGAATTACAGTGAATGAGATGAGATGGTGGTGGCAGAAGCCTTTAATCCTGCCACAGCTCCTATTTGATGTGTCTACACACTATTGAAATTGCACACTATATCTATAGATTATTATTTTAAAAACACACCTCCATAGATTTACTAGAAAGGAATCTAATTTCCAATGGGGACAGGAACAAAGAGCAATTTTTGTGACTCCCAGTAATTCCATCTCCATGCTTACAACAATGACCAATATTGAGCGAGATGATAGCCTAATTATGAATATCAGATTTCTTGGTGAATTCACAACTGTGGAGTCTTCAAAAAGAAAAAGGAATCCAACAACATTTGTCTGTTGTCATCTGTTACAAACACTTACCATATATGGAGAATAAATATCTTTTCTTTGAGTAACAAAGCTGGACATTTTATACGGCATGGAGAACCCTATACTGAGTCATTGCCAACCACCCTATGGTCATAAATGATGTACAGATCCATTCTAAGGCAAAGTCCTTCACAAGCTTAGCCGTAGAAGGAAAGAAATTACAACGAAACTGGTAACTATCTGAATTCCTTTGTTAATAGGATAAGGTACCAAAGGAGTATGTGCCTTCCTGCACAGAGGAAATAGCTCAATTTCCTATTATCCTTATCACTCATTTGCTAACCCCTCCCATAAAAGAGGCACTTACCAAACTTTGACAACAAAATTTAGGTAATGCATGGTTTACTAATTGTCCATCAACCATTGATGGAACCAAAACTAATGGAAAACAGCAACCCATAGACTCGGGGATGGAATGGCCAAAACTGAAGAAAGAACCCAAAATCAGCACAGCACTACTGGATATAAGGATTCTAAGAAGATGATGGGGCCCTACAATGACAAATCCACCTGTATTACAGTAACATTAACCACTGAGAAAAACTGCCCCAAGTCTCCTCTGCCACTAAATTCTGTGCAAACAGTAGATACCTTTGGGTTGACTGAAGTAATACCTAGGGATGATTGCCAATAAGCTGGCAAACACCACTCAAAGACAAGCTCCATACTACAAACTGCTCAGTACATTCAAACTGCTGAGTTCATATGAGACTGACAAATACATTTTACACAGCTTTGACCCTTAACCCTAAGACTTCCAAATGCAACCAAAGTGGACATTATGGAAATCTGGGAAAAATAGCATCATTATTGTAAATTGTTTTACTGTGTTAAATTTATAATCACTTTTTTTATTTAGACAAAACAGGGGAAATGATGCAGGATATTTGATCAGACTTTGAACACCAAGATTGTATTGCTTACTGGGAAAACCTGTTTCTAATTGTGGTGTCACTAAGGCTAGCACATGCCTTTAATCCAAGTGCTTTCTCTTTATTAGCAGTATTAAACACAGTCAATCATAGGTCTAGAGGCAGGGGAAGCAGCCTATTGACAAGGAGTGCACATAGGAAAAAAGAATAATGAGTAAAAGACAGTCAAGAGGATGAATAGAGAGATGCATAGCAGCTAGAAAGGAGGAAGATTCAGTTTGAGGGGTTTTGGAGAAGAGCTTGTTGTTTGATTCTGAGACATCAGCTGAGGAGGAAGGTCAGCTGGGTTCGTTCTCTGCCTCTCTGAGCTAGCAAGCTTTCAACGTAGCATCTGGATCTCAAATTTTTATTGGTAAAATTGAGTATTTGAGATTTTGTTTAAAACAAAAATAAAAATATTTTTAAATAAAATTATATAAAAATTCACCATTGTTAAAACTGGCTGCTATTGTGTTTCTAAATGGACACTACTATGCCCAGGAAATAACTGGAACTCATGTCCAGTACCACCAAATGTGACTTTGAACTCAGTGGTACAGTTGATGTATTTAACTTATCTTTCCCTGACAAAATTACTTTTGTTATTTGTAGTACCAGGAAGTGTTCAGAAACTGCAAAAGAGCAACCAAGAGCTGATCTGATGCAATCACAGTAGAGTCTTTATTCACAAGCTCATGCTTGGGCTTACTCACCACCAACCCACAAGATAATTTGGTGAAGCGGCCCCAAATTCTTATCGAGACAAGGTTTTCTAGAAAATGGCCAGCAACAAGTGAGTGTTTCTAGCCTGGAAAACATCTAATTGGGGAGCTATTGTGACCGTTAACATAACTGGCTGGCACTGGGAGCTAATCCATAAATTTAACTTCTGTTTTCCTTCTGATTGGTGGTTGTTAGGAAGTGAAGTGTCAGGGACAGGTTTTTAACCTAGAGGTACAGATTTGCTGGAGAATAACCTGGAAACTAGTGTTAGGTACCAGCCTGTTAACTTGAGTTCAACCTTAGGGCAGGGTCTCCAAGATGGAGTCTAAACACAAAACATCTGGTATTCAACTCACAGATCATATTTCTGGGACAATGAGTTTCAAATCAAGCTGATATTTCTTTCAACACCTTTACCAAACACTGATAAACTCAGGATGAGTAGTCTAAATCACCTATGCATATTAGATATTTGTTTCCACCACAGTGATTGGTTTTCTCCATAGCATACAAAGATACTTGGATATAGTTGCTGTTTGAAGTTCCCAGTGCATGAATACCCTGGCACATCATATTATTCAAGAGTTTCCCACAGGAACCAGCTGAAATACTTTGAGAATGATGCTATCTATTTTGACTTTTTTATCTGATCCCCTTTTTCCTTCATTTTTCCACAGGCATAATAAATTTTAGCTTACGGTGAATATTTTGAGATCTAAACTCAGCCTTAGTGTTTTCTTCTCAGTGAATCCAACTGACAGATACCATCTGAATTTACTTATATTTAGGATGTCTAAATAAATACCAAAAATTATGAACTATTTTATGTTGATTTTCCTTTTGATCCTTGATTTTTCCCCAGATAGTGGCCAAGGTATTTTATTTTTTATAGCAGTAAAGTAACAAGAAAAGTCAGAAATACAAAAATAATTTTGAAGAAAATATGACTTCAGTGCTCAACAGTTTATTTTCATGAAGACCTTTATATATCCATTTAATATAGATTTGGTTTATTGCTCCCATTATTTTAATTGTGTCCCCAAAATTATACAGGAATTCACACATTTACATGTAAGATGCTGAGAGTTCTTGTTCCCAGTTTGCTTAGATTGGTAAATTAAATGCCAATGGCTGAGTAGGGAGACAGAGGCAGGATCTTTAGAATTACTGGGCAAGAAACACAGAAAAGGGAGAAAGTAGAATCTCTGTGCCAGAAAAGGAATAAGATCCAGGCTTGATAGATGCAAAAGAAAAAAATATACAATCATGTAAGAGCAGGGAAAGAGCAACACCAGGGTTCCCCACCCAGCAATGGGATTAGAGTAACAAATGGAATATAGATTTTAGTAAGTAAGAGTCTTCCCAACATCAATGTCACAAGCCATTGAGCTGATTAAGGCATATAAAATATAAGACTCTGTGTGTGTGTGTGTGTGTGTGTGTGTGTGTGTGTGTGTGTGTGTGTGTGTTTCAATGAAGATTCCAGAGATTGAAATGGGTAGTGAGAAACTCACAACACTGCCACCAAGGAAATTAGAGTGGATTAATCAACCACAGTAACATTCTTTCTCAGCATTTTAACAATATGATGTATTAATAATTATAACTACTATATTGTATTATAAATCTCTTGAATTTATTCCTCATGAAATGTTCATTCTTTGATCAACATCTCTCAACTTCCCTTTACAACTCCACACTCTGATAACCACTATTCTATTAATAGTTCTAAAGATCAATTTTATTAGCTTTCATGTATCAGTGAAACCAGAGAAGTTGTCTTTCTCTTACTGGATTATTTTACTGAAGATAATACCCTATAAATATCACAAGTCAAAGCAATTCTTTCTGTCTTACTGATGAATGATATTTATTTATATACGTATATCCTCATATATACATATTCCTCCACAGGTAATTAGTTATTTCTTCATCTACAAGTAATTAGTTTGTGTAATTAATATATTGATTAGCTAGATTTATTCATTCCAAAATGAACATTTTATGTAAAAGAAACATCATATTGTATGTGGTAAATACATACAATTATTTCTGACATGTAAAATGCAATAAATATAGTACAACAGTATATAAGTGAAATAAAAGTAAAACTATTATAAGAATAGTTTCTTCCCCCTTTCATATTTATTAAGTGAATAGAGTAATTAAGTTATAGTTGATATTTGTGATTTGTATAAATGCAAACATTTTTCTCTCATTACTGGTAATTTCATAATTAATGTTTTGACTTATTCATTTCACAAGAAAGATAAAGTTAAAATACATGTTATTTTCCTCAAACGTTTCACAAAATTATGACTTCAATCCATTTCATTTATTCTTTCATTCCCAAAACAGCAGTATGTTTACTTAAATAGACAAAGATTAATCAATTTATTTAATCAACAGCTATTCCCTGAGTAATTTCTATGTTTCACAATTGTTTGTTTCACTGGGGCATATAACCATCTTAAGATATAAATTATCAGCACAACTTATAATTGTGTAATCAATCCACAGCTTGTAAATACAAAAATTGAACAAAAACCACCAAATCATTTCATTTTATGATTAATGTACTACATCCAGGAATAAAATATTTGTTCAGAATCATATATTCCAGGAGCTTTGTAAAGAAATTCAGTAATCAGCAGGAGTGTGTATGATGGCACATAATTGCAATCACAGGAGATAAAAGATGAGGATCAATATCTGGAGATAAGCTGAGGTGGCTCGATGGCTAGGAACACTTGTTCTTGCAGAGGACCAGGGTTTGATTTCCAGCACCTAAAGAGAAGTTAATGCTCATCTCTAAGTCCTTCTTCAGGAGATCTGATACCTTCTTCTAACTCCAAGGGTATCAAGCATCCATGTTCAAGCAAATACTTCATACACATATAAACAACTTTTTATAAAAAAAAACTAAAGGTGACCTTGAGGTACATATGTGGAAGTTCAAAACAATCCTAGGATACAGGAAATTGTCATAAAGGAAAAGAAGTAAAATGTAACAGGCTTTTAACTGTCATGATTCACTCAGGAACACAAGAGTAGAATTCTTATTAATAGTATGCATTTGGGAGTTGGTTATAAGGGTTTTGGATCATGTGGCCTAATTAATATACACCTGTTATTTCTGCATATGATATAGATCCCAAGGTAGAAAATGGTAGCAAAAGAATGCAGATATGAGGTAAGGAACACAAAAACAAACAGGATTCCTCTAAGAAAAGCAGAATAAATTATATATGTTCCCCAATCTAGATAGGCACTATTATATAAGTAGGAAACACTGAAGTGTAAATAAAGCTTTTATTTTCTCAAAAGAAGGGATGAGATGAGAGCTGTACCCAAGTTTTATGGATTCATGGCTTAGGCTGAGTCCAGAGCATTATTATCTAACCATGCCTGGAAGCCTCTAGCCTCCATACAATCTAACCTTCTGCAAGTCCAGGCCTTGAAGCCTTCAGCTTCCAACCTTCATCTGCTAAACAGTCCTAGAATGTTTCAGCCTTCAAGATGTACTGCTGAATAAACTCAAATTTTCTAGCACTTTCTGAACTCTGGCTGGCTGGTTCAACTGAGCTGTTCTGACTCAAAGTCCTCTCCAAGATGAATGATTCAAATTGGCTTTTCTCAGCTTCTGACTGAAGGGCTCTGCTTAGAAAAACTACCTCTGAACTCCATGCACTGTACTGCACAGACTGCATTGACAGCATGAACTGAATGGAATGGCACAGATCTGCACATAACTCAACTGTATTCTGCTGAACTGTACCAAACTCAACTGAACTGGAATTCACACCACCTTCTCCTTACACTGCTTTTAAGTAGCCTCTCTTTTCTGAACTTGTAAGGATTCAGCATATCCTATCTGACTCATTCTTTGAAATCTTTGTCTGCCTCTCAATTAGGCCTCATTGTTGGAGATGAAAGGCATGTAATAAAGGCACATCTATAATCCAGTGACAGAGATTAAATATATGTACTAAAGGTATGTCTATATGCCACCCAGAGCGATTAAAGTTGTATACTCATGGTGTGTCTATATTCCAGCAGGATCACACAGACCTAAGCCTTTAGATGTGATCCCTTGCCAGAATAGTCATGTTGCTGGATTAAATTTTTTCTATCCTGAAGTAGGAGACTCAATGTAACTGAAAGAGCTGTGGATTCTGCCACTGCCTATATTAACAAGGTGATGTAGAAGATCAGCAATAGCCTAGTTGAGCTGCAAAAGGACCTGCTATCTTACATGTGAATTCTGAATACAGAAAGTGTGATATTTCAGTTTTGCCTTATTTTTCCCATGTCTCTGACCAGGAAAGTAGGTTCTGAGAAATGTAGTTCACGCTTAGTTACATTAATATAATCTAAATCGACAACAGATATATGAAATGTTTATACTAAGCACACTAACTGTATTTTGCAAGTAGTGCTAGCTGCATATTATAATTAAAGAAAATTAGGCACAGATAAAAGTGATTGTTCTGAATGTATTCAGATAGAAACATTGTCAAACTAATCCTTCCATAGATAAAAATAATGGAACATGGAAAATGTGAAAAACAATGGTAATGACATTTTTTTTAATAGAACTACCATATGATCGAGGTATTAAACTTCTGATATATCCAAATGAAATAAAATCAGGATCTCTAAATGATAACTGCATTTCCGGGTTTGCTGTAACATTGTTGACAACAGTATAAATACATAAACAACAAAGCTAGCCATTGATAGATTATTGGAAAAATACATTGTGGTACAGTCTTCTGTTGACATCCATGGGGTACAGGTTTCAGTACCTTTGGCTAATATTAAAATCCAAATCACTGTAGGCTACCTTATGGTATGCCTACATATCACTACTTTCCAATGAATTCAACTTAGTCCCTAGCACATAGCAAATTAAAGCACAAGATAGCAGGGAAAGCAAACCCCATTATTTTTCTATAAAGTTTACACAAATGCTTGGCTCATCTCTAAACTCTGATCATGGTTTCCAGCAGTTTTCTAGCATCTCAGAAGCTAAAATAGAATGCACTGAATAAGGCATTATTATTCTGTTGGCCAGAGTGAGAAAATAATTTAAAGCTTGAAATGGAAGTATTTTCATGGAAACAAAATATAGATTCTGTACATAACATTAATACTTCATATCCAAAAGAATCCTAACCATGCAAATGAACAAAGATGTGTCTGTATCCAAGGAAAAATACATGGGGCTGAAAAGATTGTTCAGTAACTGAAAACGTTTGCTGCTCTTACAGAGTTCTCTTCATGTTGGGTGACTCACAACTACAGCTCTAGAGGATCCAATGTTCTCTTTTTACCTCTGCAGGGACCTGCACACATATACTTATGTTTGCACATGCATGCACAAACACAAATAGTAATAATAAAATAAATAATTTTAAATAAATCTGTAGGGAATATATTGAATAAGTTAGCAATAATAAAATACAGATGTTTCTATTATCCAACAAAAATATTAAATAATTATTATATATTTACAAGAACTTAAAAAAGCACATGTAAATATATGTAGAAAAATAGTTTCTAAACTTCTAATACTGTTAACTGGAAAACTGTAGTAATAGGAGACATAAGTGTTTGTAAGTTGTGCAAATGAGAAATGAAATGTCATGAGGTTAGAGGATGTGAATTGCAGGATGTCTTTATACATTTTCTCTGAAAGTGCATACAGTCATGCTTAGTTATAAGATAATCCTTAGTAAGTTTCTTGATTTTGATGATTGGGTCTCAGTATACTCTAACTTGATATTTTAAAACTATTTTTATTTTCACTTTAATAATTATTTCTCTTCCATTAAAATGATTATTTTTGTCCTACAAAGTTATTAGATACTTTATACAAATAAAGTTAAATAGCTGTTACATTTTAATAGTGTAGAAAAACTTTTGCCTTAATATTGATTTTGAATAGATGATTGAAAGACTACTAGATACATCTAAAATACAAAAACAAATTACTACAAAGTTAAACCATATACTTACATAAATAATATTTATCTTATAGAGATATTGATATCTATTAATGCATATATGTATATACCCACACCCCATTTATACATTCTTATCTATATATTTAGATACCTTTCATTTTATAACAGTTAGAAAATACTAAATAATTTTAACTCATATTGCTAACTTTTCCAATTGTGGGAAATAGAGGTGGGTATATCTCATATCTCTGAATTTAAGGCCAGTCAGATCATCAGAGGGAGTTCCAAAACAGCTGGTGCTATGCTAAAAACCTGTAAAACATGAATAATTAAATAGGCAAGTAAATAAAATAACATAGAATGAAATGCCCAAAGCATGGTGGTACACACCTTTATTCCCAGCATTCAGAAGATAGAAGGAGACAAGTCTCTTTCAGTCACAGAGACTGGTCTTAAATAATGAGTTCCAGACCAGCTAAGAATATAAAGTGAAATCTTGCCTCAAAAAAATAAAAAATAAAACAAAAATAAATATAAACATACTTTTAAAAGATTATGATTTAAAAAATGAAATAAGTTCAAAAAAACCTATAGCTCATAACAACTGTAAGCCAACATAGATGACATTATCAATAACTAATCATAACAACTTAGAATAAATGTAACATAATATTTCAACTCTCATATTTATGATCTATTCTCAGTAAATCTATGTATTTGGCATAAAACCATTATACATTATCAAATACCACTACTTAAGTTTAATAGGCATATGGATAGACAGAAAATATTAATATCATTTTACATTAAGTTCTGAAATATTCCAGAAACTTATACCAAAAAATACACAGGAGAGAACAATTACCATGAAGAAATCTCTAATTAGGAACTATAGAAAGTGAATTTATTTCATGTTGTTTTCCCTTTTCACTTTCATCTGCAATTATGATGTGCTGCTAAGAGGAGGAGATAACATAAAGCATTGTAAGTGAAGAAAATTTTGTAAAGATTTCCTTACTGCATGAAATAATTCAAGAGTATAATTTTATGGTAAAATCATTTTCTATTGTTGATACTAAACAATCCCCTTAACACTTGATGTATCAAAAGATCAAGCTAATTTACACCCTGTTGAATACTATATACTGCAGCTGTGTATATAAATGGCTTTTACCCTTTAGCTTAAATTTTTAGAAAACACAGTAAATTGTAAATTGATCTACTATAATCAATCAGTTTCCTAATATGAACATTTCTCATGATACCTCAGTAGCTATGTAGACAAACACCTATGTATACACATAGAATACATGCATGAGATAATACTTTACATTTTAGTAAGTGTGAGAAAATAAGTGTATGATTTCAATAAGAATGACAGCCAAAGTTCCATTTTGCATGCAAGAATTATTTTATTTGTGTCAGTCAGAATTAGTCCTATATGTTTGAGTAAATTATGGGCACTGATTGTGGCATGCCCAAAAATACTTAAACTCTCTGACACTCTGCTAATACTAATCAAAACAAATTCATCCAAGAATGTCATATATTATGCCTAGAATATATTAAAAATAATTACATTGACTTTCTGAAATAGGTAGTCACAGAGCTTATAATTTAGGAGCATGTACATTGGACCTTTATATATTTCATATTAACTTCTCCATTGTTTTATCTGACCTAATATCCTAGCATGTCAACATTTTAAAATATATAATTTGTTATCTGGGAAATTCATTCTTTCTACTTTTATATCAGCTAAATTTTAATAATCATGTTTTTAGAATTTGTCTGAAAAATGATTGGCAATGTTCAACTGGACTGTGTTTTCTTTCTGTAAACAGTAAACCACACAAAATTTTACATAATTCAACTTGAATACAGGAAATGTATCCACTATCTTTCATATAAATAAGGAGAAAATGTCACATGCTTTTCTGATGTCTATGTATATATTTGTTACTCTCTTAGCTTAAAAATATTATCAAACAAAGGTGATTTAGATTTTGCGTAACTTGTTCTTGTGTAGTCTGTCTAATCAGTCTTAAAATTTTCTTTAGAAATGAGGCTTTCTTATTTGAGTGTTACACAACTAGAGTAAAATATAGCTAGAAATCTAATAGGTCTTACATGACTGGAGAATATCATGCATATGTGCTTTCTCATAAAACACAGGGTTGTAAGGCTATACTGGACAACATTGACTTCATCTGTGATTTTCAGAAATTATCTCACTGTGTAGCTCCAAATGTCTTCAAATTTGTGGTCCTCTTGTGTTAGCTTCTAGAATTCTGAGATTACAGGTGTGAGTAACAGTTATGTCTACTTTAAGTATATAAAACCATCTCAACGAAATGAGTAGAGATTTTTATTTTCAGATTGGCCACATCAATAACCACCATAAAACATTTCATAGTACATTCAGAGATAATCTGCTTGAATTGTATACATGAATTCATATTTCCAATCATAGTAAACTTGAAATTTAGATTCCCTCTGGTCAGTATCTGTACAAAAAAAAAGACAGTGTTAAATTAAAATACTATTAGTTATATCATTTTCTTTTATTCTTTTTAAAAAATATTTATTTTTAATTTATATAAGTACACTACAGCTGTCTTCAGACACAAACTAGAAGAGTGCATTGGATCCTATTACAGATGGTTGTGAGCCACCATGTGGTTGCTGGGAATTGATGTCAGGACCTCTGGCAGAGCAGTCAGTGCCCTTAACCACTGAGCCACCTTTCCAGCCCTGTTGTATCATTTTCTACTAACTGTCATCTACAAAACTTTCTTCCTCACACCATTTACTTCTCTAATGGTATGCCAGTGAGGAAAACTCTACCTAGGAAAGATTTGCCTAGCACTTCATAGGGTTGAATTAGGCATTAATTTAAAATGTTAAACTATATTTTAGACATGAAAATGGCATCTTCAGCAGATCAAATTCTCACATTGCCAAAGCATTCCTCTAGAGAAATTTTAATTCGGCACCATGGCTGCTCTGGCTGGAATACAGACATGACTTTAATCCCCGGGGACTGAAGCAAGCTAATCTCTGAATTGAAGGACAGCCTGGTATAGAGCAGGATTCACATAAAGAAAAGCTTAGGTGTGAGCATGGTGGTATAACCCTTTAATCTCAGTACTCAGGAGACAGATGGATGCAGATCAGTGGAGTCAGTTCTGTACAGTTGGTTGAGTTCAGCACAGTTCAATTGAGTCGATGAGTTGAGAGTCAGTGCTGTACAGTGGAGTTCATAGAAGTTCAGTTCATGGAATTCAGAGACATATTTTACAGAGACAGTTTTACAGAGTCAGGTTGCAGAGAGAACAAGCTCTCTGCAGTTGAAGACAAAACAAGGCAGACAGAGAATGAGAAAGAACCAGAAGATTCTAACAGATTACCAGAGTTAGTTTGAAGACTAGTAGAGCAATTCAGTGAGAAGCTGAGAAAAGATAGCTTGAAATCATTCATCTTTGAGAGGAGTTTGGGCTAGATCTACTGAGTTGAACCAGTCAGCCAGAGTTCAGAAAGGACTAGAAATGGTGAGCTTATTCAGTTTACTGCCTCCAAGGTGACAATTCCATCAGGCAAATAAAAGATACTCTTACACATTCCAAGTCACTCTTCATGGTGCTACATTATGGTAAAATAATTCTTACATTTTAAAAGAGTATAATTTTGCAGGACCTCACAGTCAGAGTTAATACCCTCAGATCACTTAAGACTTATTATGCTACATTAGCTTACACTGCTACATTACTATGTGCACATCCTGTTTGATTAATGAGCTTTTAAGACAACAATTTAACCACGAATCTTATTTGCTTTGAACTAGCCATTTAATCAACTTTTACAACCTAAGCTAAAGTCTAACTGTAATCTTACATTATGTAAGATTCCACCTCCTGACCAAGAACAATGCATATAATTTTATGAAAAAAAAAAGAAAATATAGAGGCTGGTACCATTCTTCTAAAATCAATACCTACAACAAATACTGAATACAACATATGTATATTAGTTTGTACATAACCTAATGACATGACTTTTCCAAGCTATAGTTAAGAGGGGTTTTTTTTTTTTTTGATATGAGAGAAAACAGCCAGAGGAATATGGAAGAATCCTGAGTTAAGAGAGAACACAATAGACTAAACATGGCCAACAGACAGGAACTGGCCAGGAGAAAAAGAGTAGTAGATTTGAGAGAGGTGGAGAGAGAGATGAAGACCAACAGGAAGACTAACAAACAAAATCACATGTCTATAATGGTTACCTGATGGGAGGAAAGCCCGTGTGCTGGAAAAGTAAGGAAAGAGGTGAGAAGAGACAGGATACCAGTCTGGACTCTGAAATGTATAACAGTTACTTGTGTTATTGAGTCAGCATGGAGGCCTGAATGGCCTTTGGTATGCTAATAAGCATCACAGATAGCCATTTGTCCACTCTACCAGTGGTAAGAGAAATTGCTTCTGTGGTAGAGAGGAGCCAGATTGACAAGTTCCTGAGGAATACTGGATTTTGTATAAACTCCAGATTTGGGGGAAATGGAAGTTTCCTTTGAACCTGACAGTTTATAAACAATTATATTTATAGTATTGTTTGATATTGGGGTGTATTGGAGTAGTGACTTAATTCTTCCTAAAACACTCTTAAAGATTTCTGTAAAGTATCCCTTAATTCTTCCCCATGTGATACTTTCTATATGGTTTAATAGAGAGAAAAGTCCTTTTGTTAGGGGCAGACACATACAGACGTACAGGGACAGATAACAAACATAACAAACAGATGCTTCCAAAGGGAAGCATTCACAGAACAGTTTTCAAGCAGGCACATATTTAGATTCATTTAACAAACAGACATAAGAAAGAATGCATAGAAAGCAAAAAGTAGATAATTTAAGTCTGGACTCTCTTTTAGTTAAATAACTCCAAAGAAACTAATTTTACACTTTTCTTAATGTAATACCAATGCATTATTGGATACTCAGAGTAAATTATTAATATGCTTGATCCATGCAACTGGTATTTGCATGCCTTGTCCCAAATGATCATTTAAACACTAACATAAGTACCATTGGATTTTATTAATATAATTGGGGTTTCAATTTATTTGACATTAAGTCATGGTGATTTTCTGAGTACAAATGACTCAATCACATAAGTTTATTAAAATGAGATTCCTTTCTGGCAAATCCAATGAGTGGCATTCTGATTTTCAGGTGTCATAACTACCAAGATACAGCTGCAGTTTCTTTTCTTCCTTCCCTCTCTTTTTCCACTTGGCCTAGAAGAAAAATATACCTGTAAGCTTCTATGGAAACAATACAGAAAGAAAGCACAGATTAGCTTCCTCATCTCTAGAGTTCCCCTTGACAGGGAGCTTTCATGAAATAGAGGATCTTATAACCACAAGGAAATTAATTCTAACAACTAGTGAATTGGAATAAGGACAAATTGAAAAACTCACTTTAGATAGCCCCCAGAGAATATTTGTTTATCAACCGGAAGAATCCCAGAACAAATAAACCATTCACATCACTCGTGAACTTCTTACTAAGTAATGTATAAAATAATAAGTATATGCTATTTTAAGGAGTTAAATTCATAAGATTGTGTTTTATAGCAATAAAATTATTATAATGACAGTATAATAACTGTACAATACAAAAATTTTTATAAATTCTAACCTGCACTGAAATTAATCATCATCATCATCATCATCATCATCATCATCATCTTAGGTAGATGTGGCTCCTGTTTAGGGACAGGATCTTATATGAGGCAACATGTGAATTACAGCTTCATTTTTGCAGCTGTGTCTCTCAATAGTCAGAATGACTCTCTGTCTTTAAGTGTCTTCAAGCTGCACTTAGGTTTTTCCTGCCATTTAAGAGACTAAGGTTCTATATTATTTTTCAAAGGGGCCACATTCACAAAAGTTTTGGCGGTCAACTAAGTAATTTTCATCATGAGACTACTATACTTTAACATAAGGTCTTTTGTGAGTAACATGTACAATGATAGTTTATTTTACACTGAGAAAAGACAATATTTGGGACATTTTATAAATCTGTATAAGTAAGTTTAAGATTGAGAAAATCATGTGTATCTTTTATAGAAACCTCTGGGTACATTTTTCAGAGGCTAAACAATAGATGTGGCTTTTGAGAATGCCACTAAATATTATTTACCGTTTCTAAATTTCTAATATATGTAATGTTGAAAGATATTCTGTGACTTCTCTTGTGAGTAGAATATCAATCATAGCTCCCATGGCCTAAACTGTCAGTCTGAGAATGAATACACATGTAGGGACACATAGCTCTAGCTGTATATGTTGGGGAGTAAGGCCTTGTGGGCCATAGGTGGCAGAGGAGGTCCTTGATCCTGTGAAGAGTAGATGCCTCAATGTAGGGGAATTCAAGGGCAGGGAGGTAGGAATGGGTTATTGGGTAGGGGCACAGTCTCACAGAAGGAGAAGGAGGAGAGATAGGATAAGGGGGTCGGGGGGGAATGGTGAAAAAGGGTAACATCTAAAATGTAAATAAAATATCCAACAAAAATTAATTTCAATAAGAAAGAAGTTTTTGTCAGCTAAGCCAGTCTGACTATAAGAAGGTCAGACCTACTGTGTACTTTGGAAAACATACAGGTTATACAATATAATTCAGATTTCTAGTGATTATGAGCTCTCACCAATGCTAAGGTAGTATTTCAGTGATGCAGCTGTGTTTCTGTAATTTCTGCTTCTACAGGGAACAAAACTCTTATCCATGTTCATATATATATATATATCTTCAATAAAACTCTTGTTGGGCTTTGGTGGTATCTGTGTTTTCTTCTGTCCTGAGTTGCCTGTTGGAGGTGAGTAGACATGTAGTTACAAGTAGTTACATCATTATAGAAATAGTGGTATGTGGGGCAGTGGACCATGAAAGGATAGCTTGGTTTCTGGTAGAGCACTGGCTAGAGATGGCCTGAGACCCAACAGTTATCCCTGCAAGGGACAGCATGCATTTCACCATGCTCCCAAACTCCAGCCTCCTGATATGAGGCCGAAGACTTTCATTGATCAGCACCTTTCAGTCATGTAGGGCAATGCCCCTTCCAGCCCCTCCACAGATAGAGGACATGACTACAGGCCACAGAGCCTCAAGAGATTGTCGTATTAATGGGATACATAAAAGCCAGAGGGCATAGCCAATTAAACATTCCTTCCCAGAACCTCCTCCTTACAAATGGTATTTAACCTCAGGACCACCCTGAGGATACTGAATACAGCTTGCTCCACTTTCGACCATGACAATAAACCTTTTAAAACCATGGACTTCCCCTTGTGGCCCTCTTCCTTTGGGGCCTGCTGTGGAGAACTGAGGAGGGGGCCCTTGACTATGGAGCCACCATCTAATCTCCCTCCAAGATCCACTCTATGTTCCAGACTCAGAGGCCTGACAACTCAAGCAAGCTAGCTGAGCCAGCCATGACCCAGCCAAGCCAGTCACCATGACCAAAAGTTTCCACCCTGTGGGGTGCTGCAGGATCTCTCTCTCTCTTGTCCCTCTTGGCTGCAGGTCAGTCCAGATCGTATGCCCCAAGTCTAAACTCTTATGCAACTCCCAGCGGCAACTGGGAGCCTAGAAGTTTGAGACCAGTTGATCCTCACAAGCCTTCGTGTACGGGGGTCCTCATCCAAGAGCTCTGTGCCTGCTGGACTCAGGCTGAAGAGACCTCGCCACACCCAGGTGGAGCCCCGTGGCTTCTCATGGCCCAGCATGTTCCTGACTCAGCATGGAGTGAACTTAATCAAATGCCCATGCTTCTGTTTCCTAAGCCTCGGTTCCAGCCGCCTGGGGGACAGACACACAGGAACCACAACTCAACCCAACAGGACCCCTGCCCACACACGAGCTACAGCCCCACAGTGGTACATCTGGTATTTTGTTTTATGTTGTTCTCCTCTAAGGATATGATAGGTATTAGTATTATTATGATCAGGTTTTGGGAGTGGGGAGGTGGGAGCAAAACTGAATCCCTGAGGGCCAGCAGAAAAATGGAAACAGGTAATCTTGGGAGGTAGGAGGTTAGGAGGGGAACCCTCTAGAATGTACCAAAGATCTGGAAGGTGACTTTCATTACACAAAGGGAGAGATCTTAAATGAGATGTTTGACAGTGGGAAGGGGGAACTTGTAGAGTCCACCATCAGTGGAGGGACAGGACATCAAGTGGAAGGATGAGGTTGCCATCTCACAGTCAAAAGCTCTGACCCAGAATTGTTCCTGTCTGAAGGAACTTCAGGGACAAAAATGGGGAGGAGTATGAGAGAAAGGAGGTCCAGTGATCTGTTCAAGTTGGGATCTAGCTCAAGGGGAGGCCCAGGGCCCTGACATTGTTACTGATGCTGTGATGTGCTTGCAGATAGGAAGAACCTAGCATGGCTCCCCTCTGAGAGGCCCAACAAGCAGCTGAAAGAGTCAGATGCAAATAATAGCACCAAACCAATGAACGGAAGCCAGGAACCTATGTGGTTAAATTGGGGAAATGCTGGAAGAAGCTGAGAATGAGAATGGCTCCATGTTAAGACCAGTAGTCTCAACTGGCCTGGACCCCTGGTTTCTCCCAGACACTGAGCCACCTACAAGGTAGCATATATATGCTAATATGAAGCCCCTGACATGAACAGGAGATGGACTGCCTGGTCTGGCCTCTGATAAGGAGATGCACCTTGCACATAACCCTCCAGAGATGTGAGACTCCAGGGTGTGGAGAGGTCTGGTGGAGTGGAGGTGTTGGGATGGGGACATCCTCTTGGATACAGGAGAAGGGGGATGAGGTATGGGATAGGGAGCAGCAGTCAGAGGGCAGATAGGGAGGGGGATGAAGTCTGGACTGTAAAAAAGGATTGAATAGAATTGACCTTGTTGGAGGATTTGTCACTGTGTAGGTGAGTTCTCAGGTCTCCTAGTGCTCAAACTATGCCAAGTGCAGAACAGAGACTCCTGGCTTCCTTGGATAAAGATGTATAACTTTCCACTCTTTCTCCAGCACTATGACTACCTGCAG
>JANHMN010000005.1:32784162-32794859 GCA_030674055.1 Rhabdomys pumilio | reverse complement strand
AGATGTATAACTTTCCACTCTTTCTCCAGCACTATGACTACCTGCAGGCTGCCATGCTTCTTGCCATGATGATAATGGAGTGAAGCTCTGAAACTGTAAACCAGCCCCAACTAAATGTTTACCTTTACAAGAGTTGCCTTGGTCAAGATCCACATGCCATCCCAGTTTTTCTGCCTAGGACAGCCTGCATGGGTGATTGGTACATGGTCCCCTGAGCACCATTATCTAGCTCTGGACCCACTCTTCAGTCATGAGGACCCTTGAGGTAACCCAAGAGATTTCTGCTTTCCCATGGTAAACTATAGTGGCGCCATGACTAACCAGCTTGAATTCTGGCTCTACCAATCCCACTCCAGTTGTATCTGCCTGTGATCCCAGTTGGGACTTACTGGGACACAGCCTGCAGAGGGGTGCTGCCTGAGGGTTACCCAGCAATTTCAGATACCCTGACCTCCATTGACTGGCTCATGGTTCCCCACACCTTTCCAACAAACGCTATTGCCTTTAAGATCATTCAGCCAATACAGGAAAATCAAGATGCCTAAATAATAGCATAAGAATAAAATCAACCAGAACCAAGGCAATATGGCACGACTAGAGACCAGCTATCTGCTACATAAAGCATTAGATATTTTAGTGAAACTGATGTACAAACAGAGAGTCTTGTATACAATCTTATAAAGATGATAGAGGCTTTAAAGAGGTCATGGATAAATACCTTAAGAAAATACAGAATACATTCAAATAGGAAGATGCATTAAAAGAAGAAGCAAAAAATACAGGAAAATACAATCCAAAAGGTGAAGAATATTAATAAAATTGTCCAAGACCTGAAAAGATGAATGTAAGCAATAAAGAAAAAAACAAAGTGAAGCAATCCTGGAGATGGAAAACTTAAGAAAGAGAACAGGAACTACAGATGCAGCATCACCAACAAAATACAGATAAAAGAGAGAAACTCAGGTATAGAAGATACAATAGAAGAAATCAATCTATCAAATAAAATGCAAAATATAAAAAGTTCATGACACAAAATATCCAGGAAATTTAAGACACCATTAGGCTAGAACAACGCAGTAGCCTTCAGACATAAAAGTGACTTTGGGCTAAGACAGGGAAGTTGGCTCAGATATGTTGGTCTTCCTGATAAGTCCTTAGAAACAGTGATCATGGAAGTGTTCATGGAATTTTGTTTATTGCCTCGCTTGTTCTTTGACTTTGTGTTTACTGTCTTGCTTGTTCCATGACTATTTGTATCTATTGTATTGTTAGTTCCTCAACCTAGAACTGACCTTAATACTTCCATGTAATTAAAATGGTATAAAAGCAAAAAGGAGGAGGAGGATGGGGTAGGAGTTTTCTAGAGAGTGGAAATGGAGAAACGGGATAGCATCTGAAATGTAAATAAATAAAATATTCAAGAAAAAAAATAAAAGAAAAACTAACTTATGAATAATAGGACTAGAAGAAGTTTCCCAGCTCAAAAGTACAGAAAACATCTTCAACATAATTATAGAAGAAAATTTCCCTAATCTAAAGAAAGAGATAGCTATAACCTAAAAGAAGTTTAAAGAGCCCCAAACAGATTGGAACAGCAAAGATAATCCTCCAGCCACATAATACTCTAGACAGTAAATATACTGCATAAAGAAAAACTTTAAACAGCAAGGGAAAAAGACCAACTAACATAAAAAGGCCGACCTGTCAGAATTATACCCAATTTTTCATCTGAGACTCTATAAGTGAGAAGGACCTGAGCTGAGGTCTTACAGACTCTAGGAGACCACAGATGTCAGCACAAACTACTGTACCCAGGAAAACTTTCAATCACCATAGATAGAAAAACCATGATAAACCATATCAAAGCCAAGTTTAAACAATACCTTTGCACTAAGCCAGCCCTACAGAGGATACTAGAAAGAATATTCCAAACCAATAAGGTTGGCTATACTCAAGAAAACTCAAGAAATAATTTCATACCATTTAAATCAATAAAATGGGAACACACACACACACACACACACTGATCTATTATCAACATCAAAATAACAGGAAGTAACAATAACTGGTCATTAATATCTCTCAACATCAGTGGATCCAATTCTTCAATAAAAAAAAAACAGGTTAGTAGAATGGATGCATACACAAAATACATCATTTTATGTGTACAAGGAACACATTTCAGCAATGAAGATATTTATTCTCTCAGAATAAAGGAATTGAAAAAGCTTTTCCAAGCAAGAGGCACAGGAAACAAGCTGTAATGGCTATCCTAATATGTCATAATATATACTTTCAAGTGAAAGTAATCAAAAGAGACAGGGAAGGACACTGCATACTCACCAAAGAAAACATATACCAAGCAGACATCTCAATTTTGAGCATCTATGCCCCAAATGCAAGGACACTCACATTCATAAAAGAAACATTGCTAAATCTTCAATCATACATTCATCTTCACACCTTAATAGTGGGAGAATTCAACACTTTACTCTTACCAATTGACAAGTCATTAAAACAGAAACTAAACAGAGAAATAATGACACTAACAGAGGCTAATTTCAAGAGTACCTAATAGAAATCTATAGAATATTTCACCCGAAAACAAAGGAATATACCTTCTCAGGTATATTCATGGATGCTTCTACAAATTTGATCATATAATTGGTCACAAAGCAAACCTCAACAGATATAAAAAGGTTGAAAAAAAAACCCATGAATTTGATCAGATCACTATCTATGAAAGTGGGACTTCAAATCCAGAAACAACAAAAAGCCTATATATTTATGGAAATAGAACTCTCTACTCAATAATCACTGCCTTAGGGAAGAAATAAAGAAAGAAATTAAAGACATTGTAGAATTCAATGAAAATGAAAGCACAACATACCCAAACTTGTAGGATATTATGAAAGCAGTGATAAGCGGAAAGATCATAGCATTAAGTGCACTCATAAATTAATTGGAGAGTTCTCATACTAATGAATTAAAAGTATATTGGAAGTCTCTAGAAAAAAAGAAGCAAATATACCCAGAAGGAATAAATCCAGGAAATAATTAAATGCAGGTCTAAAATCAATCAATTAGAAAGAAAGAGACGAATACAAAGAGTCAATGAAACCAAAAGCTGTTTCTTTGAGAAAATCAACAAAATAAGCAAACCATTAGCCTAATTAAGTAAAAGTCAGAGACACAGTATCCAAATTAACAGCATCAGAAATGAAATGGGAGACATAACAATAGTCACCAAAGAAAATCAAAGAATCATTGGGTCTTACTTCAAAAGCCTTACTTCACAAAAGTTAAAAACACAAATGAAATGGATGAATTCCTAGACAAATATCACTTAGCAAAGTTAAGACAAGATCAGTTAAACTATTTAAACAGCCACATAGTTCTAAAAAATGTCATCAAAAGTCTCTCAAACAAAAAAGCCCTAGACAAGATGGTTTAGTGCAGAATTCATCCAGACTTTCATGGAAGAACTGATGCCAGTACTCTTCAAACTATTTCACAAATTGAAACAAAAGAAACACTGCCAAACTCAGTTTACGCAGTCACAGTCACCTGGATATATAAACCAAACAAAGACTTGAAACAGAAGAAAATTTCAGACCAATTTCTCTTATAAATGCTGATGCAAAGACACTCAATAAAATATTTGCAAACCAAATCAAAGAACACACCAAAGACATCATCCACCATGATCAAGTAGTCTTTATACCAGGGATTCAGATGTAGTTCAACATATGAAAATACATAATTTTAATCTGCCATATAAACAAACTGAAAGAAAAAGAAAACATGTGATCATTTCACTAGATGCTGAAAAGCATTTGACAAAATCCAATACTCTTTCATGAGAAAAGTTTTGGAGCATGCCTAAACACAATAAAGTCAAGCCAATAGCCAATATCAAATTAAACAAAGAGAAACGTAAAGCTTTTTCTCTAAAATCAGGGACAAAATAAGTCTGTCCACTCTCCCCCTATCTCTTCAACATATTACTTGAAGTTCTAGCTACATCAATAAGGCAACTAAAGAGAATGAAAAAAGATACAAATTAGAAAAAAAGAAGTCAAGTTATCTATACTTGTGGATGATATGATAGTATATAAAAGTGACCCCAGAGAATTCTACCAGAGAATTCCTATAGCTGATAAACGGCTGAATAGAAAATTAACTCAAAGATATCAGTAGCCCTCCTCTACACAAGTAGTAATCTGGGTGAGAAAGAAGTTAGGGAAATGGTACCATTTACAATCGCCACAAATAGCATAAAATATCTTGATGTAACTCTAACAAGCAAGTAAAGACCTGTATGAAAATAACTTCAAGTCTCGGGAGAAAGAAACTGAGGAAAATATCAGAATATGGAAAGATCTCCCATGCTAATTGATCAGTAGGATTAACATAGTAAAAATGGCCATCTTAGCTAAAGGTATCTATAGATTAAATGCAATCTACATCAAAATTCCAATTCAATTCTTTACTGAACTTACAAGAACAGTTTTCTGCTTTATATGCAAAAACAAATAACCCAGGATAGCTAAAATTTTAGTGAACAATAAAAGAGCTTTTGGGGCTATCACTGTCCCTGACTTCAAGCTGTACCACACAGAACAATTAAAACTGCATGGCATTGGTATAGAAACAAGATATGTGGACCAAAGTAATGAATCAAAAACCCAGAAATAAATCCACAGGATTAATGACGCTTGATATTTTTAAAAAGAATCCAAAACCTTACAATAGAAAATGGAGAGCATCTTCACCAAATTGTGACTGTCTAACTGAATGCCTGCATGTAGAAGGATGCAAATAGTAATACTAATACTAATACCCATACTAATCACCCTGCACAAACTCTATTCCAAATGGATCAAAGATGTAAACATAAATCAAGAACCACTAAACCTAATAAAATAGAAAGTGTGGAATAGCCTTGAAATCATCAGTACAGGAGACAACTTCCTGAACAAAACACCAGTGGCTCAGGTACTAAGTTTAAGATTTACTAAATGGGACTTCGTAAAACTGAAAACTTCTGTAAAAGAAAGGGCACCATCATTAGGAGAAAACAGCAGCCTACAGATTAGGAAAAGATCTTCACTAATCCTACACCTAACAGAGTGATAATGTCCAAAATATATAAAGAACTAAAGAAGTTAAACTACAAAAATAAATAAATTAAATTAATTAATTAATTAATTAATTAAATTAATAAATTAAATAACCCATTTAAAATGGTGTACAGAGCTAAACAAAGAATTCTCAATGGAGGAATCTCAAATGGCTGAGTACCACCTAAAGAAAGTTCAATAGCATTAGTCATTAAGGAAATGCAAATCAAAATGATTCTGAGATTCCCCACTTATACCCATCAGAATGGCTAAGATTAAAAACTCAAAGGACAGCCCTGTTGTTGAGGTTGGGGAACAAGGGCAACACTCCTTTGCTGGTAGAAGCACAAACTTGTCCAACCACTCTGGAAATATATCTGTCAGTTTCTCAGAAGTTCTACCTGAAGACTCAGCTATTCCACTCCTGGGCATATACCCAAAAGATGCTCCCCCATGCCACAAAGATGCTTGCTCACCTTTGTTTATAACACACCTTTATTCATATTAGCCAGAAACTGGAAACAACCACCTATGTTCATAACACCTTTATTCATATTAGCCAGAAACTGGAAACAACCTAGATGTTTCTCAACTGAACAATGGATTCAGAAAATGTGGTTTATCTACAGAATGAAATACTAATCAGCTATTAAAATTTTAAAAAAATCATATTTTTTTCAGGCAAATAGATGGAAATAGCAAATATCATTTTGAATATAGTAGCTGAGACTCAAAAAGATATGCATAGAATTACTGACTAAGGGGACTAGTGGGAGGACTTTTGTGATAAGGTACTTGGAGAAGAGGAAGGGATGATATTGGTTATAAAGTTAAACAATAAATAAATAAATAAACATATAAATAAATAAATAAAAGAGTTGCCTTGGTCATGACATATCTTCACAGCAATGAACCCCTAAGACAAACATAAGGAAGCATTTTGCCTCTATATTATTAGAACTGGAATTGTTCTTTCCCAGGATTATGATGAAAATTCAAGGAAAATTAGTGTCTTCTAGAATCATGATAATGAAATATATGTGCTTAACTGTTGCTTTTAATTCTCCAAACACCATCTTGTTCCAATAGTTGACATCTAGTCCCAAATATTAATTTTTTAAGTATTTCATTTTACTTTAAAATTCAGTCTTATTAATTGCCTAAATTTGAGTGAATTCATGTGGATACCAACTTATCACTTCTTAGAGTTTCCCAATATTTGCCTTCACTTCTGTAATTACTGTGTGCGGTTATAACCTCATTGAATATTGGTGAAAGATTAGAAGTAGAGAAAGCACGAAAGTTATTTTCTTCCTAATGGCATAATAATCTAGCTTCAGTGCCCTTTAGATTGGATACTTCATTAAATCTGACTTTTGCCCCATGGGTAGTGTGGTAGATTAATTGCAAAAAATATTCTCCCAATTCTTCATGCCTTTTTTGTCTATTACCTTAGACCTGTAAGTTGAAAGCAAGATTTCCTCTAACTCTGGAATTGGATGTGTAATTTGTTTGGGTCAATGAAATGAGCACAATTATTATAGAAAGAGCATGCTCAAAAGATGAATGTGTAGAAGGGATTTTCTCACATTTACTTCTGTCACTTCATTCTTCTACATTTGCTAGTGCATAAGAGACATGTCACCTTGGTGGTTTCAGCCATAACTAACTGAAAGTTACCCGGTCCCTGAAAATGGATATTAGCTAATCCTAGAGGACTAGCAACATCTTACTGACAACCCTAAATACACGAGTCAGTTACTGCTTGTGAATGTTTTCATGTTATTTGCTATGTGATGCTATCATTGCAAAAAGTAACAAGTATTGTCTCTAGCTCCTTTAGGGTTGCTATAATGGTAGGAAAATTGATCATATTTGTCTCACCAGTGAAGAAAATCATGTGTTTTTTATTCCAATAAGTTACCATCCTTTTGTGTTTCATCCCCTAAACACACTTAGAGTTCCTGAACTCATGTAATTCTATGATATAAAACTTTTTCAGGAGCTTTGCTACTTATGTAGATACTATTTTCCTTTTTCTAGATTATGATCCATGTCTGTGGCAAAGGATAAATGAAAATTTTACCAAACTCTACACTGCACTACAATCTAGCTACTACACATAGATGTCTCTTGTACTACTTTTGTGAGTAATATTCAGTACCATGTGTGCACTAAATCTCTATGAATATATTTTAAGTTGATTCATTATCTGTTTAAAGTCCATTTCTTTTGAAGTAGAATTTTGAATAAATATAATTTTTATCTTTTGAGTGAGAGAGCTCATATTGCTATTCTTTCCAAATAAGTCGAAAAATATTTAAATAAAATACATAAAGCTTCTATTATTCTAATAGAGATTAGCACGTGTTATTTTTGTGTTTCACTTGAGGCACGAGTTAGGAAGACTAAAACTTTTTTCTTTCTATTACATGAAACCATTTACATCTTAGCTTAATAAATTATTCTGCAATGTATTTCAACAAACACTTTCATTTTGCAACTTCCATTTATTATGCTGTTTCATGCACATGTACTTATTCTAGAAAATAAGTCTGAAGACTACTATTTATCTACCAAACTGTGTCACATCAATAAAAATGGCATTTATCTTGAACATTAAGACATTAAAGCTAACTGTTCTTCAGTAAGAAGAAATTCAAACGTTATTAGCTTCTGATGTATATCATTTCATCATTTATTTGCACATATTACATGGTGTTATTTAATCATTGTAATTATAGGATAGACATGTATAGGTAGACTTCAATGACTCAGATATAGCCACATATCTCATTAAAGCTAAAAATGAATCCCCCAAACAATGTATGGTTAAACATATAGAAATATTTTGTTCAGCTATAGAGATCACATATACTTCTGAGAAAAGTACAATTTCCAATGAGTACAGGTAAACATATGTACAAATGTCATCAAGGGCCAACAATACATAAAATAAAATGAACAGCACAGGAGGATAAAGTTCTAGTAAACAGATCTAGAATAATAGTGGGTAATTTCAAGCAAAATATCCCAGCACTGTGATTAGGTAAATATTCAGAATCATGGTAAGGTAACAGTTATGATGAAGAGTCCTCCTAATTAGGTTTGTTATTTGATTGAGGCAGAATCAGAAGGAAATCCAATTTATAATATTAAAAAATTAAGTGACAGCGCATGTTGGCAAGAATGTGGAGAAAAGAGGATACTCACTTGTAGCTGGTGGGAATTGTAAACTTGTATACACACTCTGGAAATCAATCTGGCAATTTCTCAGAAAATTGGAAATAGTTCAAACTGAAGACCCAGCTATGCTGCTCCTTAGCATACATCCAAAAGATGCACCACAATATCTCAAGGACATGTCCTTCACTTTGTTCACAGAAGCCTTATTTATAATAGCCAGAAACTGGGAGCAACCCAGATGTCCTTCCACAGAAGAATGGATGCAGAAAATATGTCGTTCATTTACACAACGAGCTACTATTCAACTATTAAAAACAAGGACATCATGAATTTTACAGGCAGATGAATGGAACTAGACAATATCATCCTGAGTGAGGTAACCCAGAAACAAAATGACATGAATGTCCTGATAATTGGACATTAGCCACAAAGTACAGAGTACCTGAGATACCCTCGACAGACCCTTAAGAACCTAAAACAAGATGGAAGGCACAGCAAGGATGTTTGAATCTCACTTAGAAAAGGGAACAAAATAACCATAAGAGGCAGATGGAGGGAGGGACCTGCATGAGAGATGGGAGGGAGAATGGAAAAGGGGGCAGGGGCAGGTATAAAAGGAGACAGGAAAGAAGCCCGGAGGACCAAGAGAATTAATGGAAATATGCAGCTGCTGGGAGTAGGGCATGGAGAGGAACGTCTAGAATGTTCCAGAGACCCGGGATGGGGGAGACTCCCAGGACTCAATGTGAGTGTCTTTAGCTGAAATGATCAACAGTGTGGAGATGGACCCTGAAAAGACCACCTCCAGTAGTTAGACATGGACCCCAGGAGAGACATGGGGGTCACCAACCCACCTTCAAAATGTTCAACCCAAATTTGTTCTTGTCTAAAAGAAATGCAGGGACAAAAATGGAGAAGTGACTGAAGGAATAGCTGCCCACTGATCAGCCCAACTGGGGATCAAGCCCATGGGCAGGCACCAAACCCTGACATTATTTCTGATGTTGCGCTTGCAGACAGGAGCCTAGCATGGCTGTCCTCTGAGAGGCTCTACCAGCAGCTGACTGAGACAGATGAAAATACTCACAGCCAGTTATTAAACTGAGCTGGGGGACTTCTATGGAGGAGTTAGGGGAAGGACTGAGAAACTGAAGAGGATTGCAACTCTGTAGAAAGATCAACAGTGTCAACTGACCTGGACACCTAGGAGCTCCCAGAGACTAACCCACCAGCCAAAGAGCATATATGGGTAGCAGAGGACAACCTTAACTGAACTCAGTGGGAGAGAAGTGCCTAATCCTATAAAGACTTGATGCCTCAGGAAAGGAAATGCCCTGGGGGAGGGGCACATCAGAGGGGAGACAGGATGGAGGAAGAACTCTGTGAGGACTGAGATGTAAATAAATGAAATAATTAATAAAAATTAAATTAAAATTCATTTAATTAAATTTTTTTCTAAGACAATATGTTCTGGGCACAACTCCTCCCAAACCCTCACTGCTTCTTCTCCCATCTGATTCTAACCACATTTTATCTTTAATTAGAAAACAAACTGACATACAAGTAATAAAATACAATAAAACAAAACAAACAGAAGAAAAAGAGCCAAAGAAATTAAGCACAACAAATACATAAAGACACAGAGACATACACTTTCACACATACAGAAAATCCATAAAAACATAACAGGAAGAAATAATATAGACACAAAGGACCTATAAAGTAAAGTAATGATGATGATGATGATGATGATGATGATGACGATGATGATGATCCAGACCTATCTTGATAACTCATGGATATTCTACTATGAACAACTTTAATGACATTTACAATATCCATTCTTCTATTAAACTCTATACTCTTATTTTCCATAGATTAGGACAGGGACATTTTAGGGTTTGTAGTGGTGCTTCTTTAGTTTATTATATTTTGGGTTCATGTGAAAATGAGTTTTATGGTTATACATTTCAACTTCTATGTTGGATAGTAAGTAGTGCATGGAAATTTTATGGGTGTTTAACAGATATTTATAAGTTTCAGGTGATTTCTAACTATGTTCTTTAACATGGATGAACAGTCTAATGAAAATGTCTCTATCTGTGTTCCAAAAGAATCAAATTTGCCCTTACAGAATTCTCTGGATTTTCAGATATTTCCAGGTAAGTGTTTCTCAGCAGTTTCCTCAGTTTTTCATACATTTTCACCAAATCTTTTTGGAGTGTGTGTGTGTGTGTGTGTGTGTGTGTGTGTGTGTGTGTGTGTACTATGTGTAGAGGCCCAAGGACATATTCAGTTTTTCTGGTGCTGTCCATCTTATTTTTAAGACAGGGCTTCTCAATTTCTTGGAATTCATTGATTAGGCTAGATGTCCAGCAAGCCACATTT
>JANHMN010000005.1:32753472-32781995 GCA_030674055.1 Rhabdomys pumilio | reverse complement strand
TCTTCTTCTTCTTCTTCTTCTTCTTCTTCTTCTTCTTCTTCTTCTTCTTCTTCTTCTTCTTCTTCTTTCTCTTCTTCTTCCTCTTCTTCAACAAATCTTGGTGCCAAAAGCTATAGTTAAAGGAGATGAATCAAATGGGTACCTGAGGGGACTAGTGAAATATCTCAGTGGGTAAGAGTTCCTGTTGGGCAAACATGATGACCTGAATTTGAACCCCAGGACCTATGTAAATGATACATCTACATATGAATTAAAACCAGGGTAGTAGAAGGCAGAGACAGGAAATGTTTACTGATCACCACCCATGTTCCAGATTTTGTAAAAGACTCTGTTTCAAAGGAGTAAGGGAGAACATGATAAGAAAGGCACTGTAAATCCTCTTCTGATCTTGGTATACATATAAGCATGCCCACACATCTATAGGCATATATGCCATACACATAAAACACACACACACACACACACACACACACACAATCATACATATACACAAAGTTTAAAATTAATACTCATAAATGTATAATAGCTCAATGATAGCACACTTGCATAACATAAATAAGGCTCTGAGTTAAAACCCTACATTGAAGAAACCACTAGTAATTGCTTTAAAACAACTTACTTTTGAATGGGGGAGAAAGACACACATACACACACACACACACACACACACAGAGAGAGAGAGAGAGAGAGAGAGAGAGAGAGAGAGAGAGAGAGAGAGAGAGAGAGACCACAAGCATGCACTTGCACACACACAAATAAACAACAAATACCCTCACCAGGATTTTAAATGCATCTGTATGGCAAACTTTCCACATTGATGTGATAAACTGTTCATATTTAACTAGTTTCCAAGCATCTAGTCTTGCATTTTTTCAACTTATTCTCTACCTCACAAGCACAATTTTTAAAATAATAATGTGACCAGGTAATTCTTTACCGGAATTATTTATGCATCATCTACTGCTTCTATATTTATTTTAATTGTCAATGTATGCTTGAGAACACCGTGGCAGTAGTTTGTGAAACATGTTTCATAGTTCTCAGAGCCAAAATTATTTCTCTGATATTTGCAAAATGTTATTTTTTTTAAATTTCTACTCTCTAACAACTTTACAGTTGAATTTTCCAGCCACCAAGTAACTTGTTACACAGAAACAGATTACATGAAGATGTGATTATGAGAATCTAGATATTTTCTAATAAACCAGATAATAACACACAAAATGGTAAAAACAAGTTTGACTTGTCTTATGCTCTGTGTACTTACTGTTTACTCCACTCAAGCCAAAACATTCTTTTTTATATAATCTGTCCTGTGCTTTCCTGTTCATCTCTAACTATTTTCCACATTACTAGATCTTACCCAGAAAATGAAGTAAAAGAAAATGAAGATGACGCAGAAGTGTAAGAGTATAAAAAAAAAGCCCCAGAAGAAAATCCAGATTAGGTGGCTTTCAACTGTACTCTTACCCATTCCTCACTTTTATATGAAAATGTATTTGGTGGAAAATAGTATACATACTATCACTAAGCCAATACAATTATTAATAATAATTTCTGTCAACCTGTTTTAACAAGATCATTAGTAAATAATTCACATAATTTGATTATGATCACATTTGTTTTATAATTTCTTACCTCTTTTAATTCCAAGTACACTCTGATTTTCTTGACTTTTGGAAACATGAAATATCAATTTCCAAAGTACATAAAACATGTTTAAATATAAGTTTTGAAAACACTTTGTGAAAAATGTTTATACCAATTTTAGTATGCATTCATAGCATAAATATTTTTATTTACAAATGTGTCTTATTTACATAAAATATGAGTAGATTATCCTATTGCATACGAGGTATACTAGTACTCTTCTGAAATGACTATCTCTTGGGAGGCTAAATACTTTTGGACAGATAAGTTACTCATTTTTTCATTCATTGATAGTTTCAGAATCAAGCTGCCATAATTTATTATTATAATAATCACATAAAATATATACATTTAAACTTCTACTCCATAACTATTATTTTCTACTAGAAAAACAATTTTTAACTTATTTGAAATTTATCTAGTTATTTTCTTACAACACTCTTGTACTTTAGAACTCTGACAAATATTTAAAATCATTCAGATCTTGCCTAGCTTACCATTATACAACTGGAATTTTCTTATTCCCTGTTATGACACTGTTAGAAGCCCATGTAGCAGAGGAGAATGAGGAAAATGAATGTGGTGAGTTTATTTTTCTGGTTTCATATCCTTGAGTTCATGAAGAGCTGGCCCCAGATCTGAGGTGTTTGGGAACTCCCTACTCTGGCCCACAAAAGAACATTTAAGGATGGAATATCTTCCTTTTAAAAAATACTTCAAATTGTCCAGCTGCTGCGTGGCAGAAATTTCCCTGTCCAATCTATTTGCAGCAGGAAGTCCAAGTGATTGGACAAAGAAAAGGGAGACCGTGGAGCTAAGAGTTAGTGAGAGGGGGAAGCAGGAAGAGAGAAAGGAGGTGAAAATGAAGGCAAGTGTGGAACAGCCTGGCTTTAACTAGTGACAGGTAGTTATCAAAAGGTTAGGATAATTGGGATAACTTGTCTAATCTGTGTGGGCATCATGTGATTTGAGTATATATATATGACCAGTTAACTATAAGCCCAAGCTGGTGTTGGGCATAGGGCAGGAACTTTGTGGTCTTATTTTGTTGCTAGAATGTGGGACTGCCTGGGCTGAGCAAGTTGGTGGCAGAGCTGGAAACCACCGGTCCAATTTTTTAATATCTCCCGCTACACTGATGTGTGTTTCTTATCACTATATTATATAATTTACCATACACTTACCTTAAACTCATCAACAAATGCTATATTTTTTCCTTAAATTTCAGTTCTAATCTATTTTTCACCACCTGCACCATCCCCACTATAATTTAAATTCACTAATTTCTCATATGGATTAAAACAAGACTTTAATACTTCTTCCCACCCTGCACTCTTTTTATACCAGCTACTGGAATTCATTTAAAACAACAAGGAAGATACTTTATTATGCTGCACAAAAATATTCAAAATGTTTCCCATAACACTTAGAGTAAAATAAAATTTCAAGTTCCCATGATTGTTCAACATCGACTGCTTAATTGTAACGTCTTCTAAATTACAATGGCCATAGCAAATGTCACCTCAAATGTGTGTGTTTATCATTTTTCATTCTGACTACATGTAATTCTTCACAATGCCATTTTTGAAGTCCTAGAAACATATTATTCAACTCTTTCAGAGAATTCAAGTTCAGAACATCCTACTAGAAGTATCCTATACACATGCCCTAGATACACGGCAGTCTATTTTTCTTAATAGTCACCTGTGTACTTAAATGGCATACCAATTCTAGTCTATATATTGATTTGTCTTTTGTCAATTTTCTTCATGGTATGAACAATCTCTGAATGACTGGCATTCCAGATTTCCTGTTTTCATCTTCATATATGAATCAGAACCTTGTTAGTAAACAGTTTCTCTATTTTAATTAATTTTTAGGTTTAAAGGATTATTTATTTTGTGTGCATGAGTATGCTCTATGCATGTATTTATGTTCACCATGTGTATTCCTAGTGCCCAACAAGACAAGCAAGGCTGTTAGATGCCCTGGAACTGGAATTAGTTATGAGGTGCCCTGTAGGTACTGTAAGACTCTAGCAAGCACAGTCTTAGTTTACTGAAGACCCCTTGAGAGAATCATGCAGAGATGAGATATCACTGCAAAATGCAAGAGGAATTTTTAATGTTCCAGCATGCTGCGGCCATCCTGCATCCCAAAAGGAGAGGCAACCCTGTGCAGGTTGTTCAGCGAACATTTATATAGTCTCTAGAGGTAGAGGCCATTAGGCACAATGTGATTGGCAAAACAGTGATCTTTTAAACTGATTTGCCTTTAGGGATTGAGGCTGGCCGCAAGGACCTCCCTTGTTTCTGTGTGGCCAATGATCCATAGTCTATGTGCTCTGGGCCCTCTACCCACCTCAGGTCAGTCCCCACACCTTGTGGTCAGATGAATGTTATTTAGTCTCTGCCTTCTAGAGGAGAGGGGTGCCTAAGTATTCTATGACCTTTTTTCCCAAAGGAGGAGGGGTCTGGTGGAATTTTCCTCTTCAGTACTAAGTACTGAATCCAAGTTCTCTACACAAACAAGAAGTGCTCTTAACTGCCAACCCATCTCTTTAGCCTCCAGTTTCTCTTTTAAAACCAACTAGGCAGTGCAATCATGGTGACAAACACTTTTAATTCCAGCACTCACAAAGTCAGAACCAGATGGATCCATGTAAGTTCGAGGCCAAACTGGTTTATATAGTGTACCCTAGGCCAGTCATAATGATACAGTGATATCCTGTCTCCAAAAACACAAACAAACAAACAACCATGTTATAAACCTATAGAATGAGCAATAGGGCAGGCAAGATGGATCAATAGGTAATGGCATTTGGCCAATAAGCACAACAACCCAAGTTTGATATCCAGGGCACACACGGTAATAGGAGATTATTGACTCTTTCAACCTGTCTTCTGATCGCCACATGTGTACTTTGACACAAATATGTACATGTGCTTATGTGAAAACACCTAAGTAACTGAAATTTTGTATAGGAATAAATAAATGCATGCCTAGCCTAAAGAAAAAATAATAAAAAGTAATAAAACTCATTTATAGCAATAACAAGATACAAATATGTAAAGATTTTTTTAAACGCCCTTTTTCCTAGTGTGATGGTTTGAATATGAATAGCCCCTATAGGATCCTATATTTGAATGATTAGTCACTTGGGAGTAGTGCTGTTGCAAAGGTTTAAAAGGTTTAGGAAATAAGACCTTGTTGGAGGACTTGTGTCACTGGGGGTGGACTTTAAGGTTTCAATTGCCCATGCCAAGCTCAGAGTATCATTCTCAGTCTATGATTCAGGATATAGCTCTCAGGTAATACTCCCGCACCTGCTTGCATGTTGCCATGCTCCCTGCAGTGATCACAATAGACTAGACCTCTGAAACAGAGAACAGTCCCCAGTAAAATGCTTTCTTTGTTAAGACTTGCCTTGTTCCTTGTCTTAGTTAGGGTTTTACTGCTGTTAACAGACACCATGACCAAGGCAGGTCTTATAAAGGACAACATTTAATTGGGGCTGGCTTGCAGGTTCAAAGGTTCAGTCCAGTATCATCAAGGCAGGAACATGGCAGAATGTAGGCAGGCATGATACAGGAGATACTGAAAGTTCTACATCTTCATTCGAAGGCTGCTAGAGGAAGACTAACTAACTTCCAGTAATGGTCTTAAGGCCACACCCACAGTGACACACCTACTCCAACAAGGCCACACTTTCACATATTGCCACTCCATGGACCAAGCATATACAAACCATCACAGTCCTGGTGTCTCTCCACAGGCAGTACAATTTCTAAGATAGAAATTGATACCAGGGATTGGGGTATCACTGTGACAAGCCTGATCATCCTATTTGTTGGAACATTACGGAACACTTTGGACTTTGGAATATAAAAACAGTTGCATATTTTAAGTAGGGCTTCCTGAGCTGAGCCATCCTAGTAGAAGCATGAAAAACAGTGTTGAGGGTGTTTTGAACAGTGGGGGCCCAGCTTAAGAAATTTCAAACAGGAAAAAATGTTAGTAAAATGGCCAAAAGACCATGCTTGTGATATATTGGCAAAGAATGTAGCTCATGTATGCCCTTGTCCTAAAATTTTGTCTCAAGCTAAACTGAAGTGTTTAGCATTAACGGTGTTGGCTGAGAGATTTAAAAATTGTCTGGTGATGGCTATGTTGCTTGGTTATTAGTGGTCACTCATATACAAATCTATAAAGAAATGAAGAAAGCAAGGAAAATATGAAATGTATAGTTTGATGAGGAAAAGAGCACTGAGAAGTATAATGTCAGAAATAAGTCTAGTGCTCAAGAAAATAAAAAAATCTGAAGAAAAACTTGATGTTAAACATAATAAAGGGAGTGGTGACCTCAAGATAATACTCCACCCAGCTAAGCTTCCAATTTGTGAAAAGAAATTAAAGGAAGCTTAAGTAATAAAGGAAACATCAACAGTAGAAAGCTTAGGCAAATGTATTTGAAGGAAGGGGACAAATTCTACCTTCAGGAAGCAGCAGAACTTAGCAGTTTCAGCCTAGAGTTGTTGGCTTTGGGTCAAAAATACAAGACAGGGTTGTACAATCTGAGGCCAGGCCTGTGTCAGAGGGCCCGGAGAGGCCAATGAGTGAAGCTGTGAAAGACTGCAAGATGGAGGAGATTCCAGAGTCCTCTGATACCTGCCAAGGAGAGCTGCTAACAGGGAGTCATAGAAAGAGCTCGTGAGAGAGAACTATGTTTTAGACAATGAATCCAGAAGTCAGAGAAATGACGATCACTTTGATATCAGAAATGCAGAGTTTGAAGGGTTTTGTTCTTGTTTTGGTCCAGTATTTCCATACAATGTTGCTTTTTCTACCTTTTAGAATGACAATGTATATCCTGTGGCATTGGAAGTTGGAGGTATGCAATGTATTTTTTATTTTTATGTTACTGAGTTAAGAAATGGCCTTGACTCTCAGAAGAGACATTAAAGTATGGACTTTTAGTAGTATTGAGACTGTGAATGACTGTGGGAACTTTTAAAGTTGTATTAAATGCATTTTGTATTATAATATGGATCTATGCCTTTGGAGGCCAGGGAGTGAAATGTGGAAGTTTTAATAAAAATGGTCTCTATAGCCTCATATATTTGAATGCTTTGTCACCAGAAAGTGGCATTATTTGAAAGGATTAATGGGATTTCGGAAGATTTGGCTTTGTCAGAGGAAGTGTGTCACTGAAAGTAAGCTTTGATGTCTCAAAAGTCCATGCCTAGCTCAGAGTCTTTCTCTCAGCCTAGGTAAAAACATAAATAATTAGCTCATATCTACTGCTCCAGTATTACTTTGCATGCCACCATGCTTCCTGACATGATGATAACATAGTAAACCTCTGAAACCGTGAGCAAGCCCCTAACTAAATGCTTTCTTTCTTAAGAATTGCCTTGGTCATGGTGACATTTCACAGCAATAAAACTGTGACAAAGATATCCAACTTGCAAAAATCTATAAAATAACTTTTGTTCTGACTTATGAGACACCTGTTTCCTTGTCTTTCAAAACAGTTATATTAGAGATAAAAACTATATAGATATGCATAAAAGTCAAGTGATTAAACATACTTCTCCCTCTATTTTTTTCACTCAACACTGTGCTTTAAGTTTCATCCATGTTTATACATTTAAATTTTTTATTGGATATTTTATTTACACTTCAGATGTGATCCCCTTTCCCCATTTCCCCCCACCCAGGAACCCCCTATCCCATCCCCCCTCCTCCTGCTTCTATGAGGATTTGTCCCCAACCACCTGCCCACTCCCACCTCCCCACCCACAAATTCCCCAACACTGGGGCATCCAACATTCACTGGGCCAAGGACTTCCTCTTGCACCTATGTCTGACAATGACATCCTCCCCTACATATACAGCTGGAGCCATGGGTCTCTCCCTATGTGCTCCCAGGGTGGTGGTTTAGACCCTGAGAGCTCTGGTTAGTTGGTATTGTTGCTCTCCCCATGGGTTTGCAAACCACTTCAGTTCCTTCAGTCTTCTTTCTCACTCCTCCATTGAAAACCCCATAATCAGTTCAATGGTTAGCTCTGAGCATCCACCTCTTACACAGTTTAAAATTTTTTAAAGAAAATGTCTCATGTATTCCAGGCTGGCCTTGCAATTCCTATGTAGACAACACTGCCCTTGAAATACTAATAATCCTGCCTCTAATTTCTAAGTCCTGAGATAGCAGGTGTGAGCCACCATTCCAACTTGATGCAGTCAATTTTAGCTTATTCATTCTCATTTTTATATACTATTCATTGTAGGAATATATGTTAATCTATTCACCACATTAATCATAAAGTACTTCTGTTGGAGTTTATGCAACTGTGCTATTTTTAAAAAGTTGCTATGAGTGTTCGTTTATGTATTTTTTTCCATTATCATTAACTTAAATCTTTTCTCCTTCGAAGACTTTATATTACTGCTTTTATCAAATTTCATTGTTAGACTCACTTTCAGAGATCCTTATTTTCCTTATTATGGCATTATTTCTGCCAGCAATTGCGATAATACTTAGAAACAGCAGCTGGAGAGATGTTTCAGTGAGGAAATTGTTTGCTTTGCAAGCATGAAGACCTTAGTGTAGATCTCTAGAACACTGGTAAAAAGTTGGACATGGCAGTGGGGATTTTTAAGCCCACTTCTGAGAATCAGAGCCTGGTAGAATCCAGGGGCTCACTGGACATCAAATATAGTCAAAAGGTGAGTTTCAGGTTAACTGAAAGTTTCTTTCTTGCAAAAGGTGACACGAAAATAGTGTAAAATATCTGACATCCCTCTCTAGTTTCCAAAAGCATGTATACACATGGAATCACACCCATATGCAGATGAATGTATGCTTGTGTGCATGTACACACATACTCACATGCATATACACCACATCAATCTCTCCTCCACACACAAAAGAAAATATAGTCTCATCATCCTAATGGAAATAATTCAAATCTGAAGGTAACTAACATAGTATCATCAATGAATTCTCTTTATGCAGCTCTTCTACTTTCCTAAAATACTCCACAAAGACTGATTTACATTCTGAAGGCTATAGAAAACATTATGGTAGTTCTATAATATTATTTTTCTTCATAAAATTAGATTGGTGCTCCATAAGTGCCTTAAATTGAATGGGCTCCAAAAATATGTGCATAGTTTTTTTTTTGATGGAAAATGGCAGAGAACATATTTCTCTCTTAAATTGGTAGATCAGTTATTCATGTCCATGTACTCTTTGAATTCACCAGCTGATTTTAACCTTGATTATATGGAGGGGACTAAATTTTGCTCACTACAGAGTCTTGTAGGAAGTACAGGAGACTTGAGTTAATCTCAAATTTTATATAACAATGAAAATTTCGGTGGGAAAGTTTGTGTAGTGTAGAATTTTACATCTGTTCATAATAAAAAGTGTTTGTTTGAAAATCAATTAGCTATATTGTCGTGTGGCTCACCCCTATACAATTTTTGCTAGATAAATGTTTTCATTTTCAAAGTTATCTCAAATTTTTTGAATTGTTTAAATTTATTATATGTCACAAAATCACTAGCTATAGTTTTCTTAGTTAGTATTTCATTGCACCTACTTTTATTTTCATTTCACATTGAACATTTACTTCAGACAAAGTACTGGGAGGTTTTATTTTTTAAATAATTTTACATAAAGAGAACCACTTGTTTTTTAGTAGTTCTCCACTAAGTCTATTTCCAAAAGTGTACCAAGTTAACAATACTCCAAAGAACTTTGTGTGTCTGAAAAGATAGTACAGCTTGTAAAAGTGCTTGTATTCAATCCTGATGATACCAGACAAATCCCCAAAACTCACACAAGAACTGGACTCCCTCATACTCCTGGCAAATAAACTAAAAGAAAAAAAAAACAAGAGAGAGAAGAAGAATGTGGAGAAAACGGGAATAAGCAGAATATATAACAGCCTCTTCTCTGTAGAAGCAGAGGTCTTAAAGTGCTGAGGGCGAGAGAGGGAAGGGAAGAGAATAAAAGGAAAGAAAAGAAAAGAGAAGACAATAGAAGTGAATAGACGAAGAGACAAGAAGAGAGGAGAAAAGAAAGGAACGGAAAAGAGAAAAGAAAAAAGAAACAAAACAAGTTGCCCTGAGATAAGCGGAGAGGTGAGAAACAAAGCTTTCTGAACCTCATCAGCTACTGTAATGTACATTACATCAGCATGCTGTTTCCGGTTCGCCATTTTGCTTTTGTATTTAACGGTCTCCCATTTCGCAGGTCTCTCATTTTACCTGCGAAGACCGTGCTGAGTGCTTGCTGCTTCTTGACTCGTGCTTTTCCACTGTGGTTTCTAGAAGAGTTCAAGAAACGAAGAGAAAGGAAAAGAAACGGAGAAATAAAAGCAGTAAGTTACCCTAAGTTACCGGGAGAGGTGAGGAACAGCTACTGTAATGTACATCATGCCAGCACGCTGTTTCAGGTCCACCATTTTGCTTTTGTATTTAACGGTCTCCCATTTCGCAGGTCTCTCATTTTGCATGTGACGACCGTAAGGAGTACTTGCTGCTGCTCCTTGCCTATTTCTTCTCCAGTCTGTTGTCTAGAAGAGAAGAGAACTAAAGAAAAGAATAACGAAACAAGTTGCCCTGAGATACGTGGAGAGGTGAGAAACAAAGCTTTCTGAACTCCATCGGCTACTGTAATGTACATCTCTTCAGCATGCTCTTTCCGGTTCGCCATTTTGCTTTTGTATTTAACCGTCTCCCATTTTGTACGTCTCTCATTTTACCTGCGACGATACAGAGTGCTTGCTGCTCCTTGGCTCATGCTTTTCTACTGTGGTTTCTAGAAGAGAAGAGATCAAGGAAAGAAGAGAAACAAAAAGAAAAGGAGAAATAAAAGCAGTAAGTGGCCCTAAGTTGCTGGAGAGGTGAGAAACGGCTACTGTGGGGCAGACATCACTTCAGCATGCTGTTTCCAGTCCTCCATTTCGCTCTTGTATTTGACCGTCTCCCATTTTGCAGGTCTCTCATTTTACCTGCGACGACCATGCACAGTGCTTGCTGCTCCTTGCTTCTTGCTTCTCCTGTTATCTAGAAGAAAAGGAAAGAAAAAGAAACAAAAACAATAAGTTGCCCTAAGTTACCCGGAAAGGTGAGAAATTTCTACTGTAATGTACATTACGTCAGTACACTGTTTCAGGTCCACGATTTTGTTTTTGTATTTAATGCCCTCCCATTTTACAGGTCTCTCATTCTGTGTACAGCAACAGTACAGAGTGCTTGCTGCTCCTTGCCTCTTGCTTCTCCTGTCTGTCATCTAGAAAAGAAGAAAAAAGAAAGAAAAAGAGAAACAAAAACAATAAGCTGCCCTAAGTTACCTGGAGAGGTGAGATATGAATCTTTTTGTACCTCATCAACTACTGTAATGTACATCACCCCAGCATGCTGTTTCAGGTCCACCATTTTGCTTTTGTGTTTAATGGTCTCCCATTTTACAGGTCTCTCATTTTTAAGTAAGACAACTGTGCAGAGTGCTTGCAGATCCTCGACTCTCGCTTCTTCAGTCTGTCATCTGTCAGTCTGGTGAAACTGCAGGCTCTAAGTCTGAGTGGTTAGTGATTTCCACAGTTCAAGATGTCATCTCAAGAGAGCTACACAAACGTCACCGAGACCTCTGAGAACGTAAGCATACTCAGCTGCTTGGGTGAGACTTCTAGTGGTCTAGTGGATACAGAGACAATTTTTAACATCAAAATGATGAATCCTGAAGTGAGTCTGACACAAAGCAGTGATGTTACTGACACTGAAGACAGCAGTGTTTCCAGTTCTCAAAGTACTGATGAAAATTCTAGCGACAGTTACCAAGGTTATGAGGGTGATGTTGATGATGACAATGATGACGATGACGATGACGATGATGATGATGATGATGATGATGATGATGATGATGACGACGACTCCAGTCTTCCCAGCCTGGAGGACTCTGACAATTTTATCAGCAGTATGGAAAGGTCACCCAGCCCTCAAAAGTTGGAGGAAGGTGAGGTGAAAGAGCAGAGTGTGGGAAGGCTTTTTCATCACTATGAGCTGGAGGCTGGTGAGGTTGTGGAAAGGCAGGGAGGGGGAAGCCTGTTCCACCATTATGAGTTGGAAGAAGGTGAGGTTGTGGAAGCACCGAGAGTACAAAGTATGTTCCTCCACTATGAGGTGGAGGGTGGAGAAGTTGTAGCAGCACAGGGAGAGCAAGGTCTTTTCGGCCGTTATGAGTTGAAGGAAGGTGAGACTATGGAAGCACAGGCAGGGCAAAGCCTGGTCCAGTATTGTGAGTTGGAGGAAGGTGAGGTTGTGGAAGCACAGGGAGTGCACAGCCCGGTTCAGCATTGTGAGTTGGAGGAAGATGAGGTTGTGAAAGTACGGGGAGTTCAAAGCTTTGTCCAGCACAATGAGTTGGAGGAAGGTGAGGTTGTGGAGCATGGAGTTGGAAGCTTGCCCCCATGCCACCACCGTGTTTTGGGGGCTTGTGAGATTGTGGAAGAACAGGGACTGGAAAGCCCGTTCCACCACCGTGTGTTGGAGGAAGGTGTGGTTGTGGATGATCAGGAAGTGGGCTCTGAGGTACATGAACAGACCGGTGAGGACAGCAGTGAACAATGTGACATTGAAGATGATAGTTCAATAGATGAATGGATGGCCTTAGAGACATCCCCTCTCCAAAGACCTCGATGGAATGTCCTTAGTGCCCTTAGGGATAGGCAGCTAGGTTCAAGTGGTCGCTTTGTGTCTGAAGCCTGTGGTGCAAGATTATTTGTGCAGCGTTTGTCCCTACAGTATGTTTTTGAAGGCCATGCTGGATGTGTCAACACTGTTCATTTTAACCAACATGGCACCTTGCTGGCTAGTGGCAGTGATGATCTAAAAGTGATTGTGTGGGACTGGCTTCATCAGCGACCAGTACTGAATTTTGAGAGTGGCCACAGAAAGAATGTCTTACAGGCTAAATTCCTTCCTAACTGTAATGATGCTATCATGGCTATGTGTGGCCGTGATGGGCAGGTACGAGTTGCACAGCTGTGTGCTATGGCAGGCACCCACATGACTAAGCATTTGGTGAAACATAGGGGAGCATCTCATAAACTGGGTTTGGACCCATATTCCCCCGTTAGGTTCTTAACTTCAGGTGAAGATGCAGTTGTCTTTAGTATTGACCTCAGGCAAGCCTGTCCAGCTTCAAAGTTGGTGGTAGCCAAAGATGGTGATAAGAAAGTGGGACTGTATACAGTCTTTGTGAATCCTGCCAATGTCTACCAGTTTGCTGTAGGTGGGCAAGATCAGTTTGTGAGGATTTATGACCAAAGGAAAATTAATGAGAATATCAACAATGGAGTTCTCAAAAAATTCTGCCCTCATCACCTTCTTAGCTGTGATTACAGAGCACACATCACCTCTCTGATGTACAGTTATGACGGCACAGAGATCCTGGCTAGCTACAGTGATGAAGATATTTATATCTTCAACTCTACTGACAGTGATGGAGCTCAATATGCTAAGAGATATAAAGGACACAGAAATAATGCCACAGTGAAAGGTGTACATTTCTATGGCCCAAGAAGTGAATTCGTGATGAGTGGTAGTGATTGTGGGCACATCTTCATCTGGGAAAAATCATCCTGCCAGATCGTTCAGTTCTTAGAGGCAGATGTAGGAGGAACAATAAACTGTATTGATCCCCATCCTTACTTACCTGTGTTGGCTTCCAGTGGGCTAGACCATGAAGTCAAGATCTGGTCACCCATAGCTGAACCTTCCATGAAGCTTGCTGGCTTAAAGAAAGTGATTAAAATTAATAAGCTGAAACGTGATTTTGCCTTACACCACACGTCCCTGTTTGATAACCACATGCTTTGGTTCCTCATGAGACGTCTGACACCTTCAAGTCACCAACAGAATCGGAGTGGTATTAGCATTAATGTTGAAGGCAGAAATTTCAATTACTCTTCCAGTAGTAATGAGGAAGAAAACTAAGAAGACTAACAGTGCCAAACATCTTAAGGAATGTCCTGAGGTACTACCACCTGAAGCAGAATACCACTTCATAGGACTTTAAAAATCACTTTGTTGAATAGAAGGTTTCCCCCTTCTTTTTGCATGATTTATAATGAAAGTATTTTTATTTTTGTTCACCTTTTCTCTCCAACTTTTGATTACTTGCTTTTGTTATTCCTTGTTACCTCGTATACTACATGATTATAGAAATATAACAGGCTTACTTTGTGTGCTTACAGATAACCTTTGGATTGCCTAAATTTGGTGAAAAAAATAATACTGTTAGATCTTATTTCTGTTTCTCAAAAATTGTTGGATTAAAAAATATTCAGTAAATTGTTTCTGAATATTAAGGTTGTTTGTTGTAAAATTTTAACAAATGTTTGTGTTTTAAAATAAAGTAAAATAAAACAAACTATGGTGTTTTCCTTTTAATGTGGACCCTTGGTTACACACATGTCTGGTTATGTGTCCCACATCTCTGCCACAGGGCTCGGCCACTAGGGAGGCAGGACTCAGAAAGTTGACCAAGCTTACCCCATGCTATTGCTAAGCAGGTTTGGGGCCACAGAGAAGCCCTGGGACAGCACTTCAGAGGTGGGAAAGCAGAGTCTGAGGTGCAGAACAGTTGAAGCTGGCTCGCGGTCCCCCAGGACTGTGACAAGGCATGAGTGGTGGGGTTCCAAGACTCTTGGACACCCAGTAGCCTCTGGAAGTTGCAGAATTGCTGAGAATCGAGTCTGGACCAGCCAGCTGGATCTGGCCTGGGGGTGTGGGTGGGGGACTCCAGCAGGTCCAGGGCTTGGTGGCAGCAGGAATTCTCCATGGCTCCCCACAGTGGATCTCGATGAAAAGAGGCAGTCAATGGTTTTAAGACATTTATTGTCATGGCAGAAAGTGGATTTGCAAAACCATATCCCACTTCTCAAGGTGGGCCTGAGAGGAAATAACTCTTTCAAGGAGGAATGTCTGGGAAGGAGAGTTTATTAGCTAAGCTCTCCAGGCCTTTAGGAACCTCATTAAAATGGAAATCCGTATTGAACCTACATGACCACAGGTCATATTCTCTACCTGTGGAGGGGATTGGGGTGTTGCCATTACTTGACTGATGGCTACAAATCTATGGAGGGGATGTGGCTAGTGACAGGGGCCTGGTGCCCGGGAATAGGCAAAGCTCCTGCCATCTCTTCAGGGTCTCTGGAGCTTTTAGCCTTAGCTCAACCAGGGACCATGCTACCTTTCATGGTCCACCCTCCCCCTTCCCCACTCACACACATATACCACACACTTTCTTCTTTGGCTTTCTGCCACAGAAATAAACAAGAGGATAACGTAGTTTTGTTCCTAATCAGATAATTATATAATTCCTTTGGTTTATTCCCATTTTCTGAATCTACATTAATAATAAGGAATTAATTAAGCACATTAAAGCTGGAAAGAAATTAGATTCAATCATTTTGTTGTTTAACCTGCTATTGCAATGTTTTTGTAATGTCATTGTTGAGAAATACCATTTTTTACCTTCCAAAAAGTCCTCCTTGGTTAATATTTTTCCATGTTTCTCACTAAATTTGAATAATTTCTTTATGTTGGAACTATAACAACTGCAATAACAGATGGTTTGTATTTTTATAAAATCACTTGATATAAAACTATTAGCAAAATTCTTTTGATGGCTGGAGGTATGGGTTAGTGGTTAAGAGCAGGGATGGCTTTTCGAAAGAAATCAAGTTCAATCCTAGCACGAACATGACAGTTCTCAACTGGCTGTAATTCCATGTCTATAACATCTCAAAATCTCTCTGGCCTCCAAAGACATTAGGCATGTACTTAGTGAACAGGCACATTTGCAGGCAAGACATAAAAATAATTTTAAAAGAGATCAATATTATTTTTGGTATCTAAACAGTATTTAGAACTGCAACATAGTTCAAAAGAGTTTAGTTGTTTTACTTTTGTCTTATTTATTGTAAACTTTGGGTAGTGAGTGACCAAGTTTATATATATGTGTATATATATATATATATATATATATATATATATATATATACATATATATATATGCTTATGCTAAGAAAATGAAAAAAATCAACTTCCCCTTAAACATCCATGAATTATAACACATCCTTTTTTCTAGATTATCATTCAAATGAAGAATGAAATTGAACATCCCAACAGTGGCTGTACTTCAATAATTTTTCCTGAAATGGGGATTGTGTTTCCTTCCATGGGAGCATGTAGAGACATTTTCACAATAAGATAGACTTTAGAGTGGGAGTTATCTTTTTCTCTGTTCACTGAGATTCAGAGTTAGGTATAAATACCTGGGGACTTCGAAGCCTGAGGAAGCCCTTACATGTTGGTTTTTAAGAAAGGGTCAGCAGAGATCCCAAAGAAACTTTGCTTGCAGAAACCAGTGACTTTGAACTCTGCACTGTGGTTTAAAATAAGGCATAGAGTCTCGGGAAATGGCTCAGTGGGTAAAGCACTGGCCATGCAAGCAAAATCACCAGAGTCTACATACTTAGAACCTATATAAAATATGGGTGGATTTGACAGGTAGCCAGTGTAATCCTGAGGATGAGAAGTGAGACAAAAACTTTGGAGCAAGCTAGCTAGCTAGACTAGTGCAAACAGTGATTCCTGGGTTTAGTAAGAGACCCTATTTCTCCATAGAAAGTAGAAAGCTGCTTAGCTTGCCTGACACAAACACTGGTTCTTTACATACAAGAGCCTGTAAATGTACAATTTATATGTAAAAATGAGAGGTCGTAAAGAGAAGAGTTATTAACCAAGATCCTGAGTTTGGAGCATCCTTTAAAAGTGGGTAGTATGTGTACTAGCAATATTAACACAGCATTGGCGATTATAAGTGATTGCCAAAACAATAAAAACTGACTAATTTGGTAACTCCTTTCCTACGTGCAGTTTGTAAAAAGGACCCTCTATATAGACATTTTACTGTATTAAGTCAGTTAACCTAAAATCTTTCAGAGTTTCTTGAATTGATCTTAGATTGTTTTGTCATGATAGGTATTTGGCAAAACGATTTGAAAGATAAAGTGGTGGCTTACATGTTATTTCAGACAGTAAGGGCAGCTATGCCAGACAATATAGCACACAGTTCATGCACATTTTTGTTCATATGTGGCTTACCCTTGTTTGTGTTGGGTATTATATCAGTCCACAAGTGTTCCAGATCTCCTGCATATTTTCCCTTGTATTCTGTAGCTTTGTGAAAAGAAGTGCCTTCTTCTGCAGGACACTCAGACCATACCATATGGATCTGGGTTTGTGGAGGCAATGAGAAATAAGCACCTATTCCAGTCCTTTCTTACTGTTCAGAGATAAACCCACCTATATTTGCTTCCAAATTTTCACACCCATTGCTTCCTTACATAATGTGTTCTTTTTACTTCAGTTTCTAATATCTGAAGCAAGCAAACAATACAAGGAAACAAATGTGTTAGGACATCTTAGTTAGGGCCTGGAGGGATTGCTTAGAGCATTACAGACTGTGCCCTTGCAGAGGATCTGAGTTCAATTCCACTACCCACATGGTAGGTCACAACTATCCACAATTCTAGTTCCATGGAATCTGATGCTTTATTCTAGCCTCTGTGGGCACCAGGCACATGTGCACAGACATTATATATATACATGTAGGTAAAACAATACATATAAAATTAATTAATTAAAAATATTTTAAGTACTTAGCCAATTCCTACAGCCAAGTAATGTTTAAATACTATTTTAAGCACTTGGTTAAATGTGTTTCACCCACAATGTTTCTGTTACTGTGATAGAACTTGAGCTGTGCAACCTCCCCTGCCCTATAAGCGTGTGAGATAAATTTTTAAGTTAGTGGGATTAGTAATATTTACTATTTCAGGTTATTAATTGATGATAAAGGAAGAAATTTAAATAAATATATAAATGTATACATAATGTGTCAGATAGAATATAATGTGTGTTATCTATCTAGTGATGCATTTCTCATCTATAGAAGGAAAAGTAATAGTTAAACTGAGACAAATACAAGGCAAAAGCCTGTTTCTTTACTCCTCAGTCGAGTGCTCTCTTCTATGGACTACACACTGAGATCATGGGAAGGCTGGATATATTGCAAGCTCCTGTTGCAACATAGAACAAAAGAACAAGAGGGCTCTGTTGGTAAGAGCTCTTGGATTTGCAAGCAGTAAACCTAGAACTCATATATTTAGTGCCAAGCTGGGTAAGGGTACACGTGACTGCAATCACAGGACTAGGAGGTGGACATAGCCTTGGGAGGCAGATTCCCTGGAGCCTATTAGGGAGCTGCAGCAAGCTTCAGGTTCAGTGAGAGAATTGTTATCAAAAAAATGCAGTGGAGAGCAGTAGAGGAAGAGAGCTGGTGCTCCCTGACCTTCACGTGTGCACATATGTATATACCATACACACGAAAGGATAATAAATTATTTAAAAAATTGTAAAGGTAATGCAGTAGTTAAAATTGTACACAATTTTTATATTTGTATACATTGGTCCTGTTAGTGTATAATTAAGATATACAGACTAAAGTTATGCCTTGTGAGACAGTGAGGAAAACTACTTCAATTTAATAATCAAATGAAACTCTACTTTTGCTATAGTTTCAGAACATTAATTCCAATTTGAAATATCTACAGGGGAATTTTTACAGATTCCTGTGACCTTCATGCGGTAGTCTCCTAATTATGTACAGAATCTAGTTGCACAAGGTTGTAACAGATACCAAGCTGTGCTTTAAAAAAAAAAAAAAAAGACATCTGCCGGCAGCATTTTCTTAAAAGGACAGGTATGGAAAAGACTAGAGATTGAAAAAAATTATGATAAAGAATAATTGCTAATGAGCAGGCCATTAATATCTAAATACACTGTGAGCATGGGATCTAAATATTCAATGCTTGAGCCTATGGGGGACATTCAGTAAGCATACCATAGTGTTTATCTGTTAGCATGTGGTCCAATATAAGAATATTACTGAAAGTGGGTAGATCCTTGTCCACCGAAGTTGATGGTGAGCTCTGTTCTACCAGAACTTTACTGTCACAGGGACCTTTTAAAAGCCGCCTTCTATAATGTTTTATCACAGCAACAGAAAAGTAATTCACATAGCTACATAATGAGTATGAGGGCATCCTAGGCTACAAGAAGACGGAAGAATAAAAACGGGACAGCAAGATGGCTCAGTGGATAAATGATATTGCATAGCCTGATTACCTAAGCTCAGTCCCAGAAATAAGCATAAAGATGGAAGGAGAGAACAGACTCCACAAAGTTGTCTTCTGACCTCCAGTCATGTACTCTGGCAACCCCTCCCCCCACATACATATACATCATACATACAATTCACAATGATAAAATTTTCAAAAAAACTAATGGAATGTTCTTAATGTAACATGCAATTCATGTATGTGCTATGCATTATACATTGTATTGTAATGTAATGTGTAGTAAATAGCATAATGCTTACATATGGTTAATAGAATTGTCTTTTCACACAATGAACTTTTTGTGATAAAAATATTTACATAGGTTAAAAAACAATATTAGGGGGTTGTTAGATGAAATTCTATAAATATCTAGGAGACCCATTTGATATAGGCTGAAAAGTAACCTTTGTTGTTACAAGTTTTCTATTATGGGTCAAGATTAGTACATCTATGCACAAGTGAGATTAGCTGAATTTGATAGTCAATAGTCTGGGATAATATATCTTTTTCTTGCATTACGGGTGTTCCAGAGTTTCTGTCCCCAGGAAAGTTAGATGAAGGAATCTGTTAGTATATGCCCAAGGCTAGGTTTCACAGGCTCCATGCCAGTTTCAGGATATAGTCTTGTGCTTATTGTGCTTGGGTCAATAAGCACACCATAGTGTTTATCCGTTAGCATGTGGTCCAATATAAGAATATTGTTGAAAGCGAGTAGATCCTTTTTCACTGAAGTTGATGGTGAGCTCTGCTATTCCAGAACTTTACTGTCACAGGGACCTTCATATTCTTTGGGGTGCAGCAAGGCTTATTTCAGTAATATATTCCCCAACCACATCCTCCCACCCCCATTGAAAAATAGGTGTGTGTATGGTGTTAGAGCAGCTGTAAAGTCCCATTTGTTGCAGAAATTAGATCTTTGAGAAGCCTAGTACCACCCTGGGAGTTGGAAGACTCCGGCTTATTTGACCAGCAGCCTAGGTTAACTCAGGTTCTGAAAAGCTTGATCCCAATCCACATATAAAGACATTTACAGGATGTTGAGCTTGTTTGTTTGTTTGTTTGTTTGTTTAACCTTTTCTGTTATTTGTGGGTTAGAATTTTAGCCTACATAACTGGGGACCACAAGTAAGAGTTTTGTCGCAAGCATGTTTACAGAAGTGATACTGAGAATGTTACAACACTACTTTGCAAGTGTCTGTTTCTTAAGAAAAGAGGAAGTTTGGCTGATTCATTAAATAAGCAAGATTACAGAAGCAGAACATAGCACATATTGTTTTAAGCGCAAGTGCAGTAAAAACATAAACTCATTTTTATGCTCCTTATTATAGGTACAGCTCCAACAATGGCTATGCTACCCAAGTCTAGGGTTCCTGGACTTTAAATTTCTCACCCAATTCCCACAGAAATAATACCAATATGAACTTGAGAGTAGTTCATGTGTACCTCAGTCCTATTCCAATTGTCTGAAACTCACATCTGTCTCAGCAGCACACAGAAATCAGACTCATCCAATTGTTATCTGTCTGAACTAGTACAGATCATGTGTCTTAGACCTTGATATTCTTTTCACAGTAAGCATCATGGGACTTTCCTCAGCATCAGGGTTCTCCATGACGAGCCTGAAATGTATTGCAAGTCTCAGGCTTGGACTGATTTTTTTCTCATTACTCATGTCTTCTTTCTCAAAAGTGGATGGCTTAGAATTGTGGGAGAGTGGACGTAGGGAACACTTTTCTTCCTGAATTCAACTATTCTTTTAACTGTTATAGTAAAATAAGCAAAATAGCCTCTCATCTAATTTCTATAGCTCTTGTGAAAGTATTTTGGGGTATAAATAGGTGTTTTACCTGCTGTATCATTGGGAAGAATTTATGGAGGAACGTAGCCAATATTATGTTATATATTCTCTTCTTAATGGAAATACTGCTGATCTGTAACAAATGAAGTAGGGGGCAGAGGGTTCTTTAACTTATTTTGATACAGTTTTGCCTTATCTACCAAAATAGGTATATGCACTTGTGAGTGAGTGTGTGTGTGTGTGTGTGTGTGTGTGTGTGCATGTGTGTGTATTTAATCTTGTTAGAGCATCATTTATTACTCAAGATTATTGGATGACTTATTTTCAGGGATTTTTATACTTCTGCTTTAATATCTATACATGTTATAATTAATTGATCTAGGGGTGTTTTTTAACAATATTTTTTATTTTTTTAAAAAAATGTTTATTTTTATTTCATATACAATGTTGTTTTTCCTGCATGTATATCTATGCGTGTGTGTCAGATCCCCAGAAGTTATAATTTTGAGCTGCCGTGTATGGTTGAAATTGAACCTGTTTCCTTGGAAGAGCAGCTAGTGCTCTCAAACACTGTGCTATCTCACCAGGCTTAGGTGGGTTTGTTTGTTTATTTTAATTTATTTTAATTATTCTTAAAGAGAAGACTTGTTATTTATGTGTTTCTAAACTGTTGGAAATTTGTAAAAAGTGAGAAGGAATATTGATTCAGGATTCTTCATTTTGGGGTGTGAGAGATAAGCATTGTTGACAAATATGAACTATTTCTCAATGCTTAACTAGATATATTCACTAATTATGCTCTAATTGTATTTTGAGAGGAAAGTTTTATTTTTAACAGGAAGAGTGATATGTAGGAGGAGCTAAGAGGGAAGGAGCACAGAGAGGAAGAGATGGAGTAAGGAGAGGAGAAGATGAAGTAGAGGAGAAGCTAGAGAGAGAGAAAGAGAGAGAAAGAGAGGGGGGCATGGAGGCAGATGTTCATGTGTCTCCACCAGTCAAAGATAGTTTATATATTATCTAGGTTGGGTATTGGGTTACACTTCTGATTGAGCATTACTATACATATAAAGTCTTTGATTAACATTTTTAAAAAATTGTATAAAAGTAAAAAGGAAAAGGGGGCATGGGATAGGGATAGGGGTTTTCTAGGGAGGGGAAATGGGGAAAGGGGATGGCATCTGAAATGTAAATAAAATATCCAATAAATACATATATATATATACATATATATACTAGATATATTCACATAATTGTTTCTGTTTAAAGGCAAATGTTTCAGAACCAGTAATCTATGACTGTAAACATAACACATAAACCTACAACTTTGAGGATTAATATAGCAATTTATTTTTTTAAATTTTCCTTGAGTCAGTAATTTATATGATTTAACTGTGTTCTGTAATTTAGAAGATCGTATTTTAATGTTTTTCTTGTTTCTTGAAAGCCTCTTACATCTATATTTCATATCTTGTTTATATCATTTTTCTTCCCATTCTTACCTTCTAATCCTTCCTGGGTCCTTCTGAACACATCTTCTTTGAAACCTTGTCATTTTTTTTTATACTACGCAATTAATGGTGCTCATATGCACACGTGTGTGGGGCCATCCACTGAAGAGTGGTCAATCTAACTTTGGTCACCCCATGATTAAAAAGTGACTTTCATTTCACTAGTAGTCATCAAGTGCCAATAGTGGCCAAGCTAGTATGGGGTCTTGTAGGCCCTCCCCATGGAAACTGAATATTTTAACTGGCTTGGTTTTGATCTTGGGCAACTTCTATGTGTGCATATGTACAAGGTTTTCTTTATTTATTTATTTATTTATTTATTTATTTATTTATTTATTGAAAAGGTTCTTACTATATACTCCTAGTTGACATTATAATTTGCTATGCAAATCAGGCTGGCCTTTTACTCACAGAACACCACCTGCCTCTGCCTAACAGATGCCATAATTTCTTGCTAAATATTTATTTATAAAATACTTTAAATTATGTGTATGAATCAGTGCAGAGATATGTGCACAGGTATATAGGTTCCAAAGTAGGCCATCTGTGTCAGACGCCTCTGGAACTGGAGTTACGGGTGATTGTGATTTATAAGACCAGGATACTGGAAATTGAACTTCATTCCTCTATATCATGTATATTTTAAGCATTCTGCACTCTCTCTCCAGGTTCTGTTAGAATGTCTTCTGTGACTGAAATCAAGTTTCAGCTGGAGATGTTGCTCAAGGTTCAAGTGGATAAGAGCAGCTTCTTGAATTACATCATGCCAGATTTTAATTCCTTATTAGCTATTAGTTACAGACAAAAGTTTCATTTCAAGCTGTCCACTCCATAGTGCAGTTTACAATATAGTAATTGAACTACCTCAGAGCAAACATGTGAATAAAAGGCAAAAATGGATGCAGTGTTTTTTTTTTTTGTCACCTTGTCTCCAAGGCTATCACTTCTACCCTGTTCTGTGCACTGAAAAGAAATCAGTAAACGTAACCGTTTCAAAGACAAAGATGTCAAAATAAGAGTCTCATTTAGCTCTCTATTAGAGGCTGCTAGCTACAAGATAATAGCATGTTTTAATCCACTTCAGAAGTATTTTGAAGTGTCAGTGAGATGACTGTGGGTATAAGAACCTGCCACTAAGCCTGACCAGCTGAGTTCTATTCCTGGAACCTATGTGGTGAATGGAGACAACTCACTCATACAAGTTTTTCTTTGAGCTTCACACTTGCACAAAAGTATGTTTTCTGAGGCAGTATAAAGAGATAGAAAGCAGAAAGCTTAACCTTAAATAGATGGGACTATGATTATTGGTGCACACATGGAGGAACAGCCTCTGTTCCATGTGAAATTGAGAGGTCTACCAAGGAAAAAAGCTGGTTGTGACTATCACATATTCGTAGGGGTGGTCTGTTGGACTTGAACATGAGGACATTTCTGTAGCCACAGCTCATGTTTCCTCCCTTAAATTGTTCAAGAGGAGAGAGACTATATTGGGAGACAAGATGTTCCTATAGACATTTCTTTCTCTGCTGACCAATAAAGCTGAGGTAAATCATTTGTACTATCCATGTGAATTCTGTTTTACCACCAAGTCCCTCTATCATTCCAGTCCCTGATAGGTATAAAAAGAAGTCGGGAGGGGGTAAAAAATAGAGTGTGGTATTAAAAATGTGAAAGAGGGACACTGATTCTTTCTTAACTGCTTCAAGCCGAGAAGGGTTGTTGTCTGAGGGGATTACTTCTATGTTTGTTGATGAGAGAGTCCTTAGGTCATTTAATAGAAGGGGTTTTACTTTATAGACTGCAATGTATCATGGGATTGTTGTCTTGTCTTTGATGTTTGGAAAAAAGTTTTGAAAGATAATTTTTAAAGGCTTATAAACAGATAATTTGGTTACAGAGTGAAACAGAGATTTCCCAAGAAGGTGGAGGGGTCAGAGTTTAGAAGTGAGAAAGTCAGAGTGAGTCAGTGAGAGGAAGTAGATATAGAGTTGATTCAGGTTGACAGTGACTAATCCCACTGCCAGGAGTATTGCACCAAAGTGAACTATCAGAAGTAACAGAGAGCTACAGAGCATCAAAGGAAGTGAACAGGAGAAATTAGAGGATTAATATAAAGAATTGTGTCTGGCCTTTTGTAAAAGAGATGAAGGTCCCCTGTAGCCAGAGTTCCTCTACAGCACCTAAAACATCTTTTTGAAGATGTATCAGAATCAGATGTTTCTTTTGTAGGGAAAGAGCCATTGAGAGAGCTTACAAGGAACATTTTGTTTGGATATAGGTGGAATTTCAGTAAGTAAAACATTTAAAAGATGGAGGGAAAACATAAGTAAGGAAATAGCAAGGAAGAAAGAAGTAATCACCAGGGAGATCCAAACGTGGACCAAAAGAATATACACAGGAGGAGGCTTACGGCTGAATATTTCTCTGTTCCCGTGTCTTTGGGCTTCATCTCAAATCAGTTGGAATTCCCTGGTATGGGAGCAGCACTGTTTGAGGAAGAAGACAAATCTCATGCTTAAGCAGTAGTCAATTCTAGCCTTTTTAAATTTTGTAGTACCACAACAGCAAAATAATTGAGTTGTTTCTGAAAGATGTTAAGCTTGTTTGAAATTCTCTAAGGTTTTTTGAAAGCTGGTGAGAAAGAGAGGTTAATTGATACACAGAAATCTTCAGTCCAGCTTTGTCAGTTCCAAGTCCTAAAAACAATATTTAATTTGATTGAAAAATTTAAATACCATGAAATAAACCAAAATACCACTTATTGGAAATAGTTTATAAACCTTTTAGCTATTCTCAAGCACATGGTGTCTTTTTGCTTGCATGTTTTGATTTTTTTTCCTTCTCCATACCACAGAGAATTTGGAGATACACATGTTTGAAGTGGGGAGGGCAAATTCCATTCTTATAGTCAGTTTTACAGTGAAATAAAACAATATGTGACAATCTTCTAATATTATCCATATCCCCAAAATATTTGAATCTGGAAGACTGAGCCTAGTTACCTATATATCCATAGCGAGTGGCACACAATTTGAAAAGCATAACACGTATTTTTTCTCTTATACGGGCAACAAGTTACCAATAATATAAATGCCTATAACTAAGAGAGTAATAAAACAGAAAACTTTAAAAATACAAGTAAAAATATCCAGGATTTCTGGGGCAGAAAAAAAAAGATCAAGGTATATCATAAGCATAAGGAAAAAAAGTTTCATGAACAGAAAGTTTCCTATCTCAGTTAGAGAAGTAGGCTTGGGAACCTAACAGAAATGACAGACATTTAGGCTATGCAGTGAGTTGCTAGTGGGAGCTGTGTGGCAGGTGCCAAGAGCCATTGAAAAGTTTAAAATTAACAGGTGATCTTGAGATGGTTCTGCCATGGACTGTAAATTTATGATGGTTTTGCTTCTTTAGGCAAGGTCAATAAGATTACATTTTAGGAAAGATTCCTGCTATTAATATGCTTTCCCTGTTGTTACTAAATATGTACCAGAATCACTAATTATTAGCCTATCTCTTTTGAGCAGATTTCTGCAGAGCAAGGATGATGTCTTGTAGTGTTGCTATATAGACAAATAGATGATTCCTTAATTCTTAATGATGAGTCTATAAAAAATTTAAATTATATTAGTAATTATTAAGATCTTATATAATAGGACTGATATTAAGTCCTTTCTTATATCATAACTGCAATGAAAGCTCTGCAAGTCTTCATATGCCAGGAGGTAATTGCTTCTGAGATAGGAAGCAGGCATCTACAACTTAGAGCACATTCAAAAAGGTTGCAAAACAACCAAATTTTATAAAATGGAGCTAAGGCTTTGCTATAGGTACAAGGACAGAAGATAAAATATTGACTGAGTTTATTTATACCAAACTTCAATAACACCTTAGTCACAAAAATTATGGTTTTTAACTTTCAATGAATCTGTAGAGCTATTGACAGTTAATGGGTGTATATCCAGATTATTGTTCTTAATGGATATGCATGTAAACATTCTCTGTTGTAAACTTCTTATCAATTTATGATTTGAATTTATGTTTGAACTTCTAACAAACTTTTGTAAATGAGAAATGCTTGGAAAAAGCATGTGATCTATTCTCCTAGAAAAGGTACAAAATACTAGAAAATATTATATTGCAAAGCACTGGGAGTAAAGGCACTGAGAGTAAAGGCACTGGGAGTAAAGGCACTGGGAGTAAAGGCACTGGGAGTAAGGGCATTGTTGTTGTTTTTGCTGTTACATCAAAGCAGGAGGAGAAAGGAAGAGGAGAAAGGAGAGAGATCTTTTTAGAGAGAACTTTTTTGGAGGAGAACTTTTACAAAATCTTTTTGAAAACTGAAGAACGTAGAAATAAATGCTAAAATCACTTTTCAATTTTCTTTTCTTCTTCTTCTTTTTTTTTTGTTTTGTTTTTCGGGACAGGGTTTCTCTGTATAGTTCTGACTGTCCTGGAACTTACTCTGTAGACCAGGCTGGCCTTGAACTCAGAAATCTGCCTGCCTCTGCCTCCCAAGTGCTGGGATTAAAGGAGTCTGCCACCACTGCCCTGCTTAAATCCTGCAACTTCAATGAGCAGGCTGGGAATTAGAGCCTAGTAGTTCCTGCATAGATAGAACATAGGCTACTTTACTTAATGCTCCTCTGTGTTATTATGAGGTGCTAAATGCCAGACTGCAGGTTCCTGGCCTCCGAGTAACTCAGACAAGCATGTCAGCTACCTCAGCAAAGTGACTTAGACTTGACAGGTAAACATTTTATTATTAAACAGCAACCCTAAATATCTCTCAAGACCAAGTCTTGCCCCCTCAGAAGGTTCTTCCACTTCAGCTATTTGATGTTATTGTGAATTTATAGTCATCCTGCTTTAACCTGTTGTGTAGCTGGAATGATAGATATGTATAATAATTTTATGTATTGCAATAATTAATTAAAGAAATAAGGAGACACAAGTGTTTTCTTTAGATAAGACTTTTCTGAGTCTTGTTTTATTTTTCACATTTAATCACTTAACAGAATTACTTTTCTCAAATTAGGCCTGAATATTGGCCATGATATTATACTCACTTGAGAAATAAAGATTAGAAACTGATAAAATATCAATTAATGACGATTGTGGTTTAATTATCAGGTACCAAATGCACCAAATCTAAGATTTTCTTTCAGCATAACAAAGGGAAATGATCCCTAAACACATACATAGTTTTTCTATCAAGTAAGAAATTGACTTTTTTAAACCAGAAAACTCTAACATCTAAAGCAGCAGTTCTCAACCTGTGGGTCAGGATTCTCTGGGGTTTTAACACCACTTTCCCAGGGGTCGCATGTCAGATATCCTGGACATTAGATATGTACAGTATAATTCACAACGGTAGCAAATTTATACTTATGAAGTAGCAACGAAAATAATTTTATGGTTGGGAGTCACTATAACTTGAAGAACTTTGCTAAAGTGTTCCAGAGTTAAGAAGGTTGAGAACCTAAACTAGAATATATTAACTCACTCTACTTTTAGGAAAAAAAGGAAATGATTTTTTTTAAAGTAGCTGTGTTAGAAAGAGTAATAGAAACATTAAGAAAGAGAATTGTATATTGCAGAATACACAGCCTTGGTGTATCTACTCATCCAGCAAAATGAGCAGACCTATTGAAACCTCCGATGTCTGGGAATTCCATCTGGACGCAGTGAAGACACATTGTCAGAGGCTTATCAATCTACTCTTCCCCCCACCCCTCTTCTAATATCTCAATGCCCATAATCAGCTTGAAGAAGTTAAAGAAGCATCAGTGCCCCTATTTCCTGGGCTTGGGGACTAAGGTGGTTAATTTTGGGCTGTCTTTCTGGGAAAAGTAGTGGTTTTGTTGGAACAGGGAGGATTAGCTAGGATTTATGGCATAGCCATAACCTATTGATAGAAATCTGTATAATTAGTATCAAGATGAAGTTATAATTTCTTAATGGTACAAAATTCACTTGGATTTCAAATTTAAGGTTTTCATTGGTATGAGCTTCTTATTGATATGAAAGTGAAATGAATATTGATACTCTCATGGGCTTTGTGCCTGTATAACACATTTAGAAATACAAGGCTTAGACCCAGTCCTTCTTTAACTTCTTTAACTGATTTGGGATGGTTAGGCTGTGAGTTAAGGGACTATAGCAAATTCATGCCTTTGAGTTTATTGCTAGGGTGTTTTCCATATTTTAGTTAGAAATAACTGAGAGGAGTTAACAGACAACAGTCCAGGTTACCTTACATGGATAGTTGGATTTCAAAACGTCAGAAATCCATAGAATTGA
>JANHMN010000005.1:32740217-32751988 GCA_030674055.1 Rhabdomys pumilio | reverse complement strand
TATATAATTTAATGGCTGACCACTTGATATTGGATAAACAATTAGGAGGATCATTCCAGAAAGATTAATTCTCCTATGTTCAGCAGTCATTAGTTGTCTATACTTCATTGTCTAAATGTCCACTTCACACAATACACCCTTCCACATTACCATGCTTATTGGTGTTTGCCATTGTTCAGGTTATGCTTAGGCAGCAATACTGTTGAACTCTCATGGGTGTAGTTTCTCTTTCTCTGTGATTTCTAGGAAACAAAATCTGATAGTCAACTTTCCTATCTTCCAGTTCTTACAATATTTCTGCTTACTCTTGCAAAATGTTCCCTGAGCCTTAAGTGCATAAGTTGTACTATAAGTTGACCTTCTGGGATTAGAAACCCAAAAGATCAGTTAATACCTGTATTTAACTAGTTGTGGTTTTCTGTGAAGGTCTCCATCTGCTACAAAGAGAAGCTTTGATGAGAGGCCAGAAATATACTTATCTGTGGGTACAATGATATGTATTCAGAGTTCAATTAAAAAGTATGCTGATCTGGTAAATTGGACATATGGGGTACTTCTCTAAGATCCACTATTTCAGTAGTCCTGGGTAATTGGCTAAGTTTCTATTTTTAAGCATAATGTCACTCCTGTTGAGTGAAACTCTAGTTCAGTTAACATCTGTTGGTTATCTCCAAGATATGACTGCCAGTATTGTATCCTTGGGGATTACTTTTTTTGTTATAGTTTCGTTTGTTTTATTTATTTTTTATTGGATATTTTCTTTATTTACATGTCAAATGTTATCCCCCTTCATGGTTTCCCCTACTCAACCTCCTATCACATCCCCCTCCCCCTAACTCTATGAGGGTGTTCCCCCACCCATCCACCTACCCACTCCCACCTCCCTGCCCTAGCACTCCCTTTCACTGGACACAGGGCCTTTTCTCCCATTGAGGCCCATCAACACCATCCTCTGCTACATATGTGGCTGGAGCCTTATCACACTGCTAATTCTTTTGGCTTGTAAGTGTCACAGCTGGGTAAGACTATTGATTGATTTAATCACTTAGTAGCTTTTATAGCAACTTATGGTATGAATGTCATACCTCAGAAACAAGGCTTTTCATTCAGAACCAGCTTGAATATTCTCCTTCACATGTCCCAGATGTTTTTTTTTTTCAGCAGTAGAGATTCATCTTCAACCTCTGAGAGGCAACCAAAAACAACAGTAGTAATGTCTACTGACTTGAAAATATCTTGAATTACCCTAATCAACAACTGGAAAGGAGGTATATCATGCCTGGTATTGGGAGTTTTGTTAGTCTACGGTTCTTATAAGAAGCATTGTCAGCCTAAGTGGCATAATATCATTTAAGATATATATTAATTTTAAGTAAATACCAAATAATAGGGTTCCTAAGGATTTTGAAAATATCTGTAGTGTTATTTGTCCCTCATTTTTCTCTTTCTTTCTGTATCAGCCTTTGCTTTAAGATTTCTACTGCTATGCTAAAACACCATGACCAAAAGAACCTCGGGTACAAAAGGATTTTGCTTTAGCCTACACCACTATTCCACAGTCCATCACTGAAGACAATGAGAGCGGGAAGTAAAAAGAAGAAATTTGAAGAAGAAACTGAAGCAGAAACCATGGAGAAACAGTGTTAGGACATTGGCTCCAATGGGTTCTTCAGTGTAGACAGTATATTTTTCTATACTCCAGAAAAACATTTCCAGGGTTTTCACTAGTCAAAATGGGTTGGTCACTTGCATATCAATCATTAATTAATAAAATGTTCTACAAGCTTACCTACAACCCAATCTTTTGGAGGTATTTTCTCAATTGAGATTCCTTTACGAAATAATTCTAGCTTATGTCAAATTGACAAACTACCAATCAGGACAATGACCACTTTTCAACTTGAAACACAAACACGTCATTATTCAATTCTAACCTTTTCTTTTCATTTCCAAGATATCATATTAATGTCACAGAACAAATAAAGTATTACTTTAAAGTCCTAACAGTTTAAAATTTCAACACTTTAAAATTTCATTGTCTTTAAACATGTCCAAAACATCTCTCAAATTTCAGGGCCACTCTAAATATTCAAAGTCTCTATAAAATTTCATAATTTCTCTAAAATTCTCGAATCCCCTAACTGTTGGCTCCTTCAAAAAAAATTATACATTAGTTGTTTCAAAAGGTAAGAGCTAGGTCAAAGTAACAAATAAATAACAAATGAACAAACAAACAAAACAAACAAACAAAAATATTGACCAGTAGTGTAAAACAGTGTCAGACATCTGGAATTTATTCTCAATGTTCTGGGCTACTAAGGGACTAGGCAGTTCCACTTATTTTTCTGTGTCTTCCCCAGTGCAGGTAGCTTGACTTGTAGAATCAGACTGCCTCCATCCTACACTTGCTGTTGTATTTGGTGACTACACCACAGTACTGTCATCTCGCAAATACTGAAGTTTCTGCTGTGACTAGACTACATATTCATCGATAGCTTCACTTTGTTGCTCTTCAGGTACTCTAAGCCTGCCATATGGTGCCAAGCCTCAGCTTCTCTGCATGATCTCTTCAACCCTGTGACTCCACTGTAACTGAAACTGCATTCTCACCAATTCTCACCAGGCTTCTTCTGGCCTCCTGCAGTTCTGAGTCTCAGTTTGCTCTCCAGAACTGATATATACCTGCAAACTAATGTAACATGGGAAAGAAACTTACATTTTACCAAGTTTAGCAGCAAGCAGAATTTACAGCATTGACTGTATATGAACGATAGCTTCTATATGCTGGCTATAAGAAAATGCTTCTCTGAAGATGTTGTCACAATTATGCTGATCTCTTAATTGTATCTGACTCTTTAGCCACAGATATATAATATTTTTTTCAGCAAGTAAAGGTTTTACTTTAGTTATTCTTGTCTCTTATTAAGCACAATCAATTATTCTTCAGCCTCTGTTGGTGAGAACCACAGAATCTTAAATCAAAATATTTGAATTATCCACAATAGCGTCTTTAGGGACTCCAATACTTCCTTCTGAAATATCACAAAGCATCTGCATTACTCTGAGTATTATCTTCTAAGTTCCCAAAACAACTCATTAAACTCAAACATTGTTAGAATTTTCTAACCCAAAGTTCAAAACTTCTTTAACTATTCTACCAAATCAACAAGTAACTTCTGTCACATGTTTCTCAGCACTTCATGGTACCTCAACAGATATAAAAAGATTGAAATAATTCCTTGTACCCTATCAGACCACCATGGACTAAGACTCGTCTTTGACATAGACAAAAATAACGGAAAGCCCACATACATGTGGAAAATGAACAATGCTCTACTCAGTGATAAGTTGGTGAAGGAAGAAATAAAGAAAGAAATCAAAGACTCTTTAGAATTTAATGAAAATGAGGACACATCATATCAAAACTTGTGGGACTGAATGAAAGCGGTACTAAGAGAAAAACTCATAGCTATAAGTACACACAAAAAGAAACTGGAAAGAGCATACACTAACAACTTGACAGCACACATGAAAGCATTAGAACAAAAAGAAGCTAATATACCCAAGAGGAGTAGATGGCAGGAAATAATCAAACTCAGGGCTGAAATCAACCAAGTTGAAACAGAAAGAACTATACAAAGAATCAATAAAACCATGAGCTGGTTCTTTGAGAAAATCAACAAAATAGACAAACCCTTAGCCAGACTAACCAAAGGGCACAGAGACAGTACTCAAATTAATAAAATCAGAACTTAAAAGGGAGCCATAACAACAGAAACAGAGGAAATTAAAAAAAAATCATCAGACCCTACTACAAAGGTCTATACGCAACAAAATCAGGAAAATCTGGATGAAATGGGCAATTTTCTAGATAGATACCAAGTACCAAAGTTAAACGAGGAGCAGATAAACCATCTAAACAGTCCCATAACCCCTAAAGAAATAGAAGCAGTCATTAAAAATCTCCCCACCAAAAAAAGTCTGGGGCCAGATGGTTTTAGTGCAGAATTCTATCAGACCTTCCAGGAAGACCTAATTCCAATTCTCTTCAAACTATTTTACAGAATAGAAACAGAAGGAACACTACCCAATTCATTCTATGAAGCTACAATTATGCTCATACCTAAGCCTCACAAAGACCCAACAAAGAAAGAGAACTATAGACCAATCTCTCTTATGAATATTGGTGTAAAAATACTCAATAAAATTCTGGCAAACTGAATCCAAGAACACATCAAAACAATCATCCATCATGACCAAGTAGGCTTTATCCCAGGAATGCAGGGATGGTTCAATATTCGGAAATCCATCAATGTAATCCACTACATAAATAAACTCAAAGAAAAAAAAGCACATGACCATCTCACTAGATGCTGAGAAAGCATTTGACAAAATTCAATATCCCTTAATGTTAAAAGTCTTGGAAAGAACAGGAATTCAATGTCCATACCTAAACATAGTAAAAGCAATATACAGTAAGCCAGTAGCCAACATCAAACTAAATGGAGAGAAACTGGAAGCAATCCCACTAAGATCAGGGACTAGACAAGGCTGCCCACTCTCACCCTACCTACTCAATATAGTACTGGAAGTCCTAGCTAGAGCGATTAGACACCAAAAGTGAAGTCAAAGGGATACAAATGACAAAGTAAGAAGTCAAATTTTCACTATTTGTAGATGATACGATAGTATACTTAAGTGACCCTAAAATCTCCATCAGAGAACTCCTAAACCTGATAAACAACTTCAGTAAAGTGGCTGGATATAAAATCAACTCAAAGAGTTGAGATTCTGAAAAACATCAACAGAAGTTGCCTGGCCACTGTTGTGTATTGCTAGAAATGTATCTGAGATAAGATGGTGCCCAGGCAAAAGCTTGTTTGTATGAAAGAGTAATTACAAGAAAGGGAGATATGCACAGAATCCTACATGTTAGCCTCTGATAAGGCAAATAAATTAGATAAACAGGAGGATGGAATAGAGGTATTAGCTTGCTGTTTGTTACAGCTTAAAACCTGAAATATACAGAGTGCAACTTAGATTTATGAAAGGCCATTCATAGGATCCAAGAACTTAAAACCTAGGAGAAGAATCAGAGTGAGAAGGCAGACAGGGTGGATGTGATAGAAGATATCCCTCTGGTCTGACTGGTAGTAGTATTTGTATTAGTATTGGTATTGGTGGTGGTAGTAGTAGTAGAAGTAATAAAATAATAATAATAAAAAGAAAGCCCCCATTCTTACAGAACCCAGAGGAAGCGGGTATCCCAGGAGCTCTAACCCTGGCAGTATCTTAAGTAAGGAGACAGCAATACCCGCTCCAAACAGGGAGTAACTGGGACCAACTAGAACCCAGGAATTCACTCCTGGCGTGGAGCACTGGTTCATTCCTGTCTGCGACTAAGCACTGAGCAGATCTTGAGCCCCATGTCTAACCCCAGTAGTAACACTCACCCAACACAGTTCTGATACAACCAAGATAATAAGAAAGACAGGCTCCAGTTTGAGACATGGCAGGTAGCACTAAGGAGATCCAGATGGCAAAAGGCAAGCTCAAGAACATAAGTATCAGCAACCCAGGGTACTTGGCATCATTAGAACCTAATTTTCCCACACAGGAACGTCCTGAATTCCCCATATCACCAAGAAAGCAAGATTCAGATTTAAAATCACTTCTAATGATGATGATAGAGGACATTAAGAAGGACATAAATAACACTCTCAAAGAATTTGAGGACAACACAGGTAAACAGGTAGAAGCCCTTAAGGAGGAAGCACAAAAGTCTTTTAAAGAATTACAAGAGAACACAACCAAACATGAGAAGGAATTGAAGAAAACCATCCAGGACATAAAATTGGAAGTAGAAACAAGAAATCACAAAGGGAGACTACCTTGGAGATGAAAAACCAAGGAAAGAAATCAAGAGTCATAGATACAACCATCACCAACAGAATATGAAAGATAGAAGAGAGAATCTTGGGTGCAGAAGATACCATAGAAAATATTGACACAACTGTCAAAGAAAACACAAAATGCAGAAAGTTCTTAATCCAAAACATCCAGGAAATCCGGGACACAATGAGAAGACCAAACCTAAGGATAATAGGTATAGATGAGAGTGAAGATTCCCAACTTAAAGGGCGAATAAATATCTTCAACAAAATTATAGATGAAAACTTCCCTAATCTAATGAACGAGTTGCCCATAAATATACAAGAAGCTTATATAACACCAAATAGACTAGACCAGAAAAGAAATACTTCCCGTCACAAAATAATTGAAACATCAAGTGCACAAAACAAAGAAAGAATATTAAATGCAATAAGTGACAAAGGCCAAGTAACATATAAAGGCAAACCTATCAGAATTACACCAGACTTCTCACCACAGACTATAAAAGCTAGAAGATGCTGGACAGATGTCATACAGACCCTAAGAGAACAAAAATGCCAGCCCAGGCTACTATACCCAGCAAAACTCTCAATTACCATAGATGGAGAAACCAAGATATTCCATGACAAAACCAAATTACACAATATCTTTCCATAAACTCAGCATTACAAAGGATAATAGCAGGAAAGCTCCAATACAAGGAGGGAAATTATACCCAAGAAAGTAATCCTTTTCTAACAAATCCAAAAGAAGATAGCCACACAAAGATAATTCCACCTCTAATAACAAAAATAACAGGAAGCAACAATCACTGTTCTGTAATATCTCTTAACATGATTGTACGCAATTCCTCAATTAAAAGACATAGACTAATTGACTGGATAAGTATACAGGACCCAGCATTTTGCTGCATACAGGAAATCCACCTAAGTGACAAATACAAACTTTACATTAGAGTAAAAGGCTAGAAAACAATTTTTCAAGCAAATGGTCCTAAGTAACAAGCTGGAGTAGCCATTCTAAAATCTCCAGCCTGAGAACACAAAGGGAGGGACTCATGACTCTGCCTGTATAGGTAGTTGAGGGTGGCCTTGTCAGGCATCAGCATAAGTGGAGGGCCTTGGTGCCTGAAAACTTGAATGCCCTAGTGTTGGGGAATTTCGAGAGCAGGGAGGTAGGAATGGGAAGATGGTGGGAGCACACCCTCATAGTAATTGGAGGAGGGGGGATGGGGTAAGGGGTTAGGCATCAGTGTAAGTGGAGCGCCTTGGTGCCCGAAAGCTTGGATGCCCTAGTGTTGGGGAATTTGAGAGCAGGGAGGTGGGAATAATGGAATGGTGGGAGCACACCCTTATAGAAACTTCCAGAATTATACGGGTTAGACATGACAGAAGCAGGCTGCCAGAAGACTAGATTCCAGATTTCAAACAAAAAATTATCATGATAGTAAAATTTATTTTGAAAATTGTATATTGCAGAATACACAGTCTTGGTGTATCTACTCATCAAGTCAGCTGAGCAGACCAGCTCGAACCTCTGATGTCCTGGAATTCCAGCTGGATGCAGTGAAGACACAGTATCAAAGGCTTATCAATTTACTCTTCCTCCTGCTCCTCTTCTAATATCTCAACACCCATTATCAGCTTGAAGAAGTTAATGGAGAGTTGGCAACTCTATTCCCTGGGTTTGGGGACTGAGGTGGTTAATATTGGGCTGTCTTTCTAGGGAAAAGTAGTGGTTTTGTTGGAACAGGGAGGATTAATAGGATAACCTATTGGTAGAAATATGTATAATTGTTATTAAGAGGAAGTTATAATTTCTTAAATGGTGCAAAATTTACTTTGATTTCATATTTAAGGTTTTCATTGGTATGAACTTCTTATTAATATAAAAGTAAAATTAATATTGTCATTCTCGTAGGCATTGTGCCTATATAACACATTTAGGAATACAAAGCTTAGCACAGTCCTTCTTTAACTTTTTTAACTGACTTGGGATGATTAGCCTGTGAGTTAAGGGACTATAGCAAATTCATGACTTTGAGTTTATTGCTAGGGAGGTTTCCATATTTTATTTAGAAATAGCTGAGAGGAGTTAACTGACAACAGTCCAGATTGCCTTACATGGATAGTTGGTTTTCAAATCATCAGAAGTCTACAGAATTGACTTTAAAAATATTTCTGTATTAATGTTCATTTTGATTAGAGACATGTCTGCTCCTGACAGCTTCCTGTCTTGGATTCTAAGAAGAAATCAAGCATTTTTGGAGTTACTCCAGTTGTGGTAAGACAGCCACTAGGCAAGAATTGTCTCTTGCCACTACAGAAAACTTACTGTCCAGAAAAGGATACACTTGCAGAATAGTCAAATGATTATATCTGCCAATACAGAGTAATCAGCCCTTAATAATTCTGCATCACTAGGTCTGTCAAATGATCCTGGGCCAGAAGGCTGGAGATCAAACGATCCAAAGTTTTGTAGTATAGGGACTGTCCAGGTATTAAGTGGTTTCTATAAACTGGCTAAGTTTTAGAAACTATGCTTCGTGCTTCCCATAATTTCAATTAACTCAGTCATTGTGGATTTCTGATGAGGTTTAAGACATATAGTCTCATAAACAATCTTGGCTACTTACTTTAAGAGAAAAGATGTAAGAGGATGGTTTTCAGCTGACATTCCTTCTAAAGCCAAAGAAAAGAAAGAAAGGAAAGAAGAAAAAAAGAAAGAAAGAAAGAAAGAAAGAAAGAAAGAAAGAAAGAAAAGAAAAGAAAAGAAAAGAAAAGGAAAGAAAAGGAAAGGAAAGAAAAGAAAGACAGATTCAGAACTAAGTCTTTTAGTTAGGAGAGATGACAGAGGTTCTGGTTAGTCCACAAAATGATGGACTGGGTATTAGGTCTTGTACCTTACTGACACAATTTGGTATATTTATGCTCTAATTGTATTTTGAGAGAAAAGTTTTATTTTAACAGGAAGGGTGATATGTAGGAGGAGCTAAAGTAAGAGAAGTAAGGAGAGGAAGAGTAGGAGTAAGGAGAGGAGGAGGAAAAGGAGAGGAGGAGCTAGGTCTCGAGGGGAGGCGGGAACATGGAGGTGGATGTTCGAGTGTCTCCGCCAGTCAAAGATAGTTGATATATATAGGTTGGGTATTGGGTTACACTTCTGATTGTATGGGCACCTTGTTATTGAGCATTACCAAACTTATAAAGCCTTTGATTAACATTTAAAAAATATATAAAATCAAAAAGAAGAATGTGGAATGGGATAGAGATTTTCTAGGGAGAAAAAATAGGAAAAGGGGATGACATCTGAAATGTAAATAAAACATTCAAGAAAAAAGAAAAAAATAATAAAAAGGAAAATCTGTGATTCAGCATGTAGATAGGGACGTTACCAATGCAAGACATCATGAGAATCAAGAAACACTCAGTATTTGAACTGCTGGACATGTGGAGGGACTAGTCTGGAAGAAGAAATGCAATAGCTTGTCACAACCTGACTTGTAAGGCTGTGAGACATGAGAGTAAAAGAGATTACTCTGAAAACTGTGGGAACAGAAAAACAAGAGCAATATAGCTACCCAAACCTCTTTAAAACAAAGGCTACACAGCCTGAAAAAGTATAAGAAAACCATTTCCTCCATGATGGACTGGATTTTCAGAGTGATTAGGAACAATCTCTGACTGGTGGCTTCATGGATAATAGGGCCTGGACAACTATAGAGGAGGGACTCTACGGAAGGGTAGTAAAGAAATTCTGTATGAAGAAAGCAATATAGGAAGCCCAGTTCACTGAACCTGATAGTACTCTCTTCATCAGAGACTTACGGGACACCCTGACCTTACAAACTGTCTCCTCACCCATGTCAGTTAGAGATTTCTATTCATTTTCATGGCCATATATTCCTACACAAAATACACTTAGTTTAAGGTAATTCTCTTCAGTAGACTTACATAGGGTGGGAAGAACATCTTGAAGCTATAGTTCTGGTAAAATAATTTCTGAAGGAAGCACTAATGTCTGTGAGGTAAGCACATAAAACTGGTCAATATGCTTTTTAAATGTAGTCATGTGAAATAGAGAAAAAAGTTTTTTAAAAAGGGTGTATAAGAGATTGAACTCTTGGAAGTGTAGAGGAAAAACAAAAAGCTTCACAAAGAAGTTGTGAATACAAGACAGCATTTAACTAGGTTGCTGAGGCACACTAGATGGTAATGTAAGAAATCTGAGTGGACAGTCATTAGGGCTATTGAGGAGGGACTGCTACACAGTGAATTAATTTAACTTTCAAGACAGAATATGAGTGGTTTGAGTACACTGTAATATAAATAGATAGCATTCTGCTTACTAACTGGTATTATTATCTGTGGTCTAGCCTAGAGTATTATTATCTGCAGTGTGAGATAGTGGGATCTAGAGGCCCCCATTTGTGAGAAATATTTGTTTGAAAAGGGTGAGTTTCATCGTCTGCAGTTTTCTTGCAGGACAACCATGAATGGGCAGTGTGCAGTTCTAGGAGGTTAGCCGAAACCACTATGCAAATCAATTCTGGCTGCGTGGTGTCTGTTGTGCAAACAAGGGCCATGCAAATTAAGGGTATTTGTTGATACAGGGTGTAAACTATATGGTGTCAGGTTGGTGCATTCTGGAACAGGTGGTTTGGAATTCTTGAGGAGAGTCAGTAAAATTCCCTAAAGGTGATCAGTTCCATTTTTTTGGTTTCTTATTAATGACATTTCCTCCACAGGCAGAAAAACCCCAAACTCTGGAATAATGGCAATAAAGTTGAAAGAATAATGGTAAAGAGTGCCTGGCTCATTTGTTTCTTTCTTGCTCTCCCTACTTCATGAATCTTCCTAACCAAAGTAGACCTATACATTGTTTCTCCTGCAGCCACAGTGGATAATTATTATGCATTATTTCATTATGATTGGTATTATTTTTTCTTAGTTTGTTACATTGAGAACTAGTTTTTCATTGTGTTTTCAACAGATCTCTCCAACAACAAATAACACATGAATATTGTAACAAGAGACGTGTTATTAAGGTAATGTGATGAGCATAGTTACAAAGTAGAAAGATCCAGAAGTCTGACTGGAACATACGATTGATCTGATCTAATGATAATAGAAAAATAAACTAGTAATTGGTTCTGCTACAATAACCAAATCTTCACAAAAATTGCCTTTCTATCTTACCAACCACTCTTCTACATGGGCATTATTATCGCTAATTTGCAGGCCTTCAAATCAAGGCTAAAGCAATTAAATGTGGTGATACTTTAAGTCATCAAGAGACACATTATGTATGATAGGCACTGGTCTACATCCTTCCAAAGACATGCAAGAACATTTTGTTACATAAATCTATGCTCTGATTGGATAAGATCAACTTCAAGTGAAACTATAAAAATAAATTTAAAGTGTCATAATGATGGTTTTAAGGTAAGTAAAAGAATATAATTGATAATTACTGAAGGTGATGTAGAGGACTACCTTTCTCAATTATAGCACCACCTTTTCAATAATACTCTGATCTTGTGTTACTCAGTGATTAGAAGTAATCTTATATCTCACAGAATGATGTGTAGTGGTAATGTAGCATATTATTAAACAGCTGTATTGGTTAAGAAAGAAGAATTGTTGTCCTAATCTCTGGCCAACAGTTACATAGCAACAGCCAGGTAGGTTTGACTTGCTATAAATGAGACTGTTTGGCCTCTCCTTCTCTCTCTGATTCTCTGACTCTCCTTTGTCTCTGACCCCTTTCTCACTTTCTCCCCTTTCCCTGTCCCCCCTCTCTCCATGTATTCCTGCTGGCCTCATCCCTTCTACCTCTATCTATCTATCTATCTATCTATCTATCTATCTATCTATCTATCT
>JANHMN010000005.1:32704325-32734368 GCA_030674055.1 Rhabdomys pumilio | reverse complement strand
CAATATTGCTGGTAGTAATTTTCTGAATATAATGAACAGACATTTTAAATACATTGTCATTGTTCATTTTTTCCTTTTTATTAAACATGGATGTTGTTCTCATACAATATAATCTGAATATGGTTTCCCCTTTCTTTATTCTTCCCAGTTCCTTCTTCCCTCTTCTCCCATCAAGATCTACTTCTTTTCTATCTCTCACTAGAAAATAGCAGGCTTCTAGCATAGAACAACAAACTGTAGCAAAATAAAAATATAAACCCATCATACAAATGTTAGACAAGAAAGTCAATGGAAAAAGAAAAGAGAACCAAGAGAAAGCACAAGAATCAAAGATCAGATAACTCACATATTCAGGAGACCCATAAACATACAAAACTGAAAGCTCTAGTACATTTACCTGATACAGACTCATTTAGGCCCCATGTGTGTTTCTTTAGTCTATGTGAGTTCATAAGAGCCTTGTTCAGGTGTTTTAGAGGACCTTGTTCTCCTGCTGTCCTCCTTTCACTCTGACACCCCAGCACTTTGGCATCCTTTTTCCACATAGTTACCTGAGCTCTGAAGGGAGAAATTTGATGAAACCAGCAAATCATCTTCCAAGGGAACTCTCTCTCTCTCTCTCTCTCTCTCTCTCTCTCTCTCTCTCTCTCTCAGAAATGTCTGGCTGTGGATTTCTGTATTTGTTTCTTGTTCCAATATGCTATAGGAGGAAGCCTTTCTGATGATGGCTGAATGCAGCACCGATCTATGAGTATAGCAACCGATCTATGAGTGTAGCACAATGTCACTAAGAGCATTTTATTTTATTCTATTTGTTTATTTGCCTCTTTCTTTCCTTCCTTCCTTCCTTCCTTCCTTCCTTCCTTCCTCCCTCCCTCCCTCCCTCCCTTCCTTCCTTCCTTCCTTCCTTCCTTCCTTCCTTCCTTCCTGTCTGTCTTTTTTTCATTCTGTCTGTCTTTCTTTCTGTTTATGACAGTAGTATTTGGCTTACCCTGGGTCTCTTGGCTATCTAGTCTCAGGTACTTGGTCACCAACCAGTGTCAGGCACAGCTCTCATCTCATGGAGTAGGCCTTAAGTCAAATCAGTTATTGGTTAGTTACTCCCACAAGAGTTGTGCAATCATTGCACTAGCTTATCTTGTGGGATGGACAGATTAGAAGTCAAACCTTTTGTGGTTTGGTTAGTTTTTATTTTTCTCTCTTGATATTCTTCAGAGTACCGTTCTGTGTCAAAGTAATTAGAAAATGGGAATGAAGATCCATGTAGGCACCAGCTTGACCTCCCTATGTTCAGTGAGTTGAGTGGATGCTGTCTTCTGCAATGGGGCTTTACTCTCAGTTTGTGGAGAGCAATGTATTATCTAAACAACAGCCTGAACTATTTCGGGGATTCAACTGAATGAAACTCAGTCTCAGAACTGAAACCTTTATTTGGTAACAAGAGATGGACAGTTCAGTTTCCCTCTCCACTTTTTGGAAACTTCATTATGATTCCCTTTATATATTATAGGAAGTTTTCACTGTACTAGGTTTCCATACCAACCTTTAAATGCCCTTTAATTCTAGCTGTCTCTTCCCTCATTTCCTCCCTCAATCCTAACTCCTCTTGACCTTCTCACCTATCCTTCTGTTATTGATACCCCCAGCTCCAGTCCACCCATAAAATTTATTCTTATTTCCCCTTCCCAAGAAGATCTATGTGTTCACCCTACTTCATTCCTCTATGCCTAACCAATCTAGTACTTCAGATTGTAAGTTAGATATCATTTATTTAACAAATAATATGCACATATAAGTGATTACATGTCATATTTATCTTTCTGTCTCTGACTTACCTCAGTTGCAATGATTTTTTTTCTAGTTCCATCCATTTGACTACAGATATATGATGTAATTTTTTTAACAGCTGAGTATTATTCCACTGCATAAATGTACCACACTTTCTTACTCTATCCTTTTACTGAAGGACATCAATGTTGTTTCCAGTGTCTGGCTATTATGAATAAATTACCACGGTTAATCAAGTCTCTGTGGTAGTAAGAAGTATTCTTTGAGTATATGCCCAAGAGTGTATGTATAGCTGGATCTTGAGGTGCATTGATCCTGATCTTTCTGTAGTGGCTATACAAGTTTGCACTCACACCAACAGTGGAGGAGTGTTTCCCTTGCTACACATTCACACCAGCATGACCTGTCAGTTGCTTATTGATTTTGGTCATTCTGACAGGTATGCAATGGAATCTCACACTAGTTTTGATATGCATTTCTCTGATCACTGAGGATATTGAATATTTCATTAAGTCTTCCTGAGCCATTTGAGTTTACTCTATTGAGAATTATATATTTAGATATGTACCCTATTTTAATTGGTTTACTTTTTCATATCAAGTTTTCTGAGTTCTTTATGTATTTTTAATATTATTCCTCTGTTTGATATGGAATTAGTAAAAATATTTCCCATTCTATAGGATGCCAACTTTTTGAATTATTGCATTCTTTGCTGTGTAGAAGCATTTCAGTTTCTTAAGGTCACATGTTGAAGATCCCTGAAAGTCTCATGGCCAAGGGGAAGACATTCTATATAAGGTAAAAAATGGAATTCAGTCAGCACCAATTTTTCAGGCACTCAGTAAAAACTTCCAAAGTCTAACACAGTTAATACAGTTAATTATAAATTGACCTTTACAATAAGAATGAGTTCTACTGGCTGATTAACAGAGTCCATGGCAAGGGCCAGCTCAAGGAAGGTTTGTGATAATCATGAGAATAGATTCTATTCTTGAAGGATCCAAAGTGCACAAGACCTCATTTATAAGGACCTGTCCTATTCACTAAGAGACTAAGCTCAGGATAAGGGATTAAACTGTGCTGTGAATACTGAGGATTCAGGAAGGCTGGCTTCAGAGAATCCTCACCAGGATCACCAGGTTGTCAAACAACATTCACTCCAGTCTTCTGGATGACCAGGCTTCAGTCATTTTCTTCTGTTGAGGACATGTTTGACAAGCTTAGTTACTCCAATGCTTTCTTTAAGCTGAGCTTCCTACATTCCCGTCCATTAATTGTTGATCTTAGTGCCTGTGTTAACTGTTCTCTACTCATAAAGTGTTCTCCTGTACCACTGAGTTCAAGGCTACTCCCCCACTTCTACCAGTGTATATGTCTTTATGTTGAGGTCTTTGATGCATTAGGAGTTGAGTTTTATGCACAGTGATAGGTAGCTGCATGTATACCTCTATATGCAGCTATCCAATTTGGCAAGCACCATTTGTTGAAGATATTCTCTCTCATCCAGTATGCATTCGTGGCTTCTTTATTAAACAAACAAACAAACAAATAAGCACCTTATATCCATAGGAGTGTGGATTTATATCTGAGTCTTTAATTCTACTTCATTGATTGATTACTCTACTAATATCTTGCTATTTTTATTACTACAGCTTTATAGAATGACTTGTGATCAAGATTTGAGAGACCTCCCATAATTCTCTTATTGGTCAGGATTGTATTAACTAACTTACTTTTGTTGTCTTTCCATACAGAGTTGAGAATTATTCTTTCAAGGTCTGTAAAGTATTGTTTGTGTTGGAATTTTGATGAGAGCCGCATTGAATCTCTAGATTGCTTTTGTAAGATGATCATTTTTACTATGTTAATCCTACTGATACATGAGCATGGGAGATCTTTTCATCTTCTGAGATCTTCTTCAGTTTTTTTTCTTCAGAGACTTGAAGTTCTTATCATAAAGGTCTTTCATTAGCTGGATTAGAGTAACCACAAGATATTTTTTGAGGGGGAGGGAGGGGATAAAGGATCACACCATTCAGTATAAATTTAATCAAGAGTTGATTTTCAAATCTCTTCCACATCCAGCAATTACACAGAACCCTGCTTCATACAAAGAACCCTGGTCCATACACAGAACCCTGGAAGCAGCCAATTTTGTCAGCCCATGCCTGTCTGACATTGTTACCCACCTCCTCATTAAACCATCATGATAAGTGCTGATTTTCCCTTATTGATATTAATAATTCTTTTTTTATTTTGCTATTTAGACTGTCAGGGAAACAGTTCTTACTGACTTCATAAGCTATATGTTGTCGTACTCTTCCCCATAAGGTTTTATATTCTTTTTATTCGTATTGCTTGTCATAGCTTAAGCACAAATCAGCTATGCTATAGATGGTAAACAAGGTATTTAGTTCTGAAATGGCAGCTGGATAACTGGTTGCCAAGGTTGTATTCCTGCTTACAGAATTCTGAACAAAACAAAAATAGAATATTTTAAATTACTGATTAATGATTAATTAACAATCTATCAGATTATTATTTTTTAAGTTTAAGAATCTTTTTTATTTTTCTTCTTTTTTATTGGATATTTTATTTACATTTCAGATGCCATCCTCTTTCCCCAATTCCCCTGCCTAGATAACCCCTATCCCATTGCACCCTTTTCCTTTTTGCTTTTATAAAATTTTTTTAAATGCTAATCAAAGACTTTATAAGTTTGGTGATGCTCAATCATAAGTGTAACACAATACCCAACCTAGATATATCAACTATCTTTGACTGGTGGAGACACGTGAACATCTGCCTCCATGTCCCCCTCTCTCTTTCTCTTTCTCTCTCTCATCACCTAGCTCCTCCTCTCCTTCTTCTCCTCCTCTCCTTACTCCTTCTCTTCCCCTCACCTTAGCTCCTCCTACATAACACTCTTCCTGTTAAAATAAAACTTTTCTCTCAAAACACAATTAGAGCATAATTATAACAATTTGTACCAGTGAGGTACAAGATAGTCCTAATACCCGGCCCATCATTTTGTTGACTAACCAGAACCTCTGTCATCTCTCCTAACTAAAAGACTTAGTTCTGAACCTGGCTTTTTGCTTGGCTTTAGAATGAGTGTCAGCTGAAAAACCATCCACTCAAATCTTTTCTCTCAAAGTAAATAGCCAGGATTGGCTATGAGACTATAAGTTTTCAACCTTGTCAGAAATCCAGACTGACTGAGGTAACTGAAATTATGGGAAGCACAAAGCATAGCTTCTAAATCTTAGCCAATTTATAGAGACCACTGAACACCTGGACAGTCCCTATACTACAAAATGTTGGAGCATCTGATCTTCAGCCTTCTGGCCCAGGATCATCTGACAGACCTTAGTGATGCAGAATTATTAAGGGCTGATTACTCTGTCTTGGCAGATATAATCAGTCAACTATTCTGCAAGTGTGTCCTTTTCTGGACAGTGATTTGTCTGTAGATGAAAAGAGGCAATTCTTGTCTAGTGGCTTTCTCACCACAACTGGAGTAACTCCAAAGATGCTCAATTTCTTCTTAGAATCCAAGACGGGAAGCTGTCAAAAGCAGACAGGTCTCTAATCAAAATGAATGTTACTACAGGAATGTTTATAACGTCAATTCTGTTGACTTCTGACATTTTGAAAACCAACTATCCATGTAAGGTAACCTGAACTGTTGTCTGTTAACTCCTCTCAGCTATTTCTAAATAAAATATGGAAACCTCCCTAGCAATAAACTCCAAGCTATGAATTTGCTATAAGCCCTTAACTCACAGGCTAACCATCTCAAATTAGTTAAGAAAGTTAAAGAAGGACTGGATCTAAGCTTTGTATTCCAAAATGTACTATACAGGTACAATGCCTATGAAAGTAACAATACTCATCTCACTTTTATATCAATAAGAAGCTCATACTCATGGAAACCTTAAATTTGAAATCAAAGTAAATTTTGTACCATTTAAGAAATTATAACTTCATCTTGCTAACAATTATACAGATTTCTACCACTAGGTTATGGCTATGAAATAAATCCCAGCTAATTCACCCTCTTCCAACAGAACCACTATTTATTCCAAGAAAGACAGCCCAATATTAACCACCTTAGTCCCCAGGCCCAGGGCATAGGGGTGCTGACTCTTCATTAACTTCTTCAAGCTGATTACAGGCATTGTGATATTAGGAGAGGGGCGGGAGGAAGAGTAAATTGATAAGCCTCTGACACTGTGTCTTCACTGCATCCAGATGGACTTCCAGGACATCAGAGGTTTGTGCAGGTCTGCTTAGCTTGTCTGATTACTAGATACACCAAGGCCATGTAGTTTGCAAAATACAATTCTCAAAACAAATTTTAGTATCAAGATAATTTTATAATTTTTTTAAAAATTTTTATTGGGTATTATATTTACATTTCAGATTTTATACCCTTACCCCACTTCCTCCCACCACCCAGAAACCTCCTATCCCATCCCCCCTCCTCATGCTTCTATGAGGCTGTGCCCTCACCTAACCCCTGCCCCCACTAACCCCCCCCCCACTCTGTGTTCATTTTTCATGGGACCAAGAATCTCCTCTCCCAACTAGGCTGAACAAGGCCGTCCTCCCCTACATATACCGCTAGAGTCTTAGGTCCATCCCTATGTGCTCCCAGGCTGGTGGTTTAGACCCTGGGGGGCTCTGGTTGTTTGGTATTGTTGCTTTCGTCTTGGAGTCACAAACTCTTTCTGCTCCTTCAGTCTTCTTAGTTCTCCATTGGGAAACCCTTGACCATATCAGTGGTTAGCTGTGAGCATCTGCTTCTGAATGTGTCAGTCTCTGGCAGATCTCTAAGGAGACAGCTATATCATATTCTAGACAGCATGCATTTCCAGCTATCCACATCAATGTCTAGCTTAGGTGACAGTACAGTTGCTTCTGATTCTTGGGTCATCATGTAAGAAGAGGCATCACAGAGAGGGACATCCAGTAGTTTTCAGCAGTTGGAACACTCTAAGCAAGGGCTTTATGCATTCTAGACAAGCACTCTGCCAATGTGGCTACAGTCTCAAGCCCTTATGGGAGTCTTTCCAAAGTTGGTCAGAATGAAAAAGACAGTCATCAGCTCCTGAACACCTTGTCAAGAGTAGTTTCAAGTTATACAAAGACAGACAGGAAAGGACAGGAAACAAACCTGTGCAGACTTGCGACTGAGTTAGTTTACTAGACAGCACAGCTGGTCTTGCCCTCTGGGGAGGAGAGAAATGGGGAAGAGAGTGACCAGTCCCCTGCCTGGGCTGGGACCCTCAGCACCAAAATGGGGAGGAGTAAAAGAATTGAGGGTACTGAGGAGAAAACGGAGGTGTGGAGAAAATCCTTCTAGTATAGACACTTCAGGTGGCAGGGATGACTGGACCCAAGAGGGTGCCATTAGCAGTAGGCAGAAGAATGAGCTTCTGCCTCAGAAGCCAGTCCCTGAGTGTGGGTGGGGCACTGAGGATGTGCAGCCTAGGCCAGTTCTGATGCCCTGTGTCCAGTGGATGCCACATGGAGGATCCCAGGTACAGTCAGTGTACCTAAAGGTGCCTGGTATACAGCCTGTGCTCATTCCTGTGCCCCACATACAGCCTATGCCAATCACTTGTGCCTCACACACAGCCTATGCATAGTCCTGTTCCCCATGTACACATCCTATGCCTGTTACAGTGCCCCATGTATGGCCTTTGCCTTCAATGTGGCTTTCAATGCCACAGGCCAGTCTATGCCAGTCAATGTGCCCCACATAGAGCCTATGTCAATCACTGTGTCTCATGTGCAGCATATGCAGGTGACTGCGTCTGATGTACAGCCTTTGCCTCTTCCTGTACCGCAGGCTGAGTCTATGCCTGTTACTGTGCCCCAGGTACAGCCTATGCCAATCAGTGTGCATCAGTGACAGACTACACCAGTTCCTGTTTTCTATAGTTAACTGCTGTAGGTTCCTGCTACACAATCTATAGCACTTAAGGAGTCTAGCATACCACATACATCAGTTCCTGCTGAACAGACTACACCAGGCAAGATGGCCTGTGTACTGTCCACATCAACTGAAGTACCCAACATACAACCCTTGCCAGTTTTGGTGTCCACTATAAAGCCTGTGCCAGTGCTGGTGTCTCACTGATGTCTCCGGGACAGATTTACGGGGCTACAGCTGCAGGAGCTAGAATACATTTTCCTGAGAAATCACTATCTCTGTCCAGAAGACAGGTAAGCACATTGTGGGGATTCAGTCCTTTGTGGAGCCAGCAAGCTGGTACAGAGGTCTGTAGCTCTCTGAATCTGTCCTTGTCGTCATTTATTAGAAACTTTAAATTAGTTTTAAGTGGGATTTTTGGTCTGGATGGGTCTCTTCTTCAAGTCAGGGATCTGAGGCTAACATTTGGAGGTCAGAGGACAACTTGAAGGACTTGGTTCTCCCCTTCCAGGCTGGGTCTCCTGAACTGGAAAATCAGATCCGCAGGTTTGCCCCCTGAAAGCAGGTTTATCTGCTGAGTAATCTTGTCTGCCTTCATTTTGCCTTCTAGAACTAAGGCTAAACTAAGAGAAGTAATATGGCTGGCCACACCCCTGCATTGTTGTCCTAGGGTTCTGGGGTGGGAGTGGGAGCTATGCAAAAGGCAGTGGAGCCCTTCTCCTGTAGTATCTACTTGGAGCAAGTAACAGTCTGTCAGTGTCTGCTGATCTAAGTGAGGTCCTCTTAGGACAGGCCTCAGAAGCCCAGATGTGGTTCCTATGACAGAGGGTGACTGTCAGTCAATGTGGTGATTCATTTTTATATCCTGTGTGTTTCTCTCTATGTTTTCTAATATAAACACAGAGGCGTAATCTTTCTCTTCACTGCTCTTTTTAGTATTTTCTCAAAATGTGTGCTCTGCCCAAAGAAAATTGTCCATAAATACAAGCCTCAGTGTTGGGCATGGCGGTCTCTGCCTGTAATCTCAGCACTGAGAAGGCCAAGCATGGCCTGTGGAGGTGAGATCCTGGAGGCCTGAACTGCAGAGAAGAAAACTAAGTCAACAAAGAAAAATAACTGGTTTATCAAACCAGGCTTGTCTGTACCCCAGTACTTGAAGGTGGAAGAAGAGGTCATTCAAGGTCATCTGTCTTTATGTGACCAAAGCCAGGTCTCTCCCCAAGAGGTTCTTTCTGCTGCTGCTTTAGGCCTAGTTTTTGTTTTCTATCTCTCTCCTTCTGATTGTGTTCTGCAGGATCTCCCAACTCTAGCTAGGGTAGCATGGATCTTACAGGGAACCCCTTGTTTATGTCTCCCTCCTCCTAGTAATTCAGAACTGTGTAACCAACACTGAGAGATTTTGTAACATTCCTTTTGTGACTGGTGTGATATAATATTTCATTTCTCCGGACTGCTGAAGTGGTACAGCAAGTAAAAGGTCATGCTGGCCTGGGACCCAGAGATAACCAAGTTCTTCAAGACTTCTTCTGATCTTCACAAGTACACTGTGGCCACAGGAAAGTGTATGCACCTGCATGCGTGCACACACACACACACACACACACACACACACACACAGAGGCACATACACAGAGAGAGAGAGAGAGCAACACAAATGTTGATGCATGTCCACACTCGCGCAGTAAATGGAGCAATGTAACATGTCCTTTTCCTGATGATCACCATGCTGGACATGGTTATGTGCTCACTGAATGGCAGGAGTCCTCATATGATCTCCAGGAAGTCATCTTCTTTTATTTGCATTTATCCTTCCATCAGTGCAGAGCTCCTCACCCAGGACTTGCAAGTGTGCACTCGTTTCTGTAACTCTTACTTTGTATTGTGTTAATTTGAGACAGCTTTAAGCTCCACCACAGCCAATCTTAAAAGCAGTTTTTCTGTCTCCATTTGTGTTTCGCTAGTGTGTTATTAGATATAGTCTTAGGTTTTTATGTCTATTGATAGCATATTGCTAATGTAACAAACTCACTTGTAGAAATTGAGTATCCTAGAGCGGAGGTGATTGAGACAATTGTCATAAATTTAAAGTGTCTTCATCTGTTGTACCAAATATTGAACATCTGTCATTTTTTGTCTCAGAAAACAGCTGGCAAGGTGGATGGGTGTGACTGAGGCCAAACTGCAGGTAAGTAAGAAACAAAAAGTCATTTGACAACACAGACATTCGAGAACTTTCTTCAGGTCTCAGATATGTTTGTCCTGTTACTGAAGGATTCTGGATGCCCATAGTTGGAGTTACAAGTCATTGTTAGCCAGGAGGCATGGATTCTGGGAATAGAACTCAGCTTCTATGGAGTCCCAGGTGCTCTTAATCTTCGGGCCATCTCTGCTGGCGCCTCAAAATACTTTTCCAGATCTGTGGTCTTTGCAGGTAGAAAATAAGATTAGAAGGCTCACTATGCAGACTGCACACATTTCAAATGCAATGTACCTTAAGGGATAATTTTAATGTATGGTAGATCCCAGGCAGAGCCCAGCATTCAGAAAGCTGATGAATTAAACAGGGACCTTTGGGAATGTGGAATAAACACATTCCAAATATCTGGTCCTCAGGCTAGTGCCTAGTGAAGCCACACAGATAAGGTCACCTGTTAAAAGAACTCTTGGGGCCATGTGGCTGCATCTGTCCGAAAGTGCTGATAAGTATCTGCAGAGAGCTCTAGGGTAGGAGACAGCGAAACCAGGTGTGCAATAATTGTCCACGAACTATTTTGCAATGCTGGGGCCAGAAGCCTGGCTCTCCCACATTCTAGGTAAGCCCTGTACCCTCTACCAGCCTTTCTTCCCCTTACAGAATTACAGCAGTGAAACACCAGGTCCTTCTAGGCAAGATTATATTAATATAAAGTATATTGATATAAATTATAGAGGGCAACCAGTATTACATGACATGTGTTCTGATTTATAATCCTAATTATGATACAGAACAGATCCCTCTTTCCTCTCATTGTAGAGATGGTTTAAGAAGAGGAGAGAGGACTTCAGGAGAGAACAGAGTCAGTCAGAGATGAGTGGAGGTGCTTCTCCAGAGACCAACCCCACCTCTCCCTGAAGATGGCCCAGGAGCCCTAGTGTACCACCCTGGAGCCACCTGCTTTCTTCTACCAACACATTATTGCATCTTTATTCTCTAAGCACTTGTATTTAAAATAGATTCTTAGTTTATTTGTTTCATGTGTCTTCTAGATTAATATGGTATGTGTGGCCATATCAAGGAAATGCCATTAATTAATTAATTAATTAATTTTTATTAATCATTCCATTTGTTTACATCACAAATGATATCCCACTTCCCCGTTATCTCTCTCAAACCAATCACACACCCCAGGATATCCCACTTTCTGGTCACCACTCCACCTAGCCCCATCCCACATATGCCTTCTCCTATCCCCTTTTGCCTATATGAGAGTGCTCCCCCACCAACTCACATTCTCCCACCCCATCTCTCCTGTATCTTTTAATTTGTGGCATCAAACCTCCCAGGATCAAGGACCTTCCTTTCCATTGCTGTCCGGTAAGGCTATACTCTACTACAATTTTCTGAGGAACTGCCAGACTGATTTCCAGAGTGGTGGTACCAGCTTGCAATACCACCAACAATGAAGGAATGTTCCTCTTTCTCCACATCCCTGCCAGCATCTGCTATCACCTGAGTTTTTGATCTTAGCCGTTCTGACTGGTGTGAGGTGGTATCTCAGGGTTGTTTTGATTTGCATTTCCCTGATGACTAAGGATGTTGAGCATTTCTTAAATTGCTTCTCTGCCATTCGAGTTTCCTCAGTTGAGAATTCTTTGTTTCCCTCTGTACCCCATTTTCAATAGAGTTATTTGGTTGTCTGGAGTCTAATTTCTGGAGTTCTTTGTATATATTAGATATAAGCCCTCTATCAGGACTTTGGTGAAAATTGGGGAGAAACTTTGTTAGAAAGAACAGTGGACCTGCACTTCGGTTCGGTTATGGAGCCCTGCCTGAGGTCTCTCTCTGGGCTTTCCAGAGATGCCTGGGCCATTACACTCAGATCATTATCTTCTCTCAGTCTTTCAGGGGGAAAGACAGTGATCTCCAAGGCTGGAGAGGGAGGAGACAAGGAAGGATTGTAGTGGGCGGGCTTGCTCAGGATTGGCTTGATCAGGGCGAACTCTCTCAGGGCGAGGTTGCTGGAGGCAAACTTGCTCAAGAAGAGCCTGCTCAGTTCAGTCTCACTCAGGAAGCCAGAGGAGTAGAAGAGGAGGGGGAAAAGAAGGAAGAAGAAATGGAGGGACGGCATGCCGGAGAGGGTGCTTCTGGCCCTGAGGATGACAACATCCAGAAAGAAGGTGGTGAAGGCAGCAATGATCAACAACAACCTCAGCAAGAGGCAGCGATTCCTGAGGGTACCAGGAATCAACAGGCTGGGAACAACAGTCTGGCTCTCCAGCGGTACAGCCGCACCAGGTTCACACACTCTCAGCTGCATGATCTGGAGTGTCTTTTCCAACAGACACACTACCCCAGCTTTCGAGCAAGGTAAGCAGATGGCCAGTGCTTGGCACCTCATTTACTGCTGTCCTTTGGCTCTCACTGGGCCTATGATTCCCTGTAGAAATAATGAGACCTGTTTCAGCTCATGTCCTGCATTTAGTATCTTCCACATGCAATTAAGACTTTCCCCCAGAAATTAGGACCTTCTGCCTGCAATTAGAAACTGGGGAAGGGGTATGGGGGCTACCCGTACTTGAAACAAAAGTCTTTTATTGCCCTGGTCAAGATTAGGAAATTTAGACAATGTTTGGTGTTCTAAATGAGTTTCCAGAAGTAAGGCTGAGGAATCTGAGGCATGGCTGGAGAAAGCAGGAAGGATTCCATTTCCAGTTAAAATTTTACAAATACATTTCTTCCCTTATGCTCTTTTCAGTGATTTTTACATTTTAAGTACACTATAGAGGCACCTGTGTTCTCAGGGGTACCCTTAAATTTGGTCTCTGAGAGGAAACTATTACCAAAGCCAGGACTAAGGTAAATGGTAAGAATAGTGACTATGTGTAAACATGTATGCGCACACAAGTGTGAACCCAAACGTATGGAATAATAGGACATCTTCTTACACATATGATTTCTACCAAAGCCTAAAGTTTGGAACTTTTTCCTTCTAGGAGGCATCTTGCACGATGTATGGGTGTGGAAGAATGTGATGTGCTGGTAAGTCTTCTGAAAAAATAATAAGCTTCTCAGAAGGGTGCTACACCAGGTGATGTTGCTGTCTAGAATTGTAGCAGATGAAAAGGACCCTGAGGTTGACTCCCAAGGCTGCTAGACCAGTACACAGCCAGGCTAGGTTCAAGAGAATACTAGGTCTCCATTTTCTCAGGCAGGAAATGCCTTCTGGGCAAAAAGAAAAGCTCAGAGGCTAAGGTGGTTTGACTTTCCTTCACAGACGCAGTGTTTTCCTGAATACCTTCTGAAGGCTGTGCAGCCCACATGTCTCACACAAGTGAACAAACCATGCTCTTACCCACTTTCAAATCTGTCACTCTGAATGTGTCTGAAAGTCTTCTCTCAGAATTCCCCTTGCTCTGATCTGTACATGTCAGAGACCTAGCTTAAGTCTAAAACCCATACTGGAACCAGGGACCTGAAACAGCCTATGACACATTTACCTGTGTTTTAGTGGGTGTGTATCTGCACTCTGACCACCATTACACTCAGCCCTAGCTTTTCCACACCTAATGGCCACAAGGGGAAAGGCCTCTAGTCACTAATCTGGGAGGCTGGAAAGAAAACACCAAGCAGGAAGAGGTGTCCTTTGTCTGATAAAATGTGCATTCTGAGTACTCAAAAATGACTAACACCGTGGATCCTCAGCAGACTGTCTCTTGGCTTCCTATGGTTCTTGGGGGTGGGCTGGAGAATTTTTGTTACTTTCCACAACAAGAAACAGAAACTAACCATGAGGACATGTGAATCCTTTCCTGAAGACATGTATTGAAACACATCAAGGATTGAGAGAAGAGGTGATGATTTGTGTCTGTTCTGTGGTGTAAAGACTGGATGTGCTGTTCCCTGTCCTTAGGGGTTTCTTGGGAGGACGTATTTATTCTTTCACTGGGAATGAACCCTGCTTCTTCCAGCATACTGAATAATCAGAATATACCTGAGGAACATCTTCAACCCCTCTTGGGGTTGGACCCATGAACTATTGGGGCATTTAAAAGATGTAGTGACTCTTCTGGGGGAGTGGCTCAGTGCTAGAGCACATGGCTAGCACACTCCTGGCCTTGAGATGGGTTCTGAATACCTTCCAAACTGTGAACAGAATCAAGTGGGCATGTAGTGCTTTAGGATGTGTGCTTTAGTGATGACACTGTTCCGTGTAGTAACGTATCTCTGTCTCCTGCTTATAGAATTGGTTTCGGATGAGGAGATCCCTTTACAAGAGAAACATGAGACTCCTCATGTTCAGCTATCTGTCACTGCTTCCCCAGAGCAACTCTCCCTGAAGATTTTGGAGTAACACTTGAGTGCCTCCCCTGTCCTCAAGCCATATGAGGATGGTTTCTTCTCAGCCACCCATGATGGCCAGGACAACCTTTACATCTCTACAATTATTTCAGCAATAAAGAAGTGGATTCTAACTATATTGTCTTCATTATCATTGAAGTTAATAAAATATGGGTATAAATATTTGAAGGACAGTAGTTTATCCCAAATATGACATTCAGGCAGAATAACGAGGTGGCCTTCATTATAAATGGACACGGTCAAGTGGCAATCACTGCCAATGTGGGGACAAGTTATTATAAGGACAGAGAGGGGAAATCCCTTATGAGTAGAAGGACAGTCTGTTTCTAGACATGGTTGATCTCACCCACGCTCCAATAAGCCCCCCACCGCCCCCCGAACCTCTATCCTCAGACACTTTTGGAAATATCCCAGAGGCCACTCCCAGGTTTGATGGGCAAGATGAATGGGGACAATATGTGTGCTGCCCTCACTCCCTCTCTGTGGACCTTCAGAGCACTAGGGGAGCCACGCTGGCCAGAGGTCCTGCTGCTTAGAAGGGAGAGCAGAATCTGTCCATTCATACCAGAGAGAGATTTCTGTCTTTCTTCTTCCATTAGGTCTTGGGGAGCATAAGGTTGCACTCTTGTCTGCTCAGCAGAGAACAGGACTGAAAGGTCTTCTGTCTGTATTTTGTCACTGACCTTATGGAACCCTGAGTAAAAAGATTTGGTGCTTTGGGAGGGTGGGATTTTGCTTCTCAGCAGCTCTAGGTGTATAAACAAGGAGGAGCCTCTAGCAATGTTGCAGAGCAATCAGTCAGTGCAGAGAACTTGCAACACTCTCTCCTGCCATATGCGATTATCTTCCTCAATGGTCTCTGTGAAGAAGGGGTATGATGGGGATGCCTGGTTAGACCTGAGTATTAGGCAGGGGGTTTAGGGACAAAGGCAACATGGCCAGGACCAAGGGTTACCTGCCCTCATCTGCTTTTCAGAAACTTGTGCTTGAAAAAGTTCACCCTTGGAAAAGCCTGCTCTTGCAAAAATCAGGCCTTCCAAATTCAGGTTTTCAAAAAGTCCATGCAAAAGCTTGCTCAAAACACTGGACAAACCAAGCTCCTAGTTCCACAGTCCAATGTGGCCAGTGCACCTAAGATCCACCCGTAAGTCCCCAAATTAGGCTATGACCCCATTACCTTCCTTTACATCAAACTCCCTCCACTACCTTAAAGAATTCTTTAACCCACACCCAGCCCTTGGACTTCATAAACTCCCTCCTAGAAGATGAGTGAATCTGCCATAGAACTGTCACAATAAACCGGCCTTTTCACTGTGCATTCATTCTACTGATTTGATTCTTTAGGTCACAGGAGAAGCCATTCAGAGTTTACTCCATACTCTCTTAATGGCTGCATGTTGTCCAGTTTTGAGTCCCTCCACTAACACACACATATGGCAAATGAGGTCTACCTTGAGCTGCTCAGGAGACTTATGTATTTTGTGATATGTGAGGCTTGGATAAACTAGTTTGTCTTTGCACAGGGAAGGCTGGAAGAGGATCTGGCGGAAGGAATGAGTCTGAACACAGTTCATTCCCTCAGGCTGCATGAGCCAGATGGAGTCCAGTGCTTATCTCCTAGATCCATGGGGGTTGGAAAACTCTGAGTACTGTTCTCAGTCTTGAAACAGTTTGTGGGGGAAAGAGTGGTTTCCAGGGGATTCAGGGGGTCTCCAGGATCCTGATATCCTGAAATACTCCACCTTCTGTCTTCCATCTTCCACTGGGAGAACCCCTATTTTGACTGACCATGCTGCCACCTTTTGCTTCTCCTGCCACTGTCACCAGGACTCCTGTTCCTAGCTGACTTCCTCATTGTATTTCACAATTATGTTTCCCCTAAGATAATCACCAAGTTCTCATTGAGGGGATCAACCTTGGCATCTCTAAAGAAATAAAGATGCTTCACTAGGGAACCCAGGTACACAGAGGAAAAATCCCCTGGCTCTTGGTTTCGTGTTTCAGCAAAAGATTAATTTTATGAGTTCCATTTGAGCACCTGCCACCAAACTTCCAAGCAGAAACTGTTATCTCCAGACTGCTTGACTTCCAGGCTGCCACATCTGATGTCATCAGACATTTCACAGGGCCAAACAACATGAATCGAATCTAGTGGTGGCTTCAGATCCTCCACATGTAGTCCATGGTGTGGACTGGAGCTGTGCCCTTGAGACTCTCTATAGGGAGTCATGAGGAAATGTGAACAAATCTCTAGTAAGTCCAGAGGAATGATTGTGCTGTTTACTTCTTTTGTCGTAATGATCTCTCCTGTATCATGAAACATTTCACCTCGATTTGGAACATCTTAGGTCTTCAGGAATTGTTCTTCTTGATGGAATGTCTCCTCTTGGAGGAAACTGGACCACAAAACATGTGTATCCAGCCACAGAGCCAGCCCTGTTGAGGGAAACTCTAGGTGAACACATGCCTGAATCAGATTCTGACTGAACTTCCTAACATTTACATAAGGTGTCCCTTTGCTGTACCTCAGAGTGCTGTGCAAGGGAACACTCTGGGAGTGTCTCTGAGAAGATGCCTTCATAAACCATGGGCAGAGCTTGTTGGGAAATCAGCTAAGGCGGGGTTCAAAAGGGTTCTCTGATTCTGATCAGAATGCCTAACCTGAGGATTCTGTCTTAGGGATAGACCTTCCATTGACACTTCAGAAAAAGGAAAAACATTCTGCTGTCTGCTGAAAAAAATTTGTAAATATCCCTTCATCCAGCTATCCAACATCCACACGGCACTTACTCCTGAAGGGAACAAGACCTGTTTTGAGTGAGTTTCCTTGGAGACTTAGAGTCACAGATGTCAAGGCCACCTATTGTGCGGTCTGTGATGTACTTGATGTACTGCTCATTACAGAGATGGTTTAAGAAGAGGAGAGAGGACTTCAGGAGAGGACAGAGACACTCAGGGATGAGTGGTGGTACTCCTCCAGAGACCAAATCCACCTCTCTCTGTAGGTGGCCCAGGAACCCTAGTGTACCACCCTGGAGCCACATGTAGCCCTGTTCTCTTCCACCAACATGTTACTGCATCTTTATTCCATAAGCACTTGTATTTGAAATAGATTTTCAGTTTATTTGCTTCATGTGTCTTCAAGATTATTACAGTATGTGTAGCCCATATGAAGGAAATGCCATTCATTCATTCATTGATTCATTCATTTTTATTAATCATTCCTTTCATTTGCATCACAAATGATATCCCACTTCCCTGTTATCTCCCACACACCGAATCACACATCCCAGAATATACCACTTCCTGGTCACCACTCCACCTAGCCCCATCCCATATCTGCCCTCCCCTTTCTCCTTTTTCCTGTATGAGAGTGCTCCCCACTGACTCACACTCTCCCACCCCATCCCTCCTGCACCCCTTATACTAGGTCTTCAAAGCTCCCCGATACCAAGGACCTCTCCTCCATTGCTGTCAGGTAAGGCCACCTCTGCTACATATGTATCTGGAGCCATGGATCCTACCAGGTATACTCTTTGGTTGGTGGTCTTCTCTCTGGGAGAACTGGGTAGTCAAGCCAGCCTATCTGTAGTTCTTCCAATGGCGTTGCAATACCCCTCCTCTCCTTAAGTTTTTCTGGCAGCTCCCCAACAGGGTTACTGAATTCTCTCTTATGGTAGCTTCAAGCATCTGCTTCTGCATTGGTTAGTTGCTGGCCAGACATCCCAAGGAACTGTCACACTTTATTCTGTCAGACAGCACCTCTTGACCACTCAACAGTGTGGGCTTTGGTGTCTGTGTAATTCTATAAGTAATCCTGTGGGTATTTTCTTGATTACTGATTGATAGGCCAGAGTCTCTCCCACTGTGGGAAGGGCCAGGCCTGTCCAGGTCATTCTAGAGCATAAAGAATGCAGGCAGAAATAGCCACGAGGGACAAGCCAGTGATCAGTATCTCTTCATGGCCTCTGCTTCAGCTCCTGCCTCCAGTTCCTGCCTCCACTTTGTGAAATGTTAGACTGTGAGATGCAAAGAAAATAGACTCTTTCCTCCCGAGATTGCTTTTGGTCACGCTGTTTTGTCACAGAAACAGAAAACAAGGGAAAACTAACACACACAATAGAAGATGGACTGATAGAATCCATGCAAACACTTCTTTTTTATTGGATATTTATTTATATTTCATATTTGATCCCCTTTACCTATTTTCCACCCACCCAGAAACCACCTATGCCATCCGCCCTCCTCTCGTTTCTATGAGGATTTGCCTACTCTCTCACCGACCAAATCACCTCCCCACCCTCAAATGTCAACCTCAAATGAAGCAGCATCCAGGCTTCACTTGACCAAGGATCTCCTCTCCCACCTATGCCTGACAAGGCCATCCTCCCCTACATATACAGCTGGAGTCATGGGTCCCTCCCTATGTGCTCCCAGGCTGGTGGTTTAGACCCTGGGGAGCTCTGGTTGGTTGGTATTGTTGCTTTCCTCATGGAGTCACAAACCCTTTCAGCTCCTTCAGTCTTCTCTCTAACTTCTCCATTGGGAAACCCTTGATCAGATCAGTAGTTAGCTGTGAGCAAAGTCCTCTGAATGTGTCAGTCTCTGGCAGACTTCTAAGGAGACAGCTATATCATGTTCTTGACAACATGCACTTCCAGCCATCCACATCAATGACTAGCTTAGGTGACTGTACATGGGATGGATGCCCAGGTGGAATGGTCTCCTGATGGCTCCTCCTTCAGTTTCTGTCCCATGTTTTGTTTCCATAATTGCTCGCTTGAGTATTTTTGTTACTGGTTCTAAGTAGAACTGAGGCATCCCCTCTTGGTCTTTCTTCTTCATGAGCTTCATGTGGTCTGTGGGTTGAGTTTTTGCTATTCTAAGTTTTTGGGCTAACATCCGCTTAATAGTGAGTAAATACCATGTGTGTTCATTTGTGATTGGGTTAACTCACTCAGGATGATAATTTCTAGATCCATCCATTTACCTAAAAATTTCTCAAATTCATTATTTTTAATAGCTGAGTAGTACTCCATTCTGTAGATGTACCACATTTTTTGTATCCATTCTTCTGTTGATGAACATCTTGGTTCTTTCCAGCTTCTGGCTATTATAAATAAGGTTACTATGAACATAGTGGAGAATATGTCCTTATTATATGTTGGAGCATCTTCTGGGTATATGCCCAGGAGTGGTATAGCTGGATTCTCAGGTAATTCTATGTTCAGTTTTCTGAAGAACCACCAGACTGATTTCCAGAGTGGTTGTACCAGCTTACAATCTCACCAACAATGGAGGAGTGTTCCTCTTTCTCTACATCCTCGCCAGCATCTACTATCACCTGAGTTTTTGATCTTAGCCATTCTGACTGGTGTGAGGTGGTATCTCAGGGGTTTTTTTTTAAATTTGAATTTCCCTTATCACTAAGGATGTTGAACATTTCTTAAGGTCCTTCTCAGCCATTCGAGTTTCCTCTGTTGAGAATTCTTTGTTTAGCTCTGTTCCTCATTTTTAAATAGGGTTATATGGTTCTCTGGAGGATAATTTCTTGAGTTCTTTGTATATCTTGAATATTAGCCCTCTATCGGATGGGGGATTGGTTAAGATCTTTTCCCAATCTGTTGGTTGCCATTTTGTCTTATGACAATGTCCTTTGCCTTACAGAAGCTTTGCAATTTTATGAGGTCCCATTTGTCAGTTCCTGATCTTAGAACATAAGCCATTGGTGTTCTGTTCAGAAACTTTTTCCCTGTGCATAGGTATTTGAGGGTCTTCCCCACCGTGTATGTGGGCTTTCCCTTGTTTTTGTCCATGTCAAAGACAAGTCTTAATCCATGGTGGTCTGATAGGGTACAAGGGATTATTTCAATATTTTTGTATCTGTTGAGGCCTGTTTTGTGACCAATTATATGGTCTATTTTGGAGAAGGTACCATGAGGTGCTGAGAAAAAGGTATATTCTTTTGTTTTAGGATGAAATGTTCTATAGATGTCAGTTAAGTCCAATTGGTTCATAACTTCTGTTAGTTTCATTGTGTCTCGGTTTGGTTTCTGTTTCCACAATCTGTCCATAGCTGAGAGTGGGGTGTTGAAATCTCCCACTATTATTATGTGAGGTACAATGTATGCTTTTAGCTTTAGTAAAGTTTCTTTTATGTATGTGGGTGCCCTTGCATTTCGGGCATAGATGTTCAGAATTGCAAGTTCCTCTTGGTATATTTTTCCTTTGATGAATATGAAGTGCCCTTCTTTATCTTTTTTGATTACTTTTGGTTGAAAATTGATTTTATTTGATATTAGAATGGCTACTCCAGCTTGTTTCTTGAGGCCATTTGCTTGGAAGATTGTTTTCCAACCTTTTACTCTGAGGTAGTGTCTGTCTTTTTCACAAAGGTGTGTTTCTTGTATGCAGTAGATTGTTGAGTCCTGTTTATGTATCCAGTCTGATAGTCTATGTCTTTTTATTGAATAATTGAGTCCATTGATATTAAGAGATATTAAGGAAAAATGAATGTTTTTTCCTCTTATTTTTGTTACTGGCAGTGGAGTTATATTTGTATAGATACCTGCTTTTGGGTTGTTGGAGAATTACTTTCTTATTTTTTCCAGGTTGTAGTTTCCCTCCTTGTGTTGAAGTTTTCCTCCAATTATCCGATGAAGTGCTGGATTTGTGGTAAGATATTGTGTAAATTTGGATTTGTCATGGAATATTTTGGTTTCCCCATCAATACTGATTGAGAGTTTTGCTGGATATAGTAGTCTGGGCTGGCATTTGTGTTCTCTTAGGGCCTGTATGATATCAGTCCAGGATCTTCTGGCTTTTATAGTCTCTGGTGAGAAATATGGTGTAATTCTTATAGGTCTACCTTTATATGTTACTTTGCCTTTTTCCCTTACTGCTTTTAGTATCTTCTCTTTGTTTTGTATATTTTATGTTTTGATTATTATGTGACGGGAGGTATTTCTTTTTTGGTCTAGTCTATTTGGGGTTCTGTAGGCTTCTTGTATATTTAAGGACATCCCTTTCTTTAGGTTAGGGAAGTTTTCCTCTATAATTTTGTTGAAGATATTTATTGGCCCTTTAAGTTGAGAGTCTTCACCCTCAACTATACCTATTATCCTTAGGTTTGGTCTTCTCATTGTGTCCTGAATTTCCTGTATGTTTTGTGTTAGGAGCTTTTTGTATTTTGCATTTTCTTTGACAGTTGTGTCAATGTTTTCCATGGTATCTTCTGCGCAGGAGATTCTCTCTTATATCTCTTGTATTCTGTTGGTGATGCTTGCATCTATGACTCCTGATCTTTTTCCTAGGTTTTCTATCTCTAGGGTAGTCTCCCTTTGGGATTTCTTCATTGTTTCTACTTCCATTTTTAGATCCTGGACTGTTTTGTATAATTCCTTCACCTGTTTGGTTGTGTTTTCTTCTACTTCTTTAAGGGCTTCTACCTGTTTACTAGTGTTCTCAAATTCTTTGAGAGTGTTGTTTATGTCCTTTTTAAATTCCTCTATCATCATCATGAGAAGTGATTTTAATTCTGAGTCCTGCTCTTCTAGTGTGATGTGGTGTTCCGGACTTGCTATGGTAGGGAAACTGGGTTCTGGTGATGCCAAGTAACTTTGGTTTCTGTTGTTTACATTCTTACTCTTGCCTTTTGCCATTTGGTTCGCTGTAGTGCTACTCGCACTCACTGGTTCTGACTGGAGTCTGTCTTTCCAGTTATCTTGGTTGTGTCAGAACTCCTCGGGGTCTGGATGACTCTATGATCCTGAGCTCCAGTTGTTCTGGGTATAGTGGCTCCTCTAGGTTATCTCAGGATATGGTGTCTCCACGGCAGTAGGCCAGATAGGTGTTTGCTGCTCTGAGTGTAGTTGCTCCTCTAGGATGTTTCAGGATATGGTGTCCCCTGCGCTGCAGCTCTGTGGTCCGTGACCTGGCTGCAGCTCTGGGGTTCTTGAACTGGCTAGGATGCTGCAGGACGCAGATTCCTCAGGGAAGCAGATCAACTGTGTGGCTGCTCAGTCCACTGGTTCCGGGCAAGGGGCGGAAGGGGCGTGGTTTTCCGCAGGAGTGGGTTCTGGGTGCCAGGTGCACTCTGGGGTCTCCCTACTGCCAGTTGTGCTTCTGGGGCCTAGGGCGGTGAGCGGCTGCTTCTACCTGCAAGTCCGTGGTCCATGACCTGGCTAGGATGCCACTGGACGCAGTTTCCTCAGGGGAGCAGATCAGCTGTGTGGCTGCTCAGTCCACCAGGGTCCAGGCAAGGGCGATTCTATGATTTTAAACATTTTTGAATTCTACCAGAGTGATTTCCTCCTAGATACAGAAAATTGGCTTGCTTAGTTTTTTTTCTCCTGATCTTCAATCATTTTCTGATTTTTATTTTGATCATAAATCAGGGTCACTGTCCTAATATACCATCTTTTACAGTATTTATCATGTTGTATCATGCTTGCATTGCATATGTATTTTTCTAAAAATATGAATGACATAAGGGAAAAGACTGTACCTTATCCATTCCTTGAGCTCCAACATTTTGCAATGCACTTAAAAGCATGTAATAGGAAAATATTGGGCAAATGACTAAACAGACACATATTACTGTTTTTAGTTACACAAAATAAATATCTAAAAGCTGGAAATACAGTCTATGATTATTGCTTGTTACCCTCCTCCCTAGGATCCTCGAATCAAACAAGCATGTTACCACAAGCCCAGGTCCAAGTACAGCAGATCCCACAGGGGGTCTTCAAGTGTACAGTACACGGTTTGTCTGAGCTATAGTAAACAGAGCCGTGGTTTCTGAATCAACACCCATTAGTCATTAGCACAGGTACAGTAATCTGATATTGGCTTTTGGAAACAAATCTTAAAATAGAAGCTGGTGGTTGTCACCACACAGAGCTGGAATCTGCGTGAATCTGGGCTGAACTTCAACAATGCCTGCTTTACCTTCCTTTCCTATTCTATTTTCACTTGAGAAATATTAATCTTCTAGTTAATTGAAGATACACTGAAATTTAATGCCATATTTTATGCTCAGAAATACTAGCTTACATTGTTCCTTTCTTTCCTCAAAGTGCTTTATGTGTTTTAATTACCATGAGGTGTCCTGCATCATGTCAGAAGAAGCCATCCTCCATAGAGCTACATTGATAACTTTTCATTGAATTTTCCCAACCATGTAGAGCAGTGGTTCTCACCCTTCCTAATGCTACAACACATTTCTCCATGTTATGGTGACCCCTCACCCATAACATTATTTTTGTTGCTACTTCTTAACTGTAATTTTTCAACCACGATGAACTATAATGTATATAACTGATATTCAGGGTATCTGATTTGTGACTCCTATGAAAGGGTTGATCGATCCTTTAAAGAGGTCATGACACACAAGTCAAGAACTACAGCTGTAGAGAATAAATTCTGCTGGGCTGTGGTGGCGCACGCCTTTAATCCCAGCACTTGGGAGGCAGAGGCAGGCGGATTTCTGAGTTCGAGACCAGCCTGGTCTACTGAGTGAGTTCCAGGACAGCCAGGCTTACACAGAGAAACCCTGTCTCAAAAAAAAAAAAATAGAATAAATTCTGCCCAAGCAACCACCTTTCAAATCATTCAACCTATGAAGTAGTAGTGCTGTTTTGTCTGCTTAAACCATGGTACATTAGAAATCTTTTCCTTCCTTCCTTTCTTCCTTTCACCTTCCCTCCCTCCCTCCCTCCCTTTCTCTCTGTATCTCTGTCTCCCTCTGTCTCTCTCTCTGTCTCTCTCTGTCTCTCTCTCTCTCTCTCTCTCTCTCTCTCTCTCTCTCTCTCTCTCTCCTTGTTTCTTTATTTTTTGGTGTGTATCAAGACTAAAGTGGAAAGTATTGCCATAGGTCATGTGTCCTGAATACCACGAAGTGAGATATAAATAAGCACAAAAGTAGCTTATCCTACTTCAGTGGAACTATTTGCAGAGATCAGAAATTCACCAGAAAGATGTTTCAACATACAACAGGGACACATGCTCCACTATGTTCATAGCAGCCTTATTTCTAACAGCCAGAAGTTGGAAAGAACCCAGATGTCCTTCAACAGAGGAATGGATACAGAAAATGTGGTATATTTACACAACGGAGTACTACTCAGCTATTAAAAACAATGAGTTCATGAAATTCTTAGGCAAATGGATGGAGCTTGAGAATATCATCCTGAGTGAGGTAACCCAATCACAAAAGAACATACATGGCATGCACTCACTGATAAGTGGATATTAGCCCAAAAGCTCACAATACCTAAGACACAATGCGTAGACACATGTGGGTGCTTTGGTTTTATTTTAGAAGGAGTAGCAAAATACTCAACCAGAGCTTCTAGGGGTTAAACCTCCAGACTGAGAACAGAAAGGGAGGGACTCATGGCTCCACTTGTGTAGGTAACTAAGGGTGGCCTCATTAGGCAATAGTGGAAGTGGAGGGCCATGGTCCCCGAAAGTTTGGATCTCTAGTGATGGGGAATGTGAGAGCAGGGAGGTGGGATTCGGAGAATGATGGGAGCACACCCTCATAAAAATTGGAAGAAGGGGTACGAGAAAGGGTTTTGGGGAAGAATGGAAGAGGAGATAACAGTGAAAGGTAAATGCTTAAAATATCCAATAAAAAATATAACAGATAATTAGTCTGGCAAAAAAAATAGTTTACATATTTCAAACGATTTTCAAAAGTTTCCAGGAGATGTTTATTGGTTAAGATATTATTTTAAGCTCTTCACAAAAGAATATATGTCTCTGTTTAATATTCTTAAGAGAGATGCAAATCTTAATTTCCCTCAACAATTAATTGACAAAAGGGAGTAATTTTACAAAAAAGTAGAAGAAACTCTCACTAATTGATATATTATATAGATTGATTAATCGTTGGCTGTTTTATAATAGTTCTTTGATAAAAGAGATTATTAATAATGAATTATATTTCTTTAAATAGTGTCTTTATGACTGTTTAAGGGTGGAAGGAGCATGCTTTGTTTACTCTTAACTTTCTAAAACTGAAAGCTCACAGCAAATCTGCCATTGATTGCCTCTGGCATCTTTGAGACCAATAAAAACTATGCCACAACTATGTAGAAGGACCCTCTTACCCTTAAATGGAATGGCCAGGACCCAGTTCCTATATGGGGCCGAGGATTGATATGACTGTTTAATACCACAGAAGGCACAACTAAATGGACACCAAAAAGATTAATGAATTAAATAGATACCCCCACAAAACCAAGCCCAATTATAAATAAGATGAATAACAATTGACATCCAGGGAAGAGAAGTTTCCCTGAGAATTCCTTTCTTTTTTTCTCTTCCAGGTAAAAATTAATCACCCGTGATGCCTGCTAATAGGAGTTCTAATCCTGAGGCTGGCCTCTGGACTTATACTACTCAGACCTCCAATAGGCCTTTGACAAGGACATCAAACAGCTATAGATTGACATCACTAATCTGAAGAAATCCCTCGTTTCGCTGTCTGATGTAATCCCCAAAAATTCCAAAGGACTTTATTGGACCTGATTTTCTCTTTTACAATAGAAAAGACTGTGTACAGCTCTAGACTGTTTACAGCCCTTAAAGAAGAATGCTGCTTTTACATAGACAAAACAGGGATGATTAAAGAGAACATGAAAAAGGCCAGAGAAGGTCTTGAGAAAAGACAGAGAGAGAAAGAGAAAAAGGAGAGCTTGTACAAGAATTGGTCTTCAACCTCTCCATGATTGTTAACCCTACTTCCTTCCATCTTGGGATCATTTATTGGGTTATTTTTGCTTATTTCCTTTGGTCCCTGGGCCTTAAGTAGACTGACTAACTTTGTGAAACAACAGACAGATAATCTGATAGCAAAATCTATTCAGATACATTATCATATGTTAGCTTTGGAGGACCACGAGACTCTAGATGAGGTTGTTACACTATCCAGGGTGTTCCTAAGTCTCATATCCACCCAACCTAAAAGAGGGGGCTTCCACCCCTAGACCAAGCAGAGAGGGGCCACCCAGAACCCCCTCTGTCTGGCGATCTGAATTCTTGCTTAGGCTGCGAGGCTAAGCACTGCAAGGAAATATAAATAGAAGTTAAAAATATGTTTCTGGGTTCCCTGAGGGACAAGACTGACTGCATAGGGGTAGATGTCAAAAGTATCCCCTCTCCAGGAAAAAGACATCAGGTCTGGTATGGCCCTTATGCCTCACTGGACAACGACAGGAGGATTGGAGCCATTACAAGGTCCCCTTTAATTACTGGAGGTCAGGCCTCTATCCCCGCCTTGGCAAGATTAGAATCGCCTCAGCCCTTCTATACTTGGAGAAGGGAGGAGACTTCAGGGACAGCTCTGCTTATACACTGAAGGCCTAAAATCAGCCATAAGCCTAAAATCAGCAATAGGCCTGACATACATGCCTGCTAACACAAAGACTTGAGTCTCTATGGAAAAACATTGAAACAGAGGGCTATAAACTATTGTAAACAGGCAGCTTTTGTTGAAATCTACCAGCCTGAGTAGTCCTAGAACTTGTAAATAGGCAGCCTTTGGCAGATAGTATCAAATTAGATAAGGACAAGTGAATCATAGGAAGAGTCATAGTGACCTGACCCCTGAACCTTCACCCAGCTGATACCCTGTTCTGAAAGATATCTGTACTCTTCCTGAACACCTATGCTCCTGTGTCATCCCCTTCCCCACATCCTGCATTTTTGTGTTTATAACCCCTGTGTTAAAAAGTAAAAATTATGATTTGATAAAAAAAAAATAATTAACACACTGTGTACCCCTGGTTCTGCTGACTTAGCTCCTGACAATCTATTTTCTTGTTCTCAGAAATACTTTGAATTATAAAATGTTATTGTGGTTTGTGTTAGTATGCTGGGTAAAATAATTGTTATTGATCTCATTTTGAACTTTAAAGTTTGTAGTGAGTTAAAATGTCCTTCAACATAATTATAGGTCACATTTATCTTCATATTGTAAAATGCTAGTTAATCTGTTGAATATTTTAAAAAACTGGATTCCTTTTTGTGAATTTCATATATGAGCATTGTATTTACATAACTTTCCTTTTTCTCTCCTTCCTCCCACTCTTCCCAACCCCCCATACTTTTTAAATACATCTTATTATTTAATTATTGTTTATATATGTATGTATATATGTAAACATGTATAAGTATATATGTTTATACAAAATATTAATAAAGTGTTTTAAATTAAAAAAAAAAGAAATTCACCAGAAAATAGAGATTTTAATTCTGAAGTCCCAGTTAAATTGAAATCATATGTAAGCTTCAGGAAAAAAGGGAACCCAACTAGATATACCCCCAAAAGGTATTCTTCAAATCTCAAGCAGTACCCAATGCATAGTGGGAATTCAGTGTGTATTTCCAGCATTGATTATGATTTGAGTGTTTTACCCACCTAAAATCCTGTTCTGTGGTTTCGTTTAAACTGGTTGTCAGCATGGAATGACATCTGCATTCTCTCCTGGAAGTGGGTGAATTTCCATGGTGAGCAATTCCTCTATATACAGTTTGCAAATCATTTTGGGAACCTTCCAAATGAAAGGCACTGTATAAATACACCCTCCCACCAGCAGCCAGCCAGCTTTCCACCGGGGATGCATTTGCATCGCTTATGTACATAGTGTTTCATTTGGGGCATTGCTTTTATGTTTATGACCATAAAGGAAATATTCACAGTATGAACAATAATGTAAACTGCATTCACAAAGACATCTATTTGTGTATTTTTATGATTCAAAACATAGAAATCTGAAAGAAAAGCAGCTATGGCATTTTTCTTTCCTGTTGCTGTTTGCTTTTTCATAGCATTCTTTATTACGTCCTAACTTTATGGTGGAATTTTGCTGAAACACTCAAGTCTTTGTCTGTACCTCATTTAAGAATATGTAGTGGTGGGTTCAAATGAATGTTGCTGGCAAAACGCCTGAAAATAAAGGGCACTTGATTGTGCATTTATTCACGTGTGCACTTTTTTGTGCATGGAGCAATCTCAGGTATAAAATACTTTCTAAGTAACTTAGCGTAATAATGGTGACTTTCACAGGTTTGAAGAGATGTATTTTAGTCTTCATAACAAAAGGGGGGTTGATTTCATCCTGCATTAGAGGGGAGTCACTGCTTAGGAAGAGGATCCTCTTTCAATTCTGTCCTGTCAGTTTCTCTTCCCACTCCCCCTACTGTCATCCCCGCCCCCTCTCTTCAAGCGGAACCCACCAGCAAGCATTCTTTCCCCAAAGTCCATTCTCTCTGGGAAGATTTTGCTCTTCCCCAAACTGAGGGAGCTCCTCCTGGGAGGGTAACTGCTGGAAGGATTTCCAGTTTGCATACCAATACAGAGAGAAGCACTTTGCAAAAACTGCCCTTTAGGAAAGATTATCACCTTGCCACCTGACACCCTGAGCTCTGTTTCTATGCCACCCCCTTTTTTAAAATGAAAGAGAGGGAGGGAGGGAGGGAGGGAGAGAGAGAGAGAGAGAGAGAGAGAGAGAGAGAGAGAGAGATCCATGTAAAGCTATAATAAATCTTCAAAAAGAAAAGACGAAAGGAGGTTATTATGCGTGTGTCAGATCCGGCATCACTCCTCTATACCTTTCAGCTGCCTAGAAAAAAATGGAATCACAGTTCTTCTAGGTGGCTAATGCAAGCCTGGGTAAACATCCAATTGTCTGGGCCAGTTTTGCCTGGAAGGACAGATTCCCATTATTCCTTCCAGGATCCTCGCAGAAAGATTCCCATGCTACCTTCCTTCCTCTTCGGGTCTTCTGAAAACTAAAACTCGCAAAGCGATGGCTGTCTGTGGATTGGCTAGTACTAAAATATCCATTGAGTGGAAGTAATACTATACTCTTTATGACATGCTGCAAACCAGAGAATGCATTCAATCAAATGAACCGATCTTGTAGAAACACTGGAATCATTTATGCATTGCAGTTTCTCTTTCTTGTTTTTGCTCCTTCTTCCCTGGGATATTTTGAGTGGATTCTGGCTATTAATCAAGATCTCGTGCTGTTCGTGGTTTGCTTGTCGTTTTCGCTCAGGATTAGCATCATTCAAGATAAAAACGCAAAGCTGCTTCCCCCCACCCACTCTCTTTTGAAAAATCATTTTTGGGGTCTGCTGAAGAGAGCTAGGACCCAGGAGACACCTTCCCAAACAGCAGGGGTTGTGTGCTTTCACATAGCAGTACTGTACAAGGAAAACCCCGTCGGATCTGTTATTGCGGGATACTTGTGAAATACACATAGGATTCTTTCTTATGGCTGCATCCCGGATCTGGAAATTTTCCTTGGGGACCAGGAAGATTTGAAAAGCTACATGTATCCAGAAGATTTGCAATCAAGACTCCGATTCTTGTCATAGAGCTCACAGACTTATTCACTCATCGTCCGATTTCCTTCCTTCTTAAAAAAAAAATCAAAACAAAACACATTTAAAAAAATTTCTCCCTCTTTTTCTGATCTCACCTTCTTCAGTCTGTCATTTTTTATTCTGCCTCTTCTTTTTTTTCTTCCTAGTCTTTTTTTTTCCTCTTCCCTGCTCTGCACCTGGATTGTATCGTCACTAAACAATCGGGCACTTCGAGAACTCACTGGCGACAGTCTTGTAGGGAAGATCTGTATGGAATTATCTGCTTTGATGGTGAACTTGGCGTTTGTGAATGGGGACCTTGTTCACAATATTAATTGCTAGCAAAAACAAGAAAAAGAACACAGGAGTAAAACGTG
>JANHMN010000005.1:32664729-32684368 GCA_030674055.1 Rhabdomys pumilio | reverse complement strand
ATGTAGCCAAAGAAGTTAAGGGTATAATAGAAAGAAAATTAAATTCCCCTTAAAGTGTCAAAAAGCAATGCTCTTGGACAGAATGATGCCAGGGGCTAGCATCCAGCCCAGGCTTGGGGTGTCGAGGGGGAGAGAGAAGCAGCTTCTTCTTCTTTCTTCTCCTCCTCCCACTGTCCGGTTCTTCTCAAGGTAGCCCCTATGCTGCTGCTGTGTGCTGATCTGCTGTCAGGGATCCTGTGGCCTGAGACTGGCACTAGTATCCCAGCCTTAAGACCAGCAAGGGGTTAAGTAAATAGCTTTGTGCTATCCTAAAAACTTCTTCTGAGGGTAAGAGACTGCAGGCTAGGGTGATTAACACCTGCAGCCTAACTGCAGAGAATTAGGCAACTGGCCTTTGTTCTATCTCAGCAGGAACTGCTGGGCTCTAACTTAAGGCTGGGTCGCAGGAAGAAAAGACACTTAGAAAAGTTGCTATAGAGTTTATTAAGTGTAAAAAGTATCCTATAAAAGCTATCTGAGGGGAAACGTGGAAAGGTCCTGAGTGGGGAAGAAGAAAAGATTCTAACAAAGTAAAGATTCTAAGGGAGAAAAACTCTAGACAGGGGAAAGGAAAGGGCTACGGGGTCTAAACTGACTAACTCTATTCTAACTCTACTAACTTACTAACTCACTCCGTACTAACTCCCTCACTCTACTAACTGTCTTTGTCTTCAGTATTTGTACACCATTCAGCATACATGATCACATGTTACAAAGTTCATCACAAGTTCACACCAAAAATCAGATCATAAATTGAAATAGAAGTTTACAACACAGAATGTTTACATGAATATCCATTAGGAGTAATTATCTAACTAGACATTCATCACCTGTCTAGCTCCACAGGTTCGCAGAAAGTTTGAAACTATAACTTAAGAAATTGGTGAAGTTTTGTATAGATAACCCAGGCAATATTTTCTCTTCTGTCCTGGTACCTATAATAAATTGTGAATAACCTCTATTGACCTAGGCTAATGGTTATGACTTCTTGGAATGTGCTCTAAGCAGGAGAAGGTCTAGGGGCAATTAACTGATAACACTCAGGAGACTGGCAGAGTTCTCTGTGCAGTTTCGACTATGCCTGAGGGACTTAATAGCAGTCCCGATATAAAAGAGCTTAATAATCATTGATATAATTTTAGGAATTCTTATAGGATCATCATTAAGACTTAAGAAGTCATCTATTTGTCTATATAGTGCCACTACAAGACAGTACATCTTCGTGGATCTGCAGAGGTCTGCTACAAAGGGGTGTGCTATTGCTTAGTGATAGTAGCAAATGTCTAATAATAATAATAATGGGAAAAGCATATTAATAGCAGGAATCTTTCCTAAAATCACGTCCACCATAGCCTTGCTAATGGGGCACACTCGTCGCAGATTATATAATAATCCGAGGCAAGCATTTCAGGATGATCATCTGCCAATTATTAGCTTGCCCCATTATGGCTCCTGACATGCTACAAAGGGGTGTGCAATTGCTTAGTGATAGTTGCATATGTCTAATAACAATAATAATGGGGAAAGCATATTAATAGCAGGAATCTTTCCTAAAATCACGTCCACCACAGCCTTGCTAATGGGGCACACTCATTGCAGATTATATAATAATCCGAGGCAAGCATTTTAGGATGATCATCTGCCAATTATTAGCTTGTCCCATTGTGGCTCCTGACAGAATGAAATTTAAGGGGTGGGGGAAGGTGGTGTGGAAATCATAGCAAAGGATTTAAAATCCAACCAAGCTCACCTTCAGGGTGTGACTGCAGCAAAGCCTCATAGACATTGCAAAATGGTGCTGCCATGACACCTTTCTTAGGAACCTGTACAAGAATAAGCTTTAAATGAACAGAATGACTGGAAGAAGATTGGGAAAGTACATGTTTCCTTGAATTAACAAGACCCAGGCTAATAAGGAAGTTTACAGTATATACCTCAGGGTATCACTATATATCCCATGAATCAAAATCAAGAAAAGGCCAGATGTAAAAAATACTATTTCCATCATCTTTTCATTACTGTGGTGGAAGGTTAACTTTGTTATTATTTACTATTATTGTAAGTTTTATGTAAGTTATACTCTAGTTCTTACATGTTTGTTAAGTATATAAACTTACTCTGCAGTCCTGAATATAAATTGGAATCATCTCTGAGGGCTATGAGACAACTTAATCTTTCCAGTGTGTATGTGATTTCTAGGACTGAACACTATAGAAGTCTAAAAGAAATAATGAACTCAGCAACAAGGAATGCCTGAAACACCCAGATTGTTCTAGAAATTATATTTCCCACATTTAAAAAAAAAGGTTTTGAAGGAAATCAAGCAAAAGTTCCCCTGGGGAAAATGATTTCACATCAGAACAAAAAAAAATAGCAAAAATAAAGTAGAAATGAACAAGAAAAAAATATAAAAAGAAAGAACAGATAAGCAAAAACCCAGAGATAACTATGTTACATTTTTCTTAGTTTTGTCTATTTTATGCATATGAGTGTTTTACCTGCATGTATCTATGTTTATCACATGTGTGTCTGGTGCCTGTGTAGGTCAGAAAAACAGAATTGGATCCCACAGAACTGGAGTTAAGGTAAGTCACAATGTAACAGCTGCGAACTAAAGTCCTATCCAAAAGTAGTAAATGATCTTAACTATTGATCCATCTCTCCAGCTCCAACCATGGCTAGTTCAGAAGTCTTTGGAGATAGCCTGAAGCAGCTCCTCACACATGAACCATCTCAGCTAAGAACTACAATTCAATTAATGAAATATGTTAATGTATATAATTGGTATTTGTCTAGAAAATCATCCATTTCATTTAGATTTTCCAATTTTGCAGAGTACAGGTATTTGAAAGAAGACCTAATGATGATTCTTTGGATTCCTTCAGTGTTTGTTGTTACGTCTCCCTTTTCATCTCTGATTTTGTTAATTTATATACTGTCTCTCTGCCTTTTAGTTAGGTTGACTACGGGTTTGTTTATCTTGTTGATTTTCTCAAATATCAACTCTTGGTTTCATTGATTCTTTGTATTGTTCTCTCTGTTTCTAATTAGTTGATTTCAGCCCTGATTTTGGTTACTTCCTGCCATCTACTCCTCTTGGGTGTGCTTGCTTCTTTTGGTTCTAGAGCTTTCAGGTGTGCTGTTAAGTTGCTAGTGTAGGATCTCTCCAGTTTCTTTATGAAGGCAGTTGGTGGTATAAATTTTTCTCTTTGTACTGCTTTCACTGTGCCCCATAAGTCTGGGTGTGATGTGCCTTCATTTTCATTAAAGTCTAGAAAGTCTTTAGTTTCTTTCTTTATTGCTACCCTAACCCAGTGGTCATTGAGTAGAGAGTTGTTTTGGTTCCATGCGTACGTGGGCTTTCTATTGTTTCTGTTGTTGAAGTCCAGCTTTAACCCATGGTAATTTGATAAGGTGCATGGGGTTGTTTCAATATTCTTGTATCTGTGAGCCTTGCTTTGAAATCAACTATATGGTCAAATTTGGAGAAGGTTCCACACGTGAGGTGCTGAGAAGAAGGTATATTCGTTTGTGTTTGGGTGAAATGTGTGAAATGTTCTATAGGTAGGTTAGGTCTATTTTATTTATAACCTCTGTTAGTTTCATTATTTCACTTTTTAGCTTCTGTGTCAGTGACCTGCCCATTGGAGAGAGTGTGGGGTAGAAGACTCCCACTATTGATGTGTGGGGTTTGATGTGTGAATTAAGCTTCAGTAATGTTTCTTTTATGAATGTGGGTACCCTCGCATTTCGGGCATAGATGTTCAGAATTAAGATGTCCTCTTGGTGAATTCTTCCTTTGATGAGAATGAAATGTCTCTTCTCATGTCTTTTGATTACTTTTAGTTGAAAGTCTATTTTATTAGATATTAGAATGGCTACTCCAGCTTGCTTCTTGTTGAGGTCCGAGATGCTGTTCTGGTCAAGGGGTCAGAGTCTCGAAGAATGGAGACAAGGCAGAGGTTCTGGAGTCAAATCTCAAGTCTCCTTTATTGTTTCTCTTCTATTGGTGCATGTTCACTCCTGTCCATTCCTCTTAACCCTATTTACTCATATACCTCTTAACTCTATTGACTCATATTTTCCTCTTAACTCTATTGAGTGTATATATACATATATATATATATATATATATATATATATATATATATATATATTCTTACAAGGAAATACTGGGTATTTACAAGCACACACAGGAGAACACAGGTGAAAACATTTTACCATGTGCACTATGCAGCTGGGGTCACTAAACAGCAAAACAAGCTATGTGGGATAAACAAGATATTTGGTAGAGTGTGCTCAGCTGTTGTAGGCTGCTGAAAAACCAAGTCTCTATCAGGGTAAATGATTCCAGATGGCTGCAAAGATAACTGATTTCTAGCCACTTTCTGCTTAAAGTCAGCTCCCTACAGCTTCTTGGGTCCATTTGCTTGGAAAACCCTTTTCAGCCCTTTAATCTAAAGTAATATCTATCTTTGTTGCTGAGGTGTATTTCTAGAATGCAGCAGAATGATGGATCCTAGTTACTTTGTTAGCCTGTGTCTTTTTATTGGAGAATTGAAGCCACTGATGTTGAGAGATATTACTGACCCTTGATTGTTTGTTTGTTCCTATTATTTTGATGTTGGTGGTGGTTCCCCCTCCTCTCTCTCTCTCTCTCTCTCTCTCTCTCTCTCTCTCTCTCTCTCTGTGTGTGTGTGTGGGGGGGTGTTCCTTCTTTTGATTTTGATGGTTTGGAATTATCTATATCTTGTGTTTTCTTGGGTGGAGTTACCCTTCTTCTGTTGGAGGTTTCCTTCTAGTATCCTTTGTAGGGGCAGATTAGTGGAAAGACATTGTTTAAATGTGGTTTTGTCATAAAATATCTTGGTTTTTTTCCATCTATGATGATTGAACATTTTACAGGGTATAATAGTTTGAGTTGACATCTGTGATCTCTTAGAATCTGCAAGACACCGGCCCAGGCCTTTCTGGCTTTACAGTAACTGTTGAGAAGTTGAATCTAATTCTGATAGGTCTGCAACATGTGGGTGACAGAATACCAGTTAGAAACTGCTAATAAGTGGGACACCAGTGCATTGCACAAGGGGACCATAGACTCCAAGTTCTCATGCAGTGGCCCAAATAACACATTTTCTGTTTTTCTTAAAAGAAAGAAAGCTTTCATGGTTTTACTGCCTCCTTAGGATGGTCATAGTTTGAAGAGATTATTTCCTGACTTAGCTTGTCCTGTTTTCTAGAACAGTCTCACTTGGGGATTATCTTTCTAGATCAGATTTTGGAGGGTTGATAGTTTTATTATGAGCTTTGAAATGTAAACTATGATTTCACAGAAACTTTCATATACTTCTTTAACTCGGTGTTGTAGTACACTGTTTAGTATGTATCATGTGACTGCACATTTGTGTGTGTGTGTGTGTGTGTGTGTGCACATATGAATGCATGCACTTATATAGAAGTCATAAGAAAGCTTGCTGGAATTGCTTCTCGCCTTTTACTCTGTGGGTCTCAGAGATTGATCTCAGGTTATCAGGCTTAAAGGTAGGTGCTCGGTATTAAGTTATCTAGCTGACACCTAAGTCAGTGTTATAAAGGTTCTCTTATTTTGTAATTCTAGAATTTGTTGAACAAACCTGTATTTTCCTAGTACTGTATGTTTTTCTCCATAGGCAACCCAATTGGCATTATGAATACAAATGGACAAAGTGGAGTTTGAATCCTGGCTCATCTGCTCCAAATCCCTCTCCAGGGGTTTAAGAATAGGAGATGAGTTAAAGAACACCAGAGCTACTAAAATACAAGAGAATGCTATGTGTTTGTTAAGGCATTAGTCTGCTGTCACTTCAGTTGGCTCCTGCCACAAAACCTTTGTCTTTTCTATTCTTTGGCTAGACTACTCTTCTACATATGCACAGATGTCCATCTTCCCTCTGGCTTTCTGATCATAGGCCATATTCTCAGGAACTTTTGCTGGTCTCCCTTTATAAAGTATATGTGAAGACCCCCTTTCTGGGGAGACCCTCACTCAATCTCAGGAAGTCATGGCCACCCAAAAACTCACAAGACACCATACCTGGATGCAAACAACAGAGACTTTATTTGGGAGAGTTAGCTGGCTAACGGTCAATTCATTTGCTCACACAGGAGCTGAATTGACAAAGACAGGTGGGCTGAGGGGCTTTTGAAAAGGGGAAACCAGAAGCCAGGGGAGTGAGGAGGGGGTGAGAGGTTGCTAAGGAAACATAACATAAAAATGGCAGAAAATTTCAGAGGAATCCAACCTAAGTGAGTCAGGGTCATGTGAAAAACACTCTGTATGCTCATTCGTCTCAAATATGTGGTCTTGCCATGTCACCATGGCCTTGCCCTGTCATTGTGGCCTTGCCCTGTCACTTGCTCAACTATTTCTCAGTTGCTCCAGACACAGCCCTGCCCTGTCATACAGGTCACTAGTTTCTCAGCACCACCTAGATGACTTGCATTCTTCTTTTGTGGTCAGCCGGTTCTGGAACTGGCTGGCCTGCATTCTTGGCTCCTTTCAGAGAAAATTTTCCATCTCCTTTAAAGAAAAGCCTAAAGAAAAGCCCATATGTATTTTATAAAATGACTTTTAGAATTTTTCACTCTACATAGGAAAAGCAGCTCATTACCTTGTGCTTCTTAGCCCTTGGTTCTGGTATTCTGTTAATTCAGAGTACTACTTTTCACCAAAAATTTTAGTTCAGATTTGCCTCTTTGTTGCAGAAAGTATTAAAAAAGATCAGCATCATCCCACTCTATGCCCTGCTACTCTCTGCCCTGCCAGACCTGGCCATGCACTCACTGACAGACAATGGCTGGTCTACTTATATCTCATGGAGACTCTATGACTCAGAGCTCCAAAATCTCTCCACCCAGGTTGCTAAGTTCCCACTGGTGAGTTGCTGATGTAGAGTGAAAAATTATAAAAATGATTTTATAATATATATACAGGCTTTACTTTAGGCTTTTATTTGAAGGACATGGAAAATTTTCTCTGAAGCAAGCTAAAAATGTAGACTGACCGGTTTCAGGAACTGGAAAGGAGGAATGCAAGTCATCTAGGTAGGACTGAGAAATAGTTGAGCAAGTGACAGGACAAGGCCACAATGACAGGGTAAGGCCATGGTGACATGCCAAGACCACATTTTTGAGAAGAATGAGTATACAGAGTGTTTTCCATATGACTCTGACTCTTTTAGGTTGGGTTCCTCTGGAATTCTCTGCTATTTTTATGTTATATTTCCTTAGCAACCCCTCACCCCCCTCCTCACTCCCCTGGTTTGTGGTTTTCCCCTTTAAAAAGCCTCTCAGTCAGCCAGTCTTTGTCAATTCAGCTCCTGTGTGGGCAAACAAATTGACCCTTAGCCAGCTAACTCTCCCGAATGAAGCTTCTGCTGTTTGCATCCAGGTACAGTGTCTTGTGAGTTTTTGGGTGGCCGTGACTTCCCGAGACATGAGTGAGGGTCTCCTGAGTTTGGGGGTCTTCACTACCAGGTCAGCCCCATGCTTTAAACCCCCCATGGCCTTTGTGGTGCACATCTGGCAAACCCACGCTTCTCTCTGGTACCCAGTGGAACTGCCTGGTGAAGGAAAACACCACACAAACTTAGTTCAGAAACAATGGTATCTCAATCACTGGGGACAACATCTAGAAGCCTAAGCTTGAAAGCCATATTAAATCTGAATCCTCTGGTGGCAAATCCTGGAGGATCTACCATTGAAACCAGAGACACTAGTACTTTACATCTTATCCTCTTGCTATCCCCATCCAAAAGCCTTTTTTTCCTGCTTCCATTCTTCCCTGACCAACCGGAAGTCCCTCCTACTTGCCCAGTGATTAGTCTCTTTAGTCATATGCGAAGGTTCACAAGAAGTCACCTTAGTACTTGACTCATTCCTCATTCCAGATAGCCCCTCCTGGGAAAGTAGAATTAACATCAAAATACAGGCAGCAAGAGGGCCATTTCCCCAAAACACTTCTTAATGCCCATTTGTTTTTGTCTGTATGGCACTAGCTCTGGGAAGAGAAGAAACAGATTTTCTTGGTTTTGTCACTACTGGATCACCATATCAAGTAGCTTGAAAGAATTCATTTGCTCCTGTGTTGTTACTTGGGTTCAGGGGTTTATTCACTATATCACCACTACTACGAACCCCTCCTGTACTGAGGCTCCATTCACCATCCATTTGTGTCATTCTAATCTCTGCCTCCACCCTTACTTAGCCAGTCCTCTGTGTGTACATTTACTTAACATTAAAAGCTTAGTAACTTGCCTCAGAGTGTTCCATCTCTTCATTTCATGCCTATTAGAAGGCACTTCCTTCAGAATGTTTGTTAGAAACCAAATTTGTTTAAATTCTCTTTATTACTTCCCCACAAGCCTGCCATGTTGCTTGACTTCCTAGAGGCAGAGGATGATGATTTCGTTTGAAGCTCTCCTGGCTCGAGCTACTGAATTCAGACCCATTGGCTCTCTAGCTTTGTGATCCTAAGCCTTAGTTTTCTCATCCTCAAAAAGAAGCCATAGCTTAGAACCTCAAGCATGGTTAAAAGAGTAGTAAAATCATTCATGCATATGCCTAGTCCCATCAGAAGCAGTAGGATGGGAGGTGTCAGTATCCTTGAATTCTCCTGTAGAGTGAAAAATTATAAAGACCGTTTTAGAAAATATATACAGGCTTACTAGTTCCAAGAAAACAGAACTGAATGTAAGATTTCAGGCCTTCACTGCCCGAGATACACTCTGGGAAGGGTACACTATCCGTGAGTCAGAGAACACTTACTGGATTAACATTCCTCAAGCCTCAGGGAAGAGAACCCAACTGTGGGTAGGGAAGGCCCACAGCAGGAAGATACATTCCTGACCACAAAGAAAGATGCAAGTCATCTGGGTGGTTCCAAGAACTAGCTAACTTTCCACTGTTCTTGGTTACCCCTCCCCCCCTTTGAGGTCTTCCCAGTATTACAGCCTGCTGATGTTCAAAATTTGTAAAGCAACCAATCATGTGTGACCGTGTGAAAATTCCTTCCATTCCTCACCCCTTGCTATAAAAGCCCCTTAGCCCACACTCTGGGTCAAATGCTGCTACTACATGAACATGTAATTTGACCTTGCCTAGCCAACTCTCCTCCCTAATAAAGCTCTGCTGATTGCATCCAGGTATGGTGTCTTGTGATTTTTGGGTGGCCATAACTTCCTGAGACTTGAGTAGGGGTCTCTCAAGTTTGGGGACTTTCACTCCCTCAGTCTACCCATTCAATCCAGACCAACTTCTGCTGATCTTTCCTATCAAATTGTTATAGAAATAGCCATCTGTTCACAGACCTACCAGTTTAGAACATCCAAGGCTTTAACTATATCATGACAGCCTTCGGAGAAATCATTCCAGTAGACAACTACAAAATTATAGTTAGTTTTATAAACAGTAAAGGGCTATAAAATATAAAACTATAAAGGACAACACTCTCCAACCTGTGTCAATCTACTTCTCTGCACATACTGGTAACTTTATTGTGGCAGTTTTGGCCTTAGTTTGCTTCACATCTCTTCAGACTGTGGTCAGATGGCTACATAAGACCCTGCTTTGAAAATATAAGTGGATGGTTACTGGTTGTTACATATCCCTGTAGGCTCAGGAAGAAGGAAGACTGCAAATGTGAAGTGATTCTGGAATACATACCATATTGGCCAGACTAGGCTACATGGTGAGATTCCATCTCAAGATCTAACAGCATGGTGGCCTAAGTTTGTAATTTCATCACGGGAGGCAGAGACAAGAGGGTCAGAAGTTTAAGGTAGGACTAGGGAGATGACTCAATGGGAGATTCTGTCTCAACAACTAAGTCTGGGAGCAACTGAGGAAATCGCCTTATGTGGAACTTTGTCACATACATGTGAACATTCTACAGAAACACTTGCATCCACCATGTACACACAGGAATCAAAAAATGTAAAAAATATCAAGCCAGGTGTGGTTGTACATGCCTTTAATGCCAGCGCTCTAGAGGGAGAGGCAGGCAGATCTCGGAGTTCAAGGCCATTCTGATCTACAAAGTGAGTTCAAGACAGCCAGAGCTACCCAGAAGAACCATGTCTTGAAACAAACAAAAACAAACAAACACCAAAACCTGGAAGACTGTTGACAACTATATAGCAAATTAGGGGACAACCTGGGATATATAAGATCATAGACCCTATCACAGAAAAGAAATAGAAGAATATGTATATGCCAAATTGTTAAAAAAAATTAATTTGAAAAAACAGTAAATGGAAACAAAATACATTAAACAAGAATATTAGCCAGGTATGATAGCATGAGCCTATTCTTATCCTGAGGAGATAAAAACAAAAGATCAAGAATTTAAGGTCATTGTTCACTGTGCACTAAATGAGACTGACCCAAGGAAAACAAAAACATAAACAGAATTCTGTTAGGTAATTTTATGCCATGTGACACAACTTGAAGCCATTTGGAACGAGAGAACCTCAGTTGAGAAAATAACCCAACCATCTTGGCCTGTAGGTAAGCCTGTAGTATATTTTTGTGACTAGTGATTGACTGGACTGGGTCCAGCCCTTTGTGGAGTGGACCACCCTTGGGCAGGTGATCCTGGGTACTGTAAGAAATCCCACTGAGCAAGCCAGGAGGAGTAAGAGAGTAATCAGCAATCCTCCATGGCCTCTGTATCAGCTCCTGCATCAGGGTTCAAGCCTTAATTTTCTACTCTGACTTTTCTCAGTGATAAAGTATAACCATAGAAATATAATGGGAAATGAACCCCTTTCTCTCCAAGATGCTTTTGGTCATGATATTTGATGTGTTTATAAAGACAAGGAGAGAGGAATTATGTTTGTTCTATAGAGGTGTGGAGGAGTTATGGAGGATGGGAATCCCTCTTCAGGCCCACACTGAGGCATCCCTTCCCCCTGAGGGACCAGCCACATGACCCAGTACAGTATAGAATAAAGTTTATTCATGGCATGGGGAGGAGAGTTAAGAGGGCAGTAGACACAGAGAAAGGCAGAGAGAGAGAAAATAGAGGAATAGAGGTTGGCCCTGAGCACATGGAGCAAGGTGGGGAAGGGGCAAGGGGACAGATAGAGCAGGAGCCTTAAGAAGAGATCAAAAAGGCAAGAAAGAGAGGAGGGGGCAAGCAGACCCTTTTATAGTGAGTTGCCAGGTAACTGTGGGGTGGAGCTTAGAATTCAAAAAATGTTTATCACAGCAAAAGAAATATAACTAAGACAAAATTTTCCATATATTCCTGGCCCCACACATACAACCCTTCCCCTATCAATACTGCACACTGACAGTATATTGTGTTCTTGTGATGTTTTGATTAGGAATCAGCATATGAACTCTGAAGGTCCTGTTTCTCAATTGGTTTCTGATTCATCAATAAAGATACTAGCATCCAATGAGCTGGGCAGAATAGGCAGGATTTCCAGTTTTCCCTGCAGGCAGGTGAGCAGTCACTAGGTAGAAAGAAGGGAAATTTCTCCATGCATAGGAGAAACAGTGACCAGTCATGTGAAATCTCAGGAGGAGTGAAGTGTCCACAGACTTCTTCTCCAGGCAGGAGGTTAGAAACATAACTAAGTTGAGGGCAGATTTAGGGTGCTGAGATAGGACTAAAGGTAACTGAGCAACTAAAGTTGAGGGCAGATTGAGGGTGCTGAGGTGGGAGTGAAAAGAAGGGCACATTAGCCAAGGAAGGCCTAGAAGAGCCCAGGCCATTGAGCTAAAGCAATATAAAAATAAGCTAGTATCTCTCTCTCTCTCTCTCTCTCTCTCTCTCTCTCTCTCTCTCTCTCTCTCTCCGTGAGTGTGTGTGTGTGTTTGTGTGTGTGTGTGTGTGTGTACAACTTTCATCTGCATATCCAGTATTCTCTGAATGGTAGCTGGTAGTGCAGTCTGCCAGGAACTTAAAGCAGGGTACCAAAAAATACACTCTACAAAGAAGACTACATAAACTCAATTTCAGAACCAGGCTTGACATCAAAAGAAAAGTCATTCATTCGAGGAACTGATTGCCATAACCAGCCCCCCCTAAGCCAGTAGTTTCCGGAAATTAGGTCATTAAAGCCCCCATGCAATGACCAACCTGGAGGTAACCCTAAGGACAGGAAAATGTTGTGTCTCAGGATGGGCCACATGTGATGGTCAGTCTTATATAACCATCCTGTGGTTAAAAGTTTATGACATAGGAATGCAGATCACTGACTACCTGGCTCAAGCCAATCAGAACACGAGGCACATAGCTTCCCTTGCACCCAACAATGGAATTTTAGATTACTTAACCTACTCTCACCAAATATAGAAAAACTAACATAGTTGCCAATCAAAATTGTACTAATGTCACTGATTTGGCCCCTACCAATCACTTGAGAGATCACCTAATCTATTTGGAAAATTCCCATATCTCTGCATAGAAAGGGGGACTGCAAGATCCTCTGGGATCAAAGTATCAGTGAGCAGTTGAAACCCACCCCCACTACCATGCTGGTTGTTTCTGCAAAATGAGTGCTCATTGTCTTTCACTATTTGAGTCTGAGATATTTCTTCAGCAATATTCAGACTTTTACAACATTAGAAGAGTATGCTTCTTACAGTCAAGAAACACATGCTTTATGAAGTCCTTTAAATCACTTACACCAATAAAGACAAGAGAGAAAAAAAATGAGGTGAAAACCTGCTTGCTCAGCAAAGTAACTATATTTTTTTAAGTATATACAAAATATCTATTTACAAGCCTGATCCTACAACTAAACCACTAAACCACTAGCTAGGTCTTTAGAAATCTCTATCTGTGTCATCTTACTGATCTAGTCTACCTTTCTCTTGAGCTCCTCCAAACCCAAGAGGGATCTTTGTTGTCTCTCCTAGAATACCTACTTCCTGACAGCTGCTTCTCTGTTATTCCTGCAAGCCCAAAGAAAAGCCCTATCTCTTGCCCAGAGCTCCTTCCATAAAGGCTCTTTCAGGCCAAAAGAAACAGAGCTCTAACAAAAATCCAATAGCTTATAAAAAGAAGTCTCTAGCTTTACTCCTATACCTTTGGTATGCTGGACACTGTCACCACATGGTAGGGTACCTCAAGGCTGCCCAGCTGACTTTCCCTTGGGTCATAAAGCAAAGACCACAAGACCTCTCCCAAACACCTTGCCTTATAATAGGTAAAAACTTTCCATTTTTAGCATTCTTATGTATGGACACTTTGAGAAACACCCAAATTGCATCTCTTTGGAATACAACTAACTGCACCTGAGAAAGGCAGTATCTATTTAAGCTTGTATATTTTGCTAACAATTAGGTTTTCTATGTACAATAATCGAATAGCTTGTAACCAAACCATTGTCACAAAGATGCTATAGTTTAGATTACATTGGTTTTTGTGGTTTTTCCTTTTTACTTTTCCTGAGATGATCAGCCCCCCAGGCATGCTGGTCAATGCCTTACCACTGAATACCACCCTCAGGCCTCACTCCATACAAGTACAGTCTATGAGTTTAGACAAACACATAATGCCACATATCCAATATTATTGTGTAGGACAGAATGCTTTCAGTATTGTGAAGTTCTCTGTGCATCTGCCTCCCACTGTTGCCAGGCTGCTCCTTCAGTGGTTTTGTCTTTTCCAAATTTTGAAATTTGGAAAATTTACAAATCTTTACAAGACTTACAGTCTTACAAGATTTGACAGTCTTCAGTGGGAATTCTTTTACCTGGTTGGATACATTTCTACAGAAGAACTAAACTTTGTAGTATTGTTTTGTTTGTTAGAGTTTTATTTTTTAGTTTTGTTGAGTCAGGTTCACACTAATGACACAGTGGACATGTTTTAAACATTCAGAAACCATGGGGGTGGAGGTGGTGATGTCAGTCCCAAAGATTTGAGGAAAAAGACCACCGACTCAAATCATCATGGCCAAATTAATTAAAGCAAGCAATCAATTCAAGCAAGCTTTTAATTCTGGGTACACAGGCTGTTTCCCACTAACGAGGCTTTTGAGAGGTCACCACTGGACATGGAAAAGATAACGGGGTTTCCAAATGGGGGCAAATAGGCAGGTTATATAAGCATATCGATTGAGTTGTTTATAACAACCTCATGAAAACAAAGACATGATTTCAAGGTGGTCATGAGGCACACATATGCACATATAAAACAACAGATGGTCATAACTGTGAGAATAAAATTTTAAAGCAGCTTGAAACAAATAACAAAAGTTCATGGTTCCCAAAGACCACCAACAGCATGTTGAATATAGCCATTATAAAAATATTAAGTCACTCCAGGGGCAGGGTGACCAAGAAATGAAAAGGCATGCAAAGACATGCCCCAGACAAGTCCAAACAAGCCCAAGTGAGTAATGGGCTATCTGGTGTTTACTTTTCTTTCCCCCCCACCCCCCCACCCCCACACCCCCACACCCCCCCACACACACCCCCACACCCCCCCCCCTGTCTGGAAGGTCTGAGGTTTCATGGTCAAAAAATAACTAGTCATTCTTCCAGCTCAAATGATTGCTTACGCAAATAGCTGATGTTTAAAATATCCAATCACATGTAACCATGCCAAATTTTCCCGCTTTCCCCAACCTCTATCTATAAATATCCCAAACATCCTGAGGTCTTTGTCAAAGCCCCTATCCCCTGCGTGGGATACGTTTTGACCCAAGGGCCCTTGCCATTAAACTACCTTTTGCTATTGCATCAAGAAGGTCTCTGGTGTGTCTTTGGGTGCACGCTGATCCGGATTTGAGTGAGGGGCTCCCTTTGGGGGTCTTTCAATAATAACCTTTGGGGAACAGGCAGACTAGAACCATTTGTAGTTAAGATTATAGGTGGGGCAAGGCCCAGTCCTTGAGAATACAGGTTTACTCACAAACAGGAATGAACCTAGTTTGTCTCTATTATAAAAAGGATTTCCAGAAAAAGACTGAGATGACTCAGCAGTTAAAAGCCCTTGCTTCTCTTACAGAAGACTGGAGTTCCTTTAGCAGCACACAAAAAGCAGCTCATAAGGAGGTGATTAAGATGTCCTCTTTTGGCATCTGTGGGAAGTGCATGCTCATGATGTACTTACATTCTGTCAAAATATTCAAATTCGTAAAATAAATAATTTGTTTCTTTTTTAATAAATAATTTCAAACTATAATAAACTTTTAAGAAATTATACACACACATACAAACACACACACACACACACACATTTTTTATGTCCATGAGTACTTTACTTACATTTGTATATGCAGGTGGTATATCTGCCTGGTTCTCACATTGTCCAGAAGAGAAAAGTCAAATCACCTAGGACTGAATTTACAGACAACTGTAAGTCACATTGTGGGTGTTGGAATCAAAATCTCAGTCCTCTGAATGAGCAGACAGAACTCTTAACCACTGAGCCAATGTTGGACCTAAAGATGCAAAACCAGGGGACCTGCTCCCCCAGAAACCCTCAGCAATGGGATTTGCTGCAATAACATGAGGTTTATTGATAATGATAATGAAAAGTGGTGCACTGTGGCACTCTTGCATGCAGGCAAGAAGAATCCTGAACTAATTTTAAGGGCAGCTTATATACCATTTTTACAGAGTTCACAAGGACAGTTAATTATTTTTTAGATAGTAAACTTAAAGAACTTCAAACAGCTGTTCCCAGGCCCGGTTTCCACTCCCAGGCCCCTTTTCAAAGTAACTCAAATTTGCACCTTATCTTTTACAACAATGAAGGTGAGCTTAAGTGACTTCTGTTTACCCAGGTTTACTGGGTTAAGGACTAATCTTTCTTTTTTTGTTGTTTTTGTTTGTTTGTTTTTTTCTGTTTGTTTGTTTTTTTCGAGACAGGGTTTCTCTGTGTAGTCCTGGCTGTCGTGGAACTCACTCTGTAGACCAGGCTGGCCTCGAACTCAGAAATCCACCTGCCTCTGACTCCTAAGTGCTGGGATTAAAGGCAAAGGCATGCGCCACCACTGCCCAGGATGGACTAATCTTTCTAATAAACTCCTATCTTGGGTCTTTCTTCCTGGAATGTTTGTTTGAGTCATTGGAATGTGCTTCTCTGGAAATGTGCCTTGGGGGCAGGTAATTTTTGAGTGTGAGCTGAAACTCAAATTTAAGGATTTTACGTTTAATCTGAGATCTCAAATTACAGTCTTACATTCAAATTACATTCTTACACCATTTCTCCAGATCCCGTCCCCCACATAATTATTATTTATAATTAATTATTTAGATAAGGTTTTTTATATCCCAGGTTGATGTCTGACTCACTGGAGGTCATTTGAACTTCTAGTCTTCCCTCCCTCCATCTGGAAACCAAAAGGAATTGTAGCTGCCTGCAGCCACAGATTAACTGTGTTCACCTGAAAGGGGGGCTGGAAATGACGAAAGGGACAGAGGGCAAGAAAAGATGAAGCCCAGACAAAGTTCTCTGATCAAGGCTCAAGGTTTAATGTTCAACTCTCAATTTAAAGGGAAAGGTCCTCCCAAACCCTTTCCTGTTTCAGCCAGAGATAGGTGTGGAAATCTTTTTGTGATTCATGGCCAGAGATATCTCAAGGCAAGCCCAGGGCACTTCTTCTAAGTTCCTTACAGCCAAGATGGGTAACTCCACCTAGATCCTATCACTTGTTCTGTTATGGTAAACAAGGATTTTCAGACCTGCTAAAGGCTGAGGGAAGGGCACACCAAGGCTCTGTGCTGATAGCAACTCCACAAAATTCTCAGCTCTAAGCATTCTCTAAGCTCACACAGAACACACATATGCCCTTAATGTGTACAGGTGTTGTGTCTGCATATACATCTATAGACCTGGCACACTCAAGGACAAAAAGGGTGTCAGGTCCCCTGGAACAGGAGGAGCAAATGGTTTGGGGCCACCTTTTGATTTCTGGGAATTGAACCTGATCCTCTGGAAGAGCAGCCACTGCTCTTTATTGTTGAGCCAGTTCTCTAGGTCTCCTAAGCATTCTTTCATGGCAAGGAGGGAGCAAAGGATTTGTGCTACAGGTGACTCACTTTGGCAGAATCATTTACTTTATGTCAGGGCAGGAAACATGCAGAGTAAAGGCTTTTCATTTTTCCCAACATAATATTTTTTATCAATTGTTTGGGAATTTCACCCAATGCACCCTGGCCATGCCCACTTCCCATTCCCCTCAAGTCCAACTTCTACACATATGTTCTCCCCCTTCAAAAAATACTTTTAAAAAATATACCAAATCTAATTTGTGTTGCCCATATACGCACTGGAGCATGGTCAAACTCAGTGGCAAACCCCTTAAAGATAGCTGAGTCTTTCCCCTCCCCCTCCTAGCCCCTCCATAAGCTACGCAGTTCAGCATCTTTATCACAAATTTTAATGGCTCTCTAAGATGGCATCTTTTTTTAAAAAAAGATTTATCTTTATTTATATGAGCACACTGTAGCTGTCATCTAACACACCAGAAGAGGACACTGAATCCCATTAAGGTTGGTTATGAGCTACCATATGGTTGCTGAAAATTAACATTTTTTAGCAATATGATATATATATATATATATATATATATAATGTATTTCTGGTTCCACATATCATGGTATCTTATCTTAAGTTATTCTTCTATTTCTTTTCTGTGATAGGGTCTAGGGTCTTCTGTATTCCACATTAGCCACTAATTTGCTATATAGGGGGACAACAATTTTCCAGTTTTCATTTTGTTTGGTTGGTTTTTTGTTTGTTTTTTTCAAGACATGGTTCTTCTGGGTAGCCCTGGCTGTCTTGAACTCACTTTGTGGATCAGGATGGCCTTGAACTCAGAGATCTGCCTGCCTCTCCCTCTAGAGCGCTGGCATTAAAGGCATGTACAACCACACCTGGCTTGATATTTTTTACATTTTTTGATTCCTGTGTGTACATGGTGGATGCAAGTGTTTCTGTAGAATGTTCACATGTATGTGACAAAGTTCCACATAAGGCGATTTCCTCAGTTGCTCCCAGACTTAGTTGTTGAGACAGGATCTCCCATTGAGCCATTTCTCTATTCCTACCTTAAACTTCTGACCCTCTTGTCTCTGCCTCCCGTGATGAAATTACAAACTTAGGCCACCATGCTGTTAGATCTTGAGATGGAATCTCACCATGTAGCCTAGTCTGGCCAACATGGTATGTATTCCAGGATTACTTCATATTTGCAGTCTTCCACCTTCCTGAGCCTACGAGGTTATGTAACAACCAAGAACTATCCACTTATACATTTATTTTGAAAGCAGGGTCTTATGGATCCGTCTGGCCTCAAAGTTGCTATGTATCTGAGGATAACTCAACTTCTGAGCACCCTGTCTTCATCTCCTGAGTGCTAGAGTTGCAGGTCTGTACCACCATGCCCAGTTTATGAGGTTCTAGTAGTAGAATCCCGGCTTCCTTGCACACTGCGCAAACACTATCAACTGTCTTGCTTCTGCATTGGATATCATGTGGTACTAAGTGTTGTCCTTTGGTCATCTACAATTTTCCAATCACTTTGGAAATCAACTTGGCGGTTTCTCAGAAAACTGGGAATAGTTCTACCTGAAGACCAAGCTGGGCACATATCCAAAAAATGCCCCACTGTACCACAGGGACACTATCTCAAATATGTTCACAGCAGCTTTACTCATAACAGACGGAAACTAGAAACAACTTAGATGTAACTCAACAGAAGAGTGGATAGAGAAAATGTGGTACATATACCCAATGGAATACTATTCAGCAATTAAAAACAAAGAGATTATGAATTCTGCATGCAAATGCATGACACATGAGAATATCATCCTGAGTGAGATAACCCAGTACCAGAAGGACATACCTACTATGTACCCATTTATAAGTTGATATTAGCCATAAAATACAGGATACCCATACTACACTCCACAGACCCAGAGAAGCCAAACAAGAAAAAAGGCACAAGCAAGGATGTTTGAAGCTCACTCAGAAGAGGAATAACACTGTCATAAGAGGCAGATAGAGGGAGGGAGCCAGGAGAGAGAGGAGATGGGGAGGGGAATGGGAGGGCTTGAGGATCACGTTTGGAAAGAGATAGGAGATATGGCCCGATGGCCATGAGAAGAAATGGAAATCTGCAAGTGATGGGGGTGAGGAAGTGGGGGCATCTCCAGGAAGAGACAGAGACCAGGGATAAGAATCAATGGAGTGATCTTACTTGTGACTCACTATATTGGGAATATGGAGCCGGAAGAGGAAAACTCCTGTAGCCAGACACTAACCCTATTTGAGTGATAGAGACACCAATCCACTCCCAAAACTTTTAAACCAAAATTAATACTGTCTATAGTAAATGCAGGAACTGAGGGTGGAGCAGAGACTGAGGGAACTGTCAGCCAATAATAGGCCCAAATTGAGACCCAGCACATGGAAAAACATCAGTCTCTAACACTATTAATAATAATCTGTTATGCTTGTAGACATGAGTATGGCTGTTGTCTGAGAGGCTCCACCCAGCAGCTGACTCAGACAGATGCAGACATCCACAGCCAATCAGTGGATGGAACTTGGGAAGTATCATGGAGGAGTTGAGCAAATGATTGCCTGGGG
>JANHMN010000005.1:32642144-32655677 GCA_030674055.1 Rhabdomys pumilio | reverse complement strand
GGGACTAAGTAGCTGTGACTGCTCTCTCAAGGGAAGGATGCACTCAGCGGTGCATCAGCAGTGAGGTGGGTTTGGGTTGCCTAGGTGAAGTACTGGGTGAAAGGGCATCCTCAGCTAAGCTGAGTTAAGAAGAGTAATGCTTGGACCACAGCCCTTGGGGGAGGATGGTGGGGATCACAAGGAGACTTGCCCAAGAGGGCCTGTGATGTAACAAGCCTGACTCTCGATTTAGCCTCAGACTGGACTAGGAGCCCCTGGAGGGTCAGAGAAGAGGTTCGAGAAATAGAGGGCCTGGGAAGTCTGATTCAGACACTGTGGTCATGGTAGGGGCTCATGGTATCCAACATCTGCCCAGTGTGTACTGTTTAGGGCCAGACTGGACACCCGAGGCCTCTGAGGTAGAGCCAAGGGCATCCCGCAACAGGAGCACCAAATGGATGAAAAAGGACAGCAGACCCTTCAGGTATGTCATGTGCAACTGCTGGAACCGAGAGTACACTTGTGACCAATAGGTTTTCCTATCCCTCGAGGAGCACCTGAGCTCTGCTTGCACATGCATATAGGGGCGCCTTGTCTTTGCGCGTGCATATTCTATCGCCACAGTGGACCTCTGTCTGACACATTCAGCTTTCTTTCTGTTGTAGCCAGTCGGAGATATATACATAAGGAGATGGGCAAGATGGGCTGGAACTGTGACCCAATGAAAGGAAGCCACGGGCCATCCCTCAACAGGAAAGCAAGTGTTAGTGGACGAGGCATGCTGGGACCCTTGATGCATGCAAAGAGAGCTGGTAATCAGTGCGCATGTGCAAGTCGTATACCAGCCAATCAGAGAGCTTTATATCAGAAAGTGGGCCCTACGAAGCCTCATCAACCTCTAAGCAGAAGAAGGCTGTCTTGGGGAGATAAGGGGCCTAAGTGCGTGACAGGTTTTGCGGGGGACCTTCCGTGGTGGGCCTCCAAGCGTGGTTTAGAGGCACCAGGAGAGACTGAAGTCCTTGTTGTAGTGAGACAGTGGGCTCATGGACCGTGAGGGTCCAGGAAAGCCTGTGAGGTGACTTCGGGAGCTTTCTTTTATTTTACTCAGGGCTGCAAGAGGCACCACAGCCAAGAATGAGAAGGGGTAGAAGACCAAGGCAGCAGGACCATAGAGCGGTGGATGGGGCAGTTGGTGGGCCATGAGAGGGAATGGGCACCTTTATATGTCTCTCACGGTTTGGGGGTTGTTTTTCGTTGTTCTTTGGTTTTGCGTGGGTTCTGATTTTTTTTTTCTTCTTTCTTTTTCCATTGTTTTGTTTTCTTTTGTTTTGTTTGGGTCCCGGCTGGACACCTGGATCCTCCTGTGCCACTTCCATAAGCAATATCTGGACAGGATAGTTAGTCTGAAGGAGAAGGAGGAACCCTGGGCACTTTGTACAAGCACATGCGCAACAACAGGGCCCAAGCTGGGAACAGGTGACCCGATGGGCAGGCCTCACACCTTTGGGAGTACCTGTAGGCAGCCTCAGGCATACCTACAGAGTAGTGTTCCTGCTAATCAGAGACCATTCCTGAATGTGGGGCCTCTCAGAGGAATGTATTGAAGTGTGGTCTCCTGGGTGAGTGGCAGGGTGTTAGCAGAGTCAGTCTTGAGCCTCTCTCTGATGGTGAGAAAGCACAGTCAGCCTGGGGCCTCAGGCTTTTGGGGGAACAATGTGTGATCTTGAGGCAGAATGGATCAGGTTTATCTGTGATGCGACCTTTGGAAGACTTCCCACCTGGTATTAAAATAGACCAGTGAGGGCAATGGATGAAAGGGGGTACAGGAGGGTAGCAGATTTGAAGAGAGCTGACTGTGACAGTGAAGTAGAGAAAAGGAAGTAGTGACATTCCACATGCGCTCTGTGGATCCAATTAGGGTCCTCAGTGGACATCTGGGTCCTGCTTATATGTGGCCATGGGTCTTGCCTCCCTCAACACAAATGCCTCTCTGAAGGGGATGGGCCAGGACCAGTCCCCTTCACCAAACGGCAACATCTCCATTCAAATTCCACAAATATTAGTTGAAGCCACTTAACTCTGGATGTACATGTCTTCCCAGCCAGTCTGAGAGATGTGCACTGGGAGGTGGTGCCTACGTAGGTATGACCAACCACTTCTCTGAGAAGAAGGAGGCTTCAAGAGGAGAAGAGTACCTTGGGTGGATGATTGGCTATTGGGAAACTCTGTTAAGAGGCTCTCCAGTTGGGACAGGGTTCAGAGAGGAGCCTTAGCTGATGCTGTAGGGCAGTGGGATCACAAAGAGGCAGGTCCAAGGCACACTAGTAGGATCATACCAGGAGCTTCGCTTTCCAAATGAGAGCAGACAAGACCACAGAGGGCAAGGCTAGGGAGCGGTCATGTGGCTGTACAGATTTAGAGGGCCAAATGGGACAGGATGTGAGCTGTGAGACATGGCCTCAGTGAATGAGTAGGACCTCAGTGAGTTGGAGTTCCCAGCCAGACACCAGCATTAGGAGTCTTGTATTATAGGGGGTGGGGGTAGGCAAGCAGCACAGGATACTGATCTTGAGAGATAGTGGGTCTGGGAGCTTCAAGTTCAGATAGAGAAATGGGGCAGGTCGGGACATTGGTGACATGCTCTTGCCCTCATTTTGCTCCAGCACAAGTGCCAGGACACCCGGCTACACCCCGTGGAGTCCTGCTCCCTTTTACCATTGCCATCTTGCAATTCTTCCCAGCATCTCTACTTCCAGGCCTCCTATCTAACCCAAGTAGATTTTAGCCATGTCAAGCAGGGAAACGAAGGCCACTGACAATGCTGGCAGGCACCCAAGGATGGATCCAAATCTCTCCTCAGATGACAGCCAGAGCCCAGGTGCAATCGCTGCAGGTAAAAAGCAGAAAACAACAACAACCCAAAACAACATCATAAAAAAACCCACAAACAAACCAGAGGGGCTGCTAGAGGGTTGTATCCACCCCCAGGAGACATCCTAAAATTCCTTGGCAGGTAGAAGACTGAGTGGATGTGGTACATGGACATTTCTCTTTTTTTTATTGAATATTTTATTTACATATCAGATGCCATCCCCTTTCCAGATATCCCTTCCCTAGAACACCCCATCCCATGCCCCCTTCTCCTTTTTGTTTTTATACAATGTTTTTAATGTTAACCAAAGACTTTATAAGTTTGGTAATGTTCAATATCAATCAGAAGTGTAACCTAATATTTAACATAGATATATCAACTATCTTTGAATGGTGGAGACACGTGAACATCTGTTTCCAAGTCTGGCCCCCCCTCTCTCCTTCTCTCTCATCACCTAGCTCCTCTTCTCTTTCTCCTCCTCCTCCTCTCCTTACTCCTCCTCTTCCTGTCCATACTCCTTTCAACTTAGCTCCTCCTACATATCACCCTTCCTGTTAAAATAAAACTTTTCTCTCAAATACAATTAGAGCATAACTATACCAATTTATTTCAGTAAGGTGCAAGATAGACCTAATACCAGTCCATCATTTTGTTGACTAAGCAGAATCTCTGTCATCTCTCCTAAATAAAAGACTTAGTTCTGAACCTGGCTTTTTTCTTGGCTTTAGAATGAATGTCAGTTGAAAACCATCCTCTCAAATCTTTTCTCTTAAAGTAAATAGCAAGGATTGGCTAAGAGAGTGTAAGTTTTCAACCCCATCAGAAATCCAGAATGACTGAGTTAAATGAATTTATGGGAAGCACAAATCATAGCTTCTAAAACTTAGCCAATTTATAAAGACCACTAAACACCTGGACAGTCCCTATACTACAGAACGTTGGAGCATCCTATCTTCAGCCTTCTGGCCCAGGATCATCTGACAGACCTAGTGATGCAGAAATATTAAGAACTGATTACTCTGTCTTGGCAGATATATTCAGTTGACTAGTATGCAAGTGTGTCCTTTTCTGGACAGTAATTTGTCTGTAGATGGAAAGAGGCAATTCTTGCCTAGTGGTTGTCACACCACAATTTGCATAACTTCAAAGATGCTCAATTTCTTCTTAGAATCCAAGACAGGAAACTGTCAGGAGCAGACAGGTCTCTAATCAAAATGAACATTAATACAAACCCACCAGGCACCTAATCCCTAGCCATACAGAATAGCACTCCCTTTCTACCCCTTGCCTGGGCCTTGTGGCTGGAGCAGACACCCAACTGGTCTGCTCCAGTATGGACATCTTATCCCAAGACATCCTATAGGCGCCACTGAACTCATAGAGGCAGGTAAGAACAATAGCCCACTGCCCCTTTGCCCCCAAATTACAACTGGGACATGGAGCACTCAGGACACACTTCGCAACCAAACCCTGCCCTTGGAGAATACCACTCCCCTTCCGTCCCTCACCTGGCCCAAGTGGCTGGGGCAGAAACCCAGCCACTGTATCTGGAGACAACCTAGAGGAGCAACTGAACTCAGAGCAGCAGACCATTGATATTTTATACAGTGAGGTTGGACTCAGAAAGGCTTACAGGGCTTGCTGGAAGTTCACACTGGCACTGAGGTGTTGCTCAATATTGAACTCAAAGCCCTGTTTGCTTTCCATTGCTTATTAAGATATCACCAAAATGAGCAAAATGATTTAAACTTTAGCTGGTGTGCTTAAAGGATGGAGCATTTTTGTTTTCCACTGAATGAGTAAGATTAGTACAGCAAAGGCCCATCAGGCAGCAGTGTCCTTGAGATGTACAGATGGGTCATTTCTGGAACCTGGATGTATGCCATATGCTGCTGGACTCCACTTCAGGAAATTTTAGAAGAATAACACCATTCACATGGATATATTTACTTCGGTTACTTGACTTTTTTCTTTAAAATTTCTAGAATTCAAAAGCAACCAGATAAAAAGAAAAAGTCCACTACCTATAGAATGCTGCAAAAAGAATACAACAGAGGCTGAGAATTTTGGTTGCTTTGCTTCTATATATTGAACTCCGCAGCTTGTTTTCTGTAAATATGGGTGGATAAAATTAATACCTTGTACTAATTTCTCAACTTAATGGTATTTCCAATGAAGGCTGAAGTAGACTGTATGTGGGATAAAAAGTCAGGAAGTACGTAATTTGTCTGTCTTGCAGGAAAACTTGAACTTGGCACTGAACTCTGCTTCTGCCATTGGGTGTCATGTTGTGAACATTGGTGCAGAAGATCTGCGTGCAGGGAAACCTCATCTGGTTTTGGGACTGCTCTGGCAGATTATTAAGATTGGCTTGTTTGCTGACATTGAATTAAGCAGGAATGAAGGTAAGGGAACACAGTTGTTCTTTTGAAAGATGTATATTGTTGAGTTTTACTTTCTCTTCATGAAAATTGTCAGGCTTGCACTTGACTGAGTTGAGCAGAAGGTAACTAGAGTGACTCCAGAGCTATTCAGGAAAACAACCCATGCACCACTGTTCTTTATCTGTAGCTGGTCAGAGAGTTCACATTCGATTTGACTATGAAGACACAAAACCACAGAGAAGTTTTTCCTCACTCTCTCTCCATTTTAGGGGTGTGTGTGTGTGTGTGTGTGTTTATGTACATGAGCCTCCAGCTTATTAATCCAGCTATCCAAGATCGCCGGTGAGCCCCACGGATCCTTCTGTGCTCTCCTCCCCAAGACTTGGATTACAGGTGAACACCACTGTACCCAGGTTTATACGAGTACTGGGATGAAGCACTGGTCTTCATATTTACACAGCAAGCAATTTACCAAGCTCTTCTCTCCAGCGCCAGGCTTACTTTTGAGACAAGGTCTATAACTAAATCTGTAGCTTGCTACTTTTGCTAGATTGCTGTACAGCAAAGCCCAGAGTGTGCACACACTCCATCCCCTTCCTACCCCACCGCACACCACCCCTGCTTCCACTTCTGCAGCTCTAAAGAGTACAGATGTGTGCTCCCACACCTGGCTTGTCACATGGGTTCTGGCAATTGAACCCGGATCCTGTGGTTTCACAGCAACCCTTTAACGACTGACTGAGCCATGTCTTAAGGCCAGAGTTTGAAGTCCTTGAGACTGGGTCTCTATTACCAAATAAAGTATCAAAAGACTGAAACGAGGTATGATGCTACAGGTCTGTAATCCCAGCATTTAGGAGGCTGAGGCAGGGAGATCATGAGATTGGAGCAGCATGGGCTTGTTTCAAAGAAAAAGAGACAGGGTGCACTCAAGTGCTTGACATGACCACTATTACATGACATACTGACTGAGGCATTTCTGTCTACAAGCACTGGCAGCCTTGCTTCGAGATGGGAAGACTCTGGAGGAGCTTATGAAATTGTCTCCAGAAGAGCTTCTGCTGAGATGGGCCAACTTCCATCTGGAAAATTCAGGCTGGCAAAAGATCAACAACTTTATACTATAAAACCCCAGAGGCCACAATGATGTTATTCCAACCCAGAGTTGCTTTATCCACTTGGCTTTTGAAAGAATGTGTTAGAGAGGGGGCATGGAGGCAGAAGTTCACGTGTCTCCAGCAGTCAAAGGTAGTTTACATATCTAGGTTGGGTATCGGGTTACACTTCTGATTGAGCATCATCTTTCAAGGTTGTCAAAAAGGAGTCTGATGAGATAGATGGCTCAGGGTAGCCAATCAGAAGCTGCCCCATCATGTGGCCTGGGGCAAAAACAGTAAGTCAGCAGGAGTTTTTTGACTCTAGAATAAGTTCCTAGAGGCCTAGCTAATCCCAGAGACACCCATGCACCTGGAGATAGAGCCAACCTGGTTCCTGTGTGTACACCCACACACACACACATGAATCTTTACACACATACAGACAAAAGATGTAAAATTGTAGAAGACCAAAGGGCAACACAGTTGATAGTGTTTGTGCAGTGTGCAAGGAAGCCTGGATTCTACTACTAGAATCTCATAAACTGGGCATGGTGGTACAGACCTGCAACTCTAGCACTCAGGAGATGGAGACAGGGTGCTCAGAAGTTGAGTTATCCTCAACTACATAGCAACTTTGAGGCCAGATGGCTTCATAAGACCAAGCACTCAGGAAGGAGGAAGCCTGCAAATGTGAAGTGATCCTGGAATACATACCATGTTGGCCAGACTAGGCAACATGGTGAGATTCCATCTCAAAAACTAACAGCATGGTGGCCTAAGTTTGTAATTTCATCACAGGAGGCAGAGACAAGAGGGTCAAAAGTTTAAGGTAGGACTAGGGAGATGACTCAATGTGAGATCCTGTCTCAACAACTAAGTCTTGGAACAACTGAGGAAATCGCCTTATGTGGAACTTTGTCACATACATGTGAACATTCTACAGAAACACTTGCATACACCATGCACACACAGGAATCAAAAAATGTAAAAAATATCAAGCCAGGTGTGGTTGTACATGCCTTTAATGCCCGCACTCTGGAGGGATAGGCAGGCTGATCTCTGAGTTCAAGGCCACCCTGATCCACAAAGTGAGTTTAAGACAGCCAGGGCTAAACAGAAGAACCCTGTCTTGAAAACAAACAAACAAAATGAAAAGTGGAAGATTGTTGTCCCCTATATAGCAAATTAGGGGCCAACCTGGAATACATAAGACCCTAGACCCTATCTCAGAAAAGAAATAGAAGAATAACTCAAGGAAAGATAGGATGATGAGTGGAACCAGAAATACATTATATACATATATGCCAAATTGTTAAAAATATTAATTTGAAAAACAGTAAATGGAAACAAAATACATTAAAGAAGAATATTAGCCAGGTATGATGGCATGTAACTATTCTTAGCTTGGGGAGATAAAAACAGAAGACCAAGAGTTTAAGGTCATTGTTAACTATGCCAGCTTGCACTAAATGAGACTGACCCAAGGAAACAAAAACATAAACAGAATTCTGTTAGGTAATTTTATACCATGTGACATGACTTAAAGTCATTAGGAAAGAGAGAACTTTAGTTGAGAAAATACCCCAACCAGATTGGCCTATGGGTAAGCCTATAGTATATTTTTGTGTCTGGTGATTGACTAGATTGGGTCCAGCCCTTTATGGAGTAGACCACTCTTGGGCAGTAGTGCTGGGTGCTGTAAGTAATCCCACTGAGCAAGCCAGGAGGAGTAAGAGAGTAAGCAGCAATCCTCCATGGCTCCATCAGCTCCTGCATGGGGGTTCAAGCCTTGATTTCCTACCCTTATTTCCCTCAGTGGTAAAGTATAACCATAGAAATAAAATCAGAAATAAACCCCTTTCTCTCCAAGATGCTTTTGGTCATGATGTTTGGTGTGTTTATAAAGATATCAAGGGAGATAATTTATATGGAGCTGTGGTGAGGTATGGAGAATGGGAGTGCCTCTGCGGGCCCACACTGAGGCATCCCTTCTCCCTGAGGGACCAGCCACATAACCCATTTTAGTATAGAATAGAGTTTATTCAGGGCATAGGGAGGAGAGTTAAGAGGGTAGTAGAGGCAGAGAAAGGCAGAGAGAGAGAGAGAGAGAGAAAGAGAGAGAGAGAGAGTAGAGGAGTAGAGGTAGGCAATAAGCACATGGAGAGAGAGGGGGTAAGGGGCAAGGAAACAGAGCAAAAGCAAGAAGGCAAGAGATCAAGAGGACAAGAGAGAGAGGAGGGGACAAGTAGCCCCTTTTATACTGAGTTGGGTCTACCTGGCTGTTACCAGGTAACTGTGAGGAGATTCATACCTGTCTCAAGCCAGGCAACTTTGGGGTGGAGCTTAGACAGAATGCTAACATTGTTTATCACAGCAAAGGAAATATAACTAAGACAAAGTTTTCCATATATTCCTGACCCCACATATACAAACCTTCCCCTATCACTAGTGCACACTGAGAGTATATGGAATGGTTGTGATGTTTTGATCAGGAATCAGCATATGAACTCTGAAGGTCCTGTTCTTCAATTTATTTCTGATTCATCAATAAAGATGCTAGCAGGCAATGAGCTGGGCAGAATAGGCAGGGCTTCCAGTTTTCCCTGCAGGCAGGTGAGCAGACACAAGGGAGAAAGAAGGGAATTTCTCCATGCACAGAAGGAGAAACGGTGACCAGCCATGTGAAATCTCAGGTGGAGTGAAGTGTCCACAGACTGCTTCTCCAGGCAGGAGGTTAGAAACATAACTAAGCTGAGGGCAGATTTAGGGTGCTGAGCTAGGATTAAAGGTAACTGAGCAACTAAAGTTGAGGGCAGATTGAGGGTGCTGAGGTGGGAGAGAAAAGAAGGGCACATTAGCCAAGGAAGGCCTAGAAGAACTCAGGCCACTGAGCTAAAGCAATATAAAAATAAGCTAGTATCTCTCTCTCTCTCTCTCTCTCTCTCTCTCTCTCTCTCTCTCTCTGTCTCTCTCTTGGTCCCTCTCTCCCTCCCTCCCTTCTTCTCCCTCTCCGTCTCCCATCCCCTGTCCCCCTCTCCTCCCCCCCTCTCTGTGTGTATGTGTGTGTGTGTGTCTTTCATCTGCATATCCAGTATTCTCTGGGCAGTGGCTGGTTGTGCTGTCTGCCGAGAGCATAAAGCAGGGTACCAAAAAATACACTCTACAAAGAAGACTACATAAACTGCATTTCAGGACCAGAATACCTATTTCCTGCCAGCTGTTTCTCTGTTATTTTGCAAGCCCAAAGTAAAGCCCTATCTCTTGCCCAGAGCTCCTTCCATAAAGGCTCTTTCAAGTCAAAAGAGACAGAGCTCTAACAAAAATCCAATGGCTTGTAAAAAGAAGTCTCTAGCTCCACTCCTATACCCTTGTTAGGCTGTACACTGTCACCACATGGTAGGGTAGCTCAAAGCTGCCCAGCTGATTTACCCTCAGGTCATAAAACAAAAACCACAAGACCTTTTCCAAACACCTTGCCTTATAGTAGGCAGGAACTTTCCATTTTGAGCATTCTTATCTATGGAGGCTTTGAGAAACACACCCAAATTGCATCTCTATGGAACACAACTAGTTGCATCTGAGAAATGCAATATCTATTTAAGCTTGTATATTTTGCTAAAAATTAGGTTTTCGATGTACAGTAATCAAATAGCTTGTAACAAAACCATTGTCACAAAGATGCTATAGTTTACATTACATTGGTTTGTTTGTTTTTACATTTTTGCTATTCCTGAGATGAAAATCAGCCCCCCAGTCATGCTGGTCAATGCCTTACCACTGAATATCACCCTCAGGCCTTACTCCATTCAAGTACAGTTTATGGGCTTAAACAAACACATAGTGCCACATATCCAATATTATTGTCTAGGACAGAATACTTTCAGTATTGTGAAGTCCTCTGTGTTCTGTGCATCTGCCTCCCACTGTTGCCAGGCAGCTCCTTCAGTGGTTTTGTCGTTTCCAAATTTTGAGACCTATATTCTTACAGGATTTGATAACCTTCAGTGGGAATTCTTCCAACTAGTTGCATGCATTTGTAAAGAAAAACTAAACCTTTTAGTATTGTTTTGTTTGTTACAATTTTGTTTTTTAGTTTTGTTGAGACAGGGTCACACAGTGGACATGTTTTAAAAATTCAGGATCCTGGGGTGGGGTGGGGTGATGTCAGTCCCAAAGATTTGAGGCAAAAGGCCACAGACCATCAAATCATCATGGCCAAATTAATTAAAGCAAGCAATCAATTCAAGCAAGCTTTTTATTCTGGGTACACAGGCTGTTTCCCCCTAATGAGGCTTTTGAGAGGTCACCACTAGACATGGAAAAGATAATGGGGTTTCCAAATGGGGGCAAATAGGCAGGTTATATAAGCATATCGATTGAGTTGGTTATAACAACCTCATGAAAACAAAGATATGATTTCAAGGTGGTCATGAGGCACACATAGGCACATATAAAACAACCTTTGGAAACACATCCATGGGTGATGCTTCCTGAACAGGCAGAATAGAACCATGTATTCATGTGTTGAGAATACAGGTTTAATCACAAAGAGGAATGAACCTAGTTTGTCTTTACTATAAGAAGTATTTCAAGAATAAGATACAAACAGGCCGGTTTATCAGCTGGATAGATGGCTCAGCAGTTAAAAGCCCATGCTTCTCTTACAGAGGACCAAAGTTCCTTTACCAGCACACAAACAGCAGCTCATAAGGACCTAAACCTCCAGGCCTGGTGGATATGATGCCCTCTTCTGCCCTCTGTGGAAACTGCATGTTTATATCTTAACATATATGCTGTAAAAATATTCAAACTCTTAAAATAAATAATTAGAAAAAAAACCTTAAAAATTACACACAGGCTGGGCGGTGGTGGTGCGTGCCTTTAATCCCAGCACTTGCAGAGGCAGGCGGATTTCTGAGTTCGAGGCCAGCCTGGTCTACCAAGTGAGTTCCAGGACAGCCAGGGCTACACAGAAAAACTCTGTCTCGAAAACCAAAAAAAAAATTACACACACAGATACACACACATGCACACACACATATACACACTCACACACAAAGACACACACACACACACACACACACACACACACACAGTTATTTACTTGCATGAGTGCTTTACTTGCATTTATATATGCAGGTAGTGTATGTGCCCCAACCCTCTAAAAGAAAATAGGATTTTGATCTTTGAATGCCCATTTTACCCTACAGTTAAAGAGAAGGAAAAGAAAGTGAAGCCAGAAAAGGGCTTCTAAAGAGGTGGGGGGAGCTGTAATCCCAGCCCAGCCATCTCCATGGGAAATTTCACCTAGGTGTCTTCCTTTCTTCCCACTTACAAAGAGAGGAAACTGTGGCCCTAGCCTTTTCCTCTGCCAAAATTTGCTCACTGAGAGAATGCAATGGAGATTTTATGAGAGGTCCTGCTGCCCTGAAATGCAAAGATTCCTGCTTGGCCAGTATAAAACACCTCATGCTAGGCTTCTCTGAGAACCTGGGTTCCATCCCCAGCTTTGGGTAAAGAAAGCCATTTTGAACAATTCCTGGCTTGGGATTTAAATTCCTTTACTCTTTTATTTTCCATAGTGGATCTGGTTTCAAAAAGATACTCCTGAATCAGAAATGGGAAATGAAACAAATTAAGGAAACGCTTTACAGAAGCCTATATTAATCAAGGCTTTTTCTCTGTTGAAATTCTTATGCTTTGACCTCATGTGGTTTTGCTGATCCCAGAGACAATGCCCTATGTAAGGCCCAGAGGTAGTAAACAACTGCTTTGGCTATTGTCTTTCACCTGAAAGCTAACTAGTAGCCATCTCACCCTCCCCTCCCCCACCCTTTCACCAGTACTTTCCAGGCCTAAGCTCCCCAGAGCCAGTTACTAGATAAAGCAGGATACACTCCTGGAAATCATTCAAATTACCTAATGTTGAACCAGCTTACAAGGCCTTGCCCTTTCCTACCTATGGAGACCACAACTAAAGCCTTTTTCTATAACTCCCTAAACTAGTGTTACTGTGGAATCTTCTTTCTTAGAACCTGTAAAGCACAAACTTTATTCTCAAAAATTGCCATCCGCTGATCTATTGGTCTTACTGTACTCACAAGAGAATAGACTACCTTAAGGCAGAATGTGGGCTTGTAATTTCAGCAGTTTAAAGGTGGAAGCAGGAAGATGGAGGTTTTGAAGTCAACCTAGGTTCAATAGTGAGTTCCAGGCCATCGTGAAGTACAGGAGACATTTTCTCAGGGAGAAAACCACAAACAAAACAAATAAATAAACAAAAATGTCTTTATTTGGGGTTGAGGAGCTTGGACTAAAACCAAAGCCCTTACTCATGCTACAAATTCTTTCTACTTTGGCTGGCTATATTTAATTCAAAAATATCATGAGGCAAAAGACAGGAGAAGAATAAAGTCATCACGTTAGTTGTTAGAAGTCTGACCGCATGGTTCGTGGGGGGGGTTGTGTTATTCAGGAAATAGGGCCAAGGTAGGGGAAAGAAGATGGAAGAAGAAGAGGGAAGAGAAGTAGAGGTCGGCCATGACCACGTGGAGAGAGAGGGGAGAGTGGACAGAGAGGCAAGAGGGTAAGAGAGTAAGAGTAAGGGATTAAGAGTGTAAGAGAGAGGAGGGGGCAAGCAGCCCCTTTTATAGGCAGTTGCCTGGTAACTGTGGGGAGGAGCATACCTGGATGTTGCCAGGTAACTGTGGAGGTGGAGTTTAGACAGAATACTAACACCTCATACTTCTGTACTTCTGGCCTGTCAGATTGTCCAGGAGGAAGTTTTAATGTTTCTCGTTTCACGATCATTCCTTGAAATCATGCATCCAGACCTAGCAGACTAATCCTGGTAGCATCTGTTTAGTTTTAATTGGCAGTGTTGGAAGGGAACCCAGGGCTTCTTGCATTCTAGGCAAGTTCTCTAGCTACACATATTACCCCACGTGTCCCTGGAGAATTTTTTGTTTGTTTACTTTCGTTTTGAGGTGACATGTGACTGCCTCTTCCTTCTGAGAGCAGGGACACAGCCATCCTCTTCCCTTCTTCTCTCCTGTCTCTTTCTGTCCTTCTCTGTCACTTTTTTTCTCCCTCCTCTCCCTTCTCACCCCCTTCCCATGCCCCAAATAAACTTCATTTATGTTGGTACTCAGGGCAGGGTTGGGGAGGGAAGGCTGCCTCAGCATGGGCCCACTAAGACACC